>SRLM01000574.1:499906-699456 GCA_015708895.1 Populus ilicifolia
AAGGGTCTGGGCCTAGAACGAAAGAGCTAATCGTAGTGTTTATAGTTGTATCTGATTAGCTTGAATGCGCAGTAATTGAATGCTTTTGGGAATGTGAAAGTAGTTGCGTTTTCGGTGGAATTTTGTGATGGGATTCAGTATGTGATAATATTCCATGCTTTCCAGGACAAGTTTTTTAGATTTTAGTGTTTGATACGATTGTTTGAATTGCCTGTGAAGGTTTGGGATTTTTCCTTCGTGGGGCCTCTCGCAGAAGCTTTCACGCGTTATAGGGGCAAACAGGGCACGGGAAGCGTCTCTAACGGCCATGCCAATTTCTGGTGAGCAAGCTGAGAGGTGGGGCTTGGTTAACCATGCTGTGGAAGAAGGTGAAGTGTTGAAGAAAGCCCGAGAAGTTGCGGAGGCCATTGTAAAAAATAATGAAGACTTGGTGTTGAGATACAAGGCTGTTATAAATGATGGCCTGAAGCTGGACCTGGCTCATGCTCTTTCTCTAGAGAAGGTAGTTTTCCAGAATTTTTGACACACACATGTATACATATATCTTTCTCTCAGTTGAGGGATTTTCCAGGATTCTTGTAAGCATATCCTAGTTCTTTCCAGACTCGTTTGCTTTTTGTTTCCTTTGTTTAACCTAGCGTCGTGTTTCAGCAAACTTACTTTGTTATGGTTTTGCGCGAATGTGCTTTTTTTTTAACCGTCATTTACATTCTATGTTATGACTAACAAATGTTTTCTCATGGTTTGTTTCAGGAGAGGGCTCACGCCTACTACAATGGCATGACTAAGGACCTGTTCCAGAAGATGCAGGAATTCATAGCGGGTCGGAGCTCCAAGACACCTTCTTCAAAGTTGTAAATTTCTAAATCTCCGAATTGTTGTTATTGTGAAAATCAACTTGTTTCCTCCTTGAAGAAGGGAAATTTGAAATCAATAAAAATTATTTATTCACCACTCAACACTTAGTAGCAATTTTTCAACCATTAATATATTTTGACTTGTTTGTCATTGCAATCTAACTGTGTTTTTAAAAAAAAATAGTTTTGTTTTAGTTTTAAATTAATATTTTTTGATCTTTTTAAATTATTTTAATGTGTTGATATCAAAATAAATTCTATGATATAAAAAAATATTATTTTAATATATTTTCAAGATAAAAAGATTTTTTTATGGAGAATATTACCAGTGTTAAAATTAAAGAATAAAACACAGGATGATTTGACGAATAATATCATGTGTTTCCTTCTTTCATTTCTTAGATTTAATTTTTAGAGTTATTATTTGTAAAATTTTATTAGACTTTAAAATGCACACATGAGATGTCTGTGAGATTTATTCAGAATGATGATTTAGACCCCGTTAGTTCGAAAACTGAGTTGTCTTTGAGATCATTCGGAAAGATGATTTAATCTTGGTTGAGAATTTTTTCTTAAAAAAAAAGGGAATCATTTAATATTAATAAGCTTCATCAGCTAAAATAGAGCAGATAAAGCCTTGAACATGGCTCCACAGGTCTTGACTTGACCTGTCACAAGAGGGAGATGATGGGCTACCATCTCTGCTGATCTATGGGCATGAACAGTGTTAAAATTCAAGGCACATCTGATAAGAAATCTGCAATCTTCTATGATGATACCATATTCCGAATCGGCCCTCTGTGTGCTTGAAATGCTGTTCACGACGAGTTTCGCCTCCATCTCAATTATGAAGATAAAGGGGGCTGATTTTCTGAAGAACTCCTTCCTTGGCAGCCAAAGCTTCGGCCAGTGAAAAACAAAAACTTCCCCTTAGCTGCCAACGTCCGCACCAAATCACCTGACCATTATGATCTCTTATGATAAAAACATGTTCCCATTTATAGCGTGGTTTTGCAAGATAGCAGCGTCAACAATGCATTTGATATAACCCTCGATCCTCAGGCTATGACCACGCCACATCTGTTCTGGGATTGCTTTGACGCGTGTTGAGATGGCAACCATCCGCTTGCCACGCCTGCGCCATCTTCCATTGCTCCAGAGCATCAAGCCCCGGGCGAACAATTTGACTACAAGTCGAGTGATCTACGGTACTATAAACTCTGAAGTAACTCGTGTTATACTCTTAGGAAAACTCAAATGATCTTCAACCAGAAGTTACTCGTATCACTGGTGGGTAGGTAGAAAATGCCCAGACACGCGAGACAATTCTCTACAAGAAACTTGCAAAATAACCTACAGCCTCAAGAGGACGGGTGCTTCCTCGTAAACAGGAGCGCATCGACAAAGTTCGGAAGACTCTGTATAAAGGCTGGCGCATGCCGCATCGAAAGTTCAAGGAAGTGAGTGATCCAAGGAAAAGGAAGCCAACAATCGAAGCCCTGGTAATTGTTCTTGAGGTAGCAAAGTTTCTTGTCAGGTAAGTTCCAACCCTCATGACGATTTGGACATGTATTGTTTTAGAGAGAGGTTCGATGAAATAAAAACAAAAAACCAAATAAAACCATGAAATTTAGATTATATAGATCTAAATCTATAATTATTTAGAATTAAAAAAATAATTAAAGGGAAAGAGTGAGGGATTGCCACTGGTGTAATTTAACATCCAGCCGCCCAAAACTATGTATGTTTTAGGTAGTTTTTTAATTTGCCCTTGATCTTTGAAGTTTATTTGGCAAAAAATTAATTATTTTTTTCTCAAAGGTCCAAAATAGCAATTTAATCCTGATACACTTGATTTTGTAAAGAAGCAATTTTCTTACATAAGTTAGGTGTTTTTAACGTTTCCACCCTCAAAGTGGAGGAGGGCTCTCTTTGAATCCGGTGTGAAATCCAATCCTAACGTATTATAAACAGGATATTACTTTTTTTTCATAAACCCCGCCACATGGTATATAAGTTACAAGTGACGATCATACAATTGTTTCGTTAGTTCAACAAAATGATAATGTCATTTTGCAAAATATATAGAATAAAATTATTCCATAAACCTTCTAGGAAATTTAAATGTTATTGGAAGGCAATAAATTTTAGGATTATTAGAGATTTATATATGGTTATTAATTTTAAAGTTTTGAAAAATTAATTAATATGTGCATATCCATGAGCCGTCTGGACACTTATAGTTAAAAATAAAAAATAGAAAAAGAACTCTATCTATAGAAGGCCGGTATTATGCTAATTCAAAGTATTTGTCGATAGAAGTAAAAAGGGGAGTTGTAAAATTTCCTAGAAACTTGAAGGAAAGCTTGTTTCAGCTTCTTACCAAACACCACTTAGCTAATAAATCAAAACTTATTACTATTATTTTTTTAATGATCCAAGGGTATATAACCCGCACTATATGGCCCACAAATTCGACTTTCCTTCCGATGATGCTCAAATTACCGAGAAATTCCAAATCACAACATGGACCCACTAATTCCTATCAATAGAAACTACTAGCAGTACAATTAGTTGATTCTATTTTACGAGAGAAACTTCATTCTTAGAACTCCCCAAGTTCCAAGCAATCAAAAACAAAAGCCTCTCTATTTCTCTACCAAAATGACTCTCTCTTCACCCTTACCAAAACCCCAACAACAGCAACAGCAAACCACCACCACCACCACCGATGGTGAGATCCAAGGAGTCGACATTTTCCATCAATTCGACGTCGTATCTGACGCGTCAGATCACCACTATCTCGTAAACAACATCGACAGCGACAACGTCAGAAGCAGCAAAAAAACCAAAGACGGTGGAGGAGATTCTTTAACAAATATCTCAAGTGGGGTCTACAAGAAGATCATGCAAGAATGGAAGATCCTCGAAAAACACCTCCCTGATTCAATCTACGTTCGTGCGCACGAGAATCGTATTGATCTCTTAAGAGCAGTAATCATAGGAGTCGCAGGTACACCATACCATGATGGACTTTATTTCTTTGACATTGCTTTCCCACCAGATTACCCGGCCCGCCCCCCTCTGGTTTATTACAGATCATTCGGGTTACGAATCAACCCGAATTTATACGCAAATGGGCGGGTGTGTTTAAGTTTATTGAACACTTGGCCCGGTAGAAAAAGTGAGAAATGGAACTCTAGCGAATCCACAGTGCTTCAAGTTCTGGTCTCCATCCAGGCCCTTGTTTTGAATGAGAAACCATATTACAACGAACCGGGTAATGGGGTGTTACCGGGTCGGGCCATATGGGAGAAGAAATCAAATGCTTATAGTGAGAATGTTTTTTTATTGTCTTGCAAGACGATGTTGTTTTTATTACGTAGGCCACCAAAGAATTTTGAGGGTTTTGTTGCTAGCCATTTTAGAGAGAAGGCAAGTGTCATATTATCAGCTTGTAATGCTTATATTCATGGTCAAACTGGAGTGGGGTATCATAGAAATGATGGGTCATGTTCAAGTGGTAATTCATCAACTGTTGATGTCTCGGATAAATTTAAAGGGTTGATGGGTCAATTATATCCAGAATTGCTTTTGGGTTTCAAGAGAAATGGAGCGCCTTTGGGGAATTTTGTGGAGCCGTCGGTGCAGCCGGTCGAGATGAGAACGAGGTCGTTTAAGGGGAAAGTGGTGATTCAAAGTAAGAAGATTGGATTTGCAAGGTCGGTGTTCGCGAAATTAAAGAGAGTTTTGGGGTTAAAGAAGATGAAGAGTGGCAAAAGCGGGGTCAAAAAGAAGGGTTTTTGACGGAGGATTCTTGATTTATTGATTTATCGAGGTACTTTTAGAACTTGTTTTTAGAATCTTTTCCGATGATGATCACATGGCCATTCAATACTGTTATCGCTAATATCAGGTTGTGACTCCTATACTGTTATGATGATGATTAGCAGCGTTGTAGGAAATATATCGATAGCTATATATATATACAGAGAGAGAGAGAGAGAGAGATTAAAGCTTGAATCTGGTTTTTAGAATCTGGTTGTTACACATTCATCTTTAACGAACCTGTTTGGTTAAATTGTTACATTTATCTTTTTCACTGTCATGATACCCATCCCAATGCTCACTTTCATTGTCATTTTTTTTATTACCATCTTTTTTTTTTTAATATTATCATCACCCTTGCTATTGACTTTGTAATATTTACAAATGTATTTAAAAATAATCATCTTCATTTTATTATATTTAATTTTATTATACAAATATCAATGATTATTAATAAAATAACAACCATAGTTGATTCCTTATCTTTATTACTAGAATCATATTGAAAATTACGATAGTTGTCATCAAAATTATTATATTATCATTATAATATTATAAATTTTTTAAATTAATATAAATATTTAAATCAACTTGTATATATTTTCATTAGTTTTATAAAATTCTAACCAATAATTTTTAAAAACAAACTCATTAAACTAGTAAAATTATATCTCTCGGGATTTATAAAATCATAATTTTTTTGTTATTGTTAGTTTTGTATTTTAACTAAAAATATATTTTTATATTTCTATAATAAAATATAATTTCTTTAATTTCTTTTTATGTGTCTATTTTGAGAAATAAACCGTTTCTTGAAAAAAATACAAGTAATAATCAATTTCTAGGTTTTTAGTTTCATACAAAAAAAAAAAATACCCACCGGCCATGGAATGTGGAGTTTCCACAAATCTGGAAACTCAAACCCTGGCTTTTTTACGTGTTGAGTCAATATGCAACGAAGTCGACTAGACTTCTCTAGGAGAGCTGGATTAGCATGTGATTGATATTAGAGGATAATTAATATTTATTAATTTTTTTTCTTTGTTAGAAAATAAAAAAAATAAAAAAGAGATATTTGATATAGTCAAATGTAATTATCACATAAGGAAATTATGGTAAAAAAAATATTAAATTAAGGATGGTGATCAAGGGACTAGTTAATTGTTGTTTGGAGTGTAGGGATTAATTAACTAGGTTCAGTAAACTACGGGGACTGGACTAACATTAACTCGTATTAATGAGTAAAGAAATGACTTTACACGTTCAAACGGTATAACGTGGGCCTAAAATCACGCCTATTTAATAATTTATTTTGAATTTGGAGGGGGGGCAAGGAGAGAGAAGATTCAATAGTTTGGCTTATATTATTTTATCAGATTAATTTGTTAAAGTTAGGATACTGTAGATGTTATAAATAATAAAAAATAAAAAATCTAGAAAATGAACATCGCAAGTTGGGTGGTAAACTAAAGTTCTTGAACCGATCCAATTTATGTCCCAATTCAATATTGTGGATGGAATATTTATTTTTATTTAATTTATAAATATTTTAACTTTAAAATTTATAATAGATTTTTTTAACGTGATAATTTTTTTTATCTCTTTGTCAAAAGAAAATAACTAAAATTTAATGATGATACAAAATATAAAATTTAGACCCAACATTAAATGTGTTATATTATTTATAGTCTATGTTAAAAATCCATATTTAATCATAAACATGTAAAAATTAGCAATATAAATCCAACTCATGAATATCTATAACCTTCATAACAAATTTAATTCGTCTATATATTTAATTTATCTGGCTCGTGAAAGTTAATCAGTCCCCTAATAGAGTGGTCCCCGCAGCCTCCTAATTCAAGAAAAAATTACAAAGGTTAATGCTTCTATCCTTGACTCAGCAGGGGTAGTCCATTGAAGTTTGTAGAGGGGTGAGAAGTATGCCCGACGTCATAAAGGTTATAGCATGATTCTTACCGGGGCAGCTTTCATGGACCACGCGGTAGCTTTCGAGTGGTACTGGAGCAATGAAGCTAGGGCAGGAAGGGAACTAGTGGATAGATACTTTTAACTGTGATGATGTGCTCTTGAATTCCGTATCTTGGTCTAGTTGTATTTTGTAGATTTTTTTATTCTTTTAGTTTTAAATTTTTTTAATTGCTTTGATACATTAATATTAAATTTTTTTTTAAAAAAATCTATTATTTTAATATATCTTAAAATAAAAAACATTTTAAAAAATAATATTTGTTACAATCTTAAATATATCTTCAATAAAATAAAACAAATTAAATCTTGAAACATGAGAGTGACGTTAGTTTTCAATTCAATGCAATTAAGTCATTAACATTTTTCAAACGTTAAGCTTGCAGGATGCGGTGTATGTTTGATGTTTGATATTTTAGTAATTATTTTTAAATTTATTTTTATCTGAAAAAATATTAAATTAATTTTTAAGTGTTTTAGTAATTTTAATATACTAATATTAAAAAACTTTAAAGTATCTTTCAATTGAAAAATATTTTTAAAAAACATTTCGTATCATAATATAAAACAAATACTTGTGGATATCATTGAAGGAAGATCACGTGTGTATTTAGTATTGCAGTAATTTTTATGGTTATAATTTTAAAAAATAGATTTAAAAAATACTTTTAGTTATAATTTTAAAAAAATAAGTTTAAAAAAATTTAAAACTGTTCTTTTTACGGGTTCATAATATCAATGAATTTTTGTGGGTGGCGACAATACCCGTGGCTGATGATGCATTGGTAGGCCATTGTGGACCCATTGAATTATCAATCAAAACGGGCCCACTAGAATATTCTGGGTGCTGTGGACCTATCCAGACATCGTCCCTCCCAATATCCCATATCTCATCTAACTATTTACTCAGACTGCCAGTGATGAAATCCTGGCTGGCTGTGTTAAGACACCACACCGAGCACTCCATATCCTCCCAATGCTGATTTCTTTCCTTCTGGCCCAAGATTTTAAGGTTGGGCTAGCAATGCTCGCAACTGTTAAATTCGGCCCATGAACTCTTATAACTCCATCATCCTTTTTTTTTTTTTTTATGAATTTCAAATCATTTGAACAAAAAGGAAATATAACTCTGCAAAGCCTAAGTCGCCATGATGGCTACTTTGTATGCTGCCATTAAAAGTCACCAAGATGTCTACTATTGACTGGTAATATTAATCAAGTCAACACCATGCACTATTCATAGAAACCAAAACCATCCATGATCCACAAACAAAGAAGATAGAATCCCTCGTGCTATGCCGAAATCCTCGGCTGATGTTCCCTCTACTTTTGAATCGGCTGCCCTCCTGCTACTCAAATGGTCACCAAATAGGCCCCATCTCATGGGCGACCATCTCGCGTGGTTCGAAGGACGCCGAGGCCTATCAACAGAGAGTTTGGTCGCCTTTGTACATATTAGGATGATTATTGACCTTCCTGATTTGTTAGATTAACCAAGGCAAATTTTGAACGTCAAATCTTCTCTTTAGAGACATGTGAGTGTGTGGCCAAAGCGTTAAATTACTCAAATCTTACTGCACAAGCGAAGACAAATCGGCTCATACGAGACATCAACATCGGAGGAGCATAACTTCGTATGCAATGTCCCCTCACGCGCCCCATGTCGACAAATGGAGAAGGAAAACCTGCCGCCAATTCCGTGCTAAATCGGCCGGCCCCTCCTGAGTTATACAACGGAAACACAAATTTGTGTTGCCCCGATGAGGAATGGACTATTTGCCTGGTCAAGCCCTTGCTGGCATGAATTGGAAAACAAACGAGTAGGTGGAGCGATGGTATTTGACAGAACTTGAAACTACCTGAAGGGCAAAGGGTTGCTGGCATGATCAAGTTCAGCTGCCGAGCAAGTCCTATTCGTTGTTTTAGAAGCGGAGCAGGCCGCTGCCCGCTTGGGTACCACGCTGCATTGTTCTCCTTGATTCATGTCAATGTATACTTACTGCGATTGTATCCCTGAATAAATTCTCAACATCCTGTATCCCTGAATAAATTCTCAACATCCAATAAGAAACAGTTTTTTTTTAGGAAAAAAACACAAACTAGGAAAAGCAGCAGTTCGTGCTCGAAATTTCATAAAAATTGAAACCAGCTTGATGTGTACTGTAACAATCTTTACATTTCAAGCACAGGAAACGACGCTGTTAATGTCTTCAGTTCTGGAAAAGCATGGATCACTTTCATTGTAACGTTGCCTTCTAGCATACAGGTCTAGGTGTTTCAACATGACGAATAATAATTAAAAACTAAATTATAGCAAGAACTAGGTTATCCCCCCTGCTACGCTGTGATTATGATCATTTCTTTAAAAAAATATATATGGGAATTCCTAATGTTGTTTTTAGTAGAAAAAATAATATAAGAATTGATTTTATATAAATTAGTCATATATTGACGGATCTAAAAACAATGTAAATGATTGATAAAAATATAATTTAAATTAAAATAAATATTTAAAATGAGATTGTTTTTAATAAAAATTAAAATAAAAATATATTAGATTGATTCGAGTTAACTCAAATTAATTTGTCAATTTATAAAATTATAACAACCTCTTATAAATCAAATTAAAACAAATGAAGAAACTTGAATTTTAACAGACCTTGAAGGATAAAACTAAAAAAATAATAAAAAAATAATCTAAATCAACTCATGATTAACTCTTGAAATCCATATCTCAAGTCATAAAACAACAATAAAAAAACTATAAAGTTAAAGTTTAAATGAACTCAATATTAAAAGATAAAATTATAATAAAAAAAACATACAAAAAATAAATTAAGTAAAAAATTATTAGCTCATTAAACCCATGATCCAAATTATGAGATAAAGATAACTTCATAAAAAACATATCAAAACAAATTATAAAGTTTAATTTTCAATCAGTCTAATGTTGAATAATAAAATAAATAAATCAATTCAAAATAAAAAAACCTCAAGCCAATAAAATTAACCTATTAATCCATACTCTAGATTATAAGTATAAAATAATCTCATAAAATATAAATTAAAAAAATATAAAAAATATATCAGTATAAAAAAACAAAAAAAATTATTCTAGTGAATAATATTACATGAGGAGGTAAAAACAATTTATCTTTTAGTTTTTTTTGTTAATTAATTTAATATTAAATAAAAATAATAATTAAAAAAATATAATTCAATTAGTTTACCTAATTTAAATTTATGATCCTTATAATAAAAATAAGATAAACTAATAAAAATTAAATTTAAAAAAATAATAAAAAAAAAACACTTCTTCAAAATTAATAGTATAAAAACTCCTCCTCTAGTTATTTTGTAATTGTTAACTGGACTCTTGGAGGTGTCGCTTTCATTTCTCTTTTGGCAACATGGTGGCTGTCTCCATCTGAACATAAAACTGTCAACTACCGAAATGTTTTCGCACATCTAAAATATTCTCAACTACCGGAAGAGGAGAGGTGGCAGCTTATCAATATCAATTCACCCAGTTGATCGCTAATACTCAACACTTGTAGACAAAGATTTGTTACATTTTCAAAGTTGCTTTAACCGTGACAACACACTTTGCCCTCAATCTAAGGTTAGACAATCAATATTGTCGAACATGTCCCAGATTCTAGTTGAGAAATTGCTGGTTACAAAACTCCTCTCGTTTGAGATTGGCCACGATTTCCCCGTTCGGTAAGAGCAGAGACAAAGGTCCATGTGTCTTGCTAAGTGGCGAGATTAATGCCCAGTTATCTTTGCTTCACCAATATATTCTATCTCACACAGATCTTGACATTTTTCATTTCACATTCAAGTTTATACTTTATTTGATTGATTAAATTTTTTTTAAAAAAAGTATTCTATAGTTCATTGCGTCTAAACCATGTTTTATAGTATATCCAAAAGTTTTTTCAGCAAGGAAAAATGTCCCAAGTCAAAGTGAAAAATGAATACTTTTGATTTGGACCCATCCTAAAGCCTCTTTCTTTTCACATGCATACAAACAAGAGACATTGAGAACAACACCCCCCAACAAAACCGTCCCGTCCCGTCCCCTCCCCAACGAAGGAATGACCTTTATCTGTTCCTCCACAACCGAGCACATCCTTCCACTCTCACCATCACCACCATTAAATTTAGATCATTATATCAAAAACCCGCAATGCAAAACATCGAGAAAGATTAAGTGAGAGGGAGAGGAGATTGATTTGGTTTAGGGGCTAGTGTGATTGAGAGATGTGGGATGCTTCAGGCATTGATGAATCTGCTTTCGTTATGTCTTAAGCCATTTGGGCATGGTAGAAGTAGTAGTAACAGTGATTCAAACCTTGAGTCATTTGTCGGTGTTAGCAAAGAAGGGAAAGATGGTTTGCTTTGGTATAGAGACGTTGGAAGATACTGGTCTGGTGAATTTTCAATGGCTGTTGTTCAAGCTAATCAAGTAATTGAAGACCAAAGCCAGATTGAGTCTGGACCTTTTGGAACTTTTGTTGGTGTTTATGATGGTCACGGTGGACCTGAAGCTGCACGTTTTGTCTGTGATCACTTGTTCAGGCACTTTCAAGGTCTGTTCTTTTTAAATATTTTTTATCAAATATCTAAAAAAGATTGTTTCTTAAACGAAAAACACTTTGTCGTGTTCCTTTTATGTCATTGAAATGGCCACGTTTCTCACTAACCTTTGTGGATTCTCAATCAATCAGCTCTTTTGCTTTGGAGATTTTGAAGGGTTCTGGTAGTCATTTTCTTTCGTTGCTCTGGATTTTTTTTTGTGTGAATCTAGATGAGAAGCTATTTTGTGCAGTTGTATTGGATGATAGAGAGCTACTTGTTTTCAGAGTATAATATAGTGAAGAAAATTTATTGGGATTTGCATGTGAATGTCATGGACTAGGAGGTCAGTGCTTATTGGTAATGCTTGCTTTTAATTGCTGAAAGTGATTCAGTTTTTTGGAGCTGTTCACTTTTGTGGTTGTATCTGTCTTGTCAATTTCATGGATAACTATTAAGTGATATTCAATCGGATTTGCTTTCTGTGTAAGCTTCTGATTGGCTTTTATGAGTATGGAGTTTTTTTTTTTCTTCTTACTTTAAATTGCAGTTTTAAACTTGGAACAGGATGATTAAATGTAAGCTTAATGATTAGTGTTTAGCAGCCAAATGCCTAATTTTTGCTATCGATACCCAACAAATGCCTAGTTTTTGCTATCGATACCCAGAACATATGCAATTTCTTACTTCAAAAGTTTTCAGATTCTTCAAGGCACTATTTGCAGTGTTTAGGAATTTAACATTCTGGCTTTTAAAACCTAAATTCATACAGCTTTTTTTTTTAGATTAAAATCTAAGCTAGTGCTTCTAAAATCTGTGCTGGACAAATGCATTAGCTCTACGTAGAAACTAGATTAAACTTAAGGGTGACGTGGGCTTTGAATTCCAGTGAAAAAACAGGGCATATATCTTCCTTTTTTTTAATCATTTTTTTTTGTAAAATGTTTTGATATTTTTTTTGGTTTAATGTCGTTTAATCTTAAAAAAATATCGTGCCTTGTGTTGGCATTCTTAGGCTTTGTGGTTTTGCAGCCATTTCAGCAGAGACACATGGTGTTGTGACAAGCGAGACCATCCAAAGAGCTTTCTGTGCAACAGAGGAAGGGTTTACCAATCTCGTGTCAGAGTTATGGAGCAGTCGTCCCCCAATGGCAACAGTTGGATCATGCTGTTTAGTTGGAGTGATATATCAGCAGACCCTCTTTGTAGCAAACCTGGGAGATTCCCGTGTTGTACTGGGCAAGAAAGTCGGCAACACTGGAGGTATTGCTGCAATACAATTATCAACTGAGCATAATGCAAACCTTGAGGTCATCAGGCATGAACTCAAGAACTTACATCCAAATGATCCCCAGATTGTTGTTCTTAAGCATGGAGTTTGGAGAGTAAAGGGGATTATTCAGGTTATTTCAAACCCCAATTTAACCTTCAGAATATTTCAAATTAAAACACATCTGAGGTGCTTTTGTATCTTTTGTTTTTTTGTACTCGGAGTGATAAATTATGAAACTACTTGGTGGGCTGGAATTTTTATGGTTCTTGGTTGTTTATCATTTGGTATTCATGATAGCTGCCCCGACTTCTTTCAAGAAGTCGTCAACTTTGTTGTAGCTGTTAATGCAAAACCAAATTTACCCGTTGCTATACAATTATTTTTAAAACAATTTTTTTGAGTTATAGAATTGTGTAGAAGATTTACAAGCTGCAAGAACCATGAACTGGAGATGAGAAAGAACAACATAAGCCAATACCAAACCCCAGCACGATTCACATGCTCTGACAACCAGGTCTTTTGCAGATATCACTTCAAATATAGTTGAGATGGTTTTATAGTCACTGGTCAGAGAAAGGGTTCATGTATAGTCGTATAGAGGCAAATTAGTTGATTGAAGATAATCTTCGTTGTTCTAGGTAACCTGAAATTCACTTTTTACCTATAGGCATTCCCTTTTGTGCTCGATGGATAAAATGCACCACATCTCAAGCTAGATGCTTGTTATTTATATTTTCTGACAAGTTTAAGAAAATAAGCATGTTGATTATGAAAGGGAATTTGAACATCCTTTATCTAGCCTTTGCATCGATGAAGGTTACTTTGAAGGCAAGTATGTTATGGAAACTCCTTGGAGTACGTCTTGGTTTGCATCAGATTATCTTCATCTTGCTTCTTATTATTCATGGCATGTTCCCTTGCAAAGTCTAATTTCAAATAATGAAATCCATGATTATATTTGATGCAGGTTTCTAGATCCATAGGAGATGTGTATATGAAACATGCACGATTCAACAGGGCACCAATTAATGCAAAGTTCAGACTTCCTGAACCAATGGACAAGTCAATCTTGAGTGCCAATCCAACAATCATTTCACATCCTCTCCATCCAAATGATTCGTTCCTTGTATTTGCATCTGATGGTCTTTGGGAACACTTGAGTAATGAAAAAGTAGTGGATATTGTCCACAATAATCCACGTGCAGTAAGAGTTTTCCCTTGTGTATTTGGTTGTCATACTTTCTACTTTGAATTTACTTTCATGCCTTTGCGTTTCTATTAAATAGGAAACAAATGACCTTAAAGTTTTGACCTTTTTCTGGAACTCATATGCTGCTTGGTATTAGCTTAAAACTTGCTTACTTGGTCATTTCATAAAAAACTCTTGGAAAAGAGTTTGGAAGGCAAACCTATGTCCTTTTCTCTAAGATGTATATAGTACAAGCAAAATATCTTGGAATAGTTTGACACGCAAACTTATGGAAGCATTACAGTGCATTTTATTTAGTAGATATGTTTGTCATAATCATAGATGAGTTTTTTAACATGATCTATTTGAGTTTTGACAGAGAAGAGAAGTGCATAGTATCATCATTGATGAGTTTCTACTTTGTAACGTATTTGGATTGTTCATCCATGATCTTTTTTCTCTAGTTCTTTGCATGGATCATGCATTGATACCCAAGGTGATTCATGGTCGGTTCATTGTCATATAATTAGGCACAGCGCAGCCTTGGAGTTAAATGCGTTTGATAAACTCTGTGTTAGCTTGTTGATCATTGTGCTGGGATGCGTGTCAGGGAACCATTCAATAAGATTAGATATTGATGATTTATATCATCATAGCATATTTAAAACTGACTTTTCAGATTGACTTCCCCTCGACTTTCATGAATTGCCTTGAATTGTTCGTGCATATTTGGTGTTTTAGATGGCTATTATCCAAGCAAAAGTAGATGTTATGCCAATTCTGCCTTCCCTAAGACGTGTGCATTGCTGGGATATGGATGCCCGCACAGAAATGTAGATCATGCACTATGATCCAAAACTTATATAGTTGTCTCACAGCAGGTGCTTTTTCTATATTTGCATTTCTAACCAACCTACGAACACTGTCAATCAAAGCTGTTGGAATGCTCCTCTCTTGGTAAAGCCAAATAATCTCACAGTTTTTTTTATTATTACCAGTGAAGCTATCAGCGTCACTGTGACTATTCTTGCATCTGACCACCCAGTTTTAGCTCTTGGTTCATTCTTCATCTTTTTTTTCCCCTTCATGTGTTCATTTTTTTTCTTTTTAACTTGAAGGATTCATTTAAGTGGTGGTTGACTGTATTCTTAAATTCATGCTTCGTGTATGTAGTTCTTGCTCTAAATTTATCTGTGTTTCGACTCGTATTCACTAGCTTGTTTTACTGCAGGGAAGTGCCAAGAGGCTTGTCAAGGCTGCCTTACAAGAAGCGGCTAGAAAAAGAGAAATGAGATATTCAGATCTAAAGAAGATTGACAAGAAGGTTCGACGACACTTTCATGACGATATAACTGTGATTGTTTTATTCTTAAACCATGATCTTATATCCAAATCCAAAAGCGCTGTGCAAACACCGCCGGTTTCCATCCGAAGCGCTCATTAATCACCCGTTGGCATATTTCTGCTGCCTTATCTTGGACACACGCAAAAGCATCCTAGGCTCCTAGCGGAACAGCTCACATATCAAAGGCGACAGAGCTGCACTGACAAAGCGGTCGCGGTACCTGAGGGGGAGTTCCAAGATTTAATTGAGAGCTTTAGAATTTGTAAAATTGTTGTTCGTCAGGCAAATAAATAGATTGCTGCTAAGTCCGTGGATACCCTGATTATACTTTTACTTAAAATGTGTTTTGCATTCTTTTCAATAATCTATTTGCATGTCAGGCATATATATCAAATGTTATAAATCGTGTTTGGAAATGTTTTATAGTAATTAGGTTTAAAATGTTGATTGTTTTTAGAAATATATTAAAATAATATATTTTTATTTTTTAAAAAATATTTTTAATATTAATATGTTAAAATAATTTAAAAATATATAAAAAAATTACTTTTTAAAAAACATGATTTAAACTGATTTTTCGAATACACCCTTCCGGAGGCCCAGAGGGGCAGGCAACTGTCCAAGAATATCGAAAATACCATGGCGTCATCAAAACCTTTGAACGACATGTCAACATGCCCCGAAACACGAGGGCTTATTTATTTACCCATATCAACCCAAATTCAAATTCCTTGGCCGTGTGAATCCCTTACTGGTCTCCAGCGGAATTCCTTTCTTCTCTACGCAATCCATCAAATGCACCTTCCCTGAATTCCTCTTCGTCAAACCTAACAGTTATCAAACATAACTTCATGGCTACGAAACGAAATCAATCTAAAGCTTTTTACTATTGCTTTATTTCACAGACTCTCCTCTTGTCTCAATCCCACTCAGCACCACAACCCATCTCGTGACCCCGGCCCCCTCACTGGCACCATAGCGCTTTTCACGATGTCTTTGACAGCGTCCGATCCGACGTCCGCCGCATGCTTCACTCTCGTGCCGAGGTATCACTACAATATGTAATCATCAATTAGATTACAATTACAATTTAGATTCGCAATAATTCATTCGTGCTCATTTTATCTAAACTTCACGTCGTTTTGAATCATGTAGTAATTGTTTGTAATTCCGCTGAACTGCGTCTTTTATTTTCAGCTGCCAAATTGTCCGCAATTCCAGTGTTGCTGATTGTCTGTTCGTTTTAAGTTAAAAAATTTAATATCTACAGCGTAATTCAAGTGAAAAACACAGATTCTTGCATTTCTGTTAACTTGTATTTATTTGTTTTGTGTTTATGAGATTTTTTTTTTTATTGATGTTGGTGTCCGGGTCGCGCGTTTCAACTGATCTCACGGCTCTTAAGTTAATGATTATGTAAGTCTCAATAACCATAATATTAGCAACCACGGAGCCTCGAACTTGAGATTATAGAAGGAGCAAACCCTTGATCCAAACTTTTACCATTAGACCACCTACTAGATTGTGATAGATGGTGATGTTTATGAGATAATTGATTTTATCTGTTGTGGTGCAGGTTCCATTTCAGGTTCCGTTAGAGGTGAATGCAGTACTGATAGGTTTTAATGGCGATGGAGGGTGTAGGTTTAGTGTAGATTCACATAAATTACAAGGTTTTCTGATGACCAGCTTCTAAACTCACAGACCTTAAAGTTTGGAGACCGGTGAGCCTCTTGACATTGAGCATCAAGTCGTTTTTAAGGTGTTTCCAGCAAGCTCCCCCTAAAGTTAGCATTGTTAAGTAATTGTGTTTTGCACGCTTGAAGTTACAAAGTTGTGTTTGTAATGTTGTAGTGGAAAGTCTTCAATACTACCATTTCACCGTTACATTTTCAGCAAAGAATTCAGTTTTGTGGGCTGCATTTGAGTTTTGCTTGAAGGGATCCATAGAGAGGAGATGTATTACAATGGGAGAATTGGAGAATTTCCTGAGTATTTTACTCATTATATGATAGGAATGACACAAGTTGTGTTTTTATTTGTGCTGTTTTGTCAATAGGCTGAGCAGCTAGAACTGATTGCACATGAGAAGGCATTGAAACAGAATATGGTTCCTGCTGGGAATGCATGAGAGGTGAGTAGTGCAGTGGATATAATATGTTCATTGTTTTGGGGTAGTAAGGTGGAGTGTGTTTTTACAGGGGAAACTCTGGATTCTGTATTTTCTTTTACTTAGACTGATTTTGGAAGGGAGGTGCCAGTATTTTGCAAACTATATTTGTACTCTGCCAAAGATAATGATCGACCGTTCCTAATGCAATCTTTCTTGTAAATTTTGATAAGGTATGGTTTTAAATTCAATCCTCTTTTTCTGGGAAAATCCCTTTTTTGACTTCTAATTTTCATATTGAAACAACCATTTTGACGTTGGAAGTCAAATGCTCATAATGTTTTTTTCCAGACCATAGCATTACTAGTTTGGGTTTTGTCGGTTTTGTGGTGGTATTATTCATAATGGTGTGAACTTCATTCCCTTATGATCATGTGTGCCTTGGTTTGGCCCTCAATTGCAGGTGAGAATGGACCTTGGAAGTAAGGAAATTGACCTGGACAATGTATGGAACTTAAAGAGTTGTCTGATGAAGACTTGAGGAAACAAAAGGGAGACTCAATATAATGGAGGCGGAGCAACTCAAGTGTGGCTGAGTTCAGACAGGTACTGAACATGATCAATATGTTATCGGTGTCAAAGTAAGAGAGAGTCATTTGTGGAACAGTATTGGTTGTGCCTGAAGTTTCCTTGAGTTCAATTTTGGGTTTTTATAAAAATGCAAATATAGCCATTCTAAATGGACTTTGTGGTTAAGGATTTAGATCGAATATGAAATTCTTATTTGATAGCCAAATCTTGCTTCTTTGGTGTATTTGTTGCTCAATATAATCATGTATGAGGTGATGCAAGCAGAAAATAGTCTATCGTTTTATTACATTTCTTGTTTGTTATATTTTCATGAAATTTTTAAGATCCTTGGTTCAGCTTCACAGCATGCAGTTACCTTGAAATAGCAAGCTATGAAGTTCGTAAAACCTATTTCTGGCATATGAAAATCCATTAAAAATCATAGAAAAAGTTCATTAGCAAGTACTTACAAGATTTTATTTTAGCTGCAGATTACTAGTTCCAGTCGAGTTGGACGTGTGTAAACTGCAGTTGGTGAATTATCTTTATGGTTGTGAATCTCAGGACAATTGCTACAGAGTATCTGAAAACCCCCCTCGGTGAACCTGTCAAAGGCAAGAACAAGACAACAACCAAACTATGGTTGGAGAAGTTCTACCAAAAGACAACGAACTTGCCAGAACCTTTCCTGCATGAATTAGGTGAACGGTTGGAGAAGTACCTAGATGTAAGTCACCCATGTCTAGAATAGCGCCTTGGAATTCAGACTTGCAGAATTCTTCTGTTGATTTTATTTTTGGTTTAAATAACAGCGCCTTGAGGAACAGCTTGTAGATCTGTCTTTCTTTGTTGTATGATCACCGGTTACAAGAAGCACATTTGAACATTTCGGAAGTTCTTCAAAGCGCTCTCTTCACCCATCAGCTAGTTAGCTTTGACTTATTTAATCCTCCATTAGATGATTATTCGTCTTTGGATATTCTCCTCCAAACTGTGCTTTAATTTGACTATTTCAGTGGGTTAAGTTTTAATTTTAAGTCCATAATGCAGGTATCTTGAATATTTGACTAGAGAGAGAGAGAGAGATGCTGTGACATGGAGTTCAAATGTCCTGTGCATTCGTCGCAGACTTCTATATACGGAGGGATTCTGCCTGCTGGGGTCTTTGTGTATTTTGTCGTCATTTTCTTTTCCAATCCTGTCCGATGACGATCCCAGCCAAGAGACTATTCTCATTTTCTGAAGGCATTGATGTTTTGTTGCGGGTGGGAAAAAGCCCTATACCGGCGAGTATAATGCTATAAAGAAATTTTGAGTGCTCCTTTTTGTATTTTAAATTAGAATAATTTGATAGATTACAGCTTTTCATGCTCGTTCATTATTTTCACCGTCAAACCCTGTGGAGGCCATTTGATGCCGCTGATGATCGATTAGTGGGATACTTTTCATTGAGGGTTAACGGCTTCGCTTTGTCTTTAGCGGGTTCAAATTGATACTGGCAGAATGAGCAATAGAACGAGGGGTTGTGGAATAATTGTTGCATAAAGGAAAATTATGATAATTTGTTTCAAGGCAAGGAGCACTTTGTTTTAACATTTGTCCGCTTGAAAAAGTATCTGTTTTATTTTTGATATTATGAAAAACTAAAAAAAATATTATTTTAATATATTTTTAAATAAAAAAATATTTTTAAAAAATTACGTTGGACCATGATACACCCTTTTTATATCATGAGAAACAAATATAGTTTTCTGTTTAAGGAAGAGGTATCAAGAAAAATCATTACTCTCAATCATTTCTTATTATTAATTTATCAAAACAATTAATAAGAAATAATGCATATCTACAAATGGAAGTTTCCTTTTCTTTTGTTCGAATCTCATAAATAAATAAATAAAAATTAGTTCTGGAATTTCATTTGCATTGTATCTTTAATTACGAATTAAATGAGATTAATTATTATATAGCTCTTAAATATTACTTACATGCCTTTGAAATCTTTGTTAAGGGGTCGATTCCTCCTTTAGCTTTGTTAATTTTTCACTCTAAATTAGATTCCTCTTTTTATTGGCGTCGGCAATATTCTTTGAGCATATTTGCTTGAACACAAACTTGCCTCCGTTGCGGGAATTTATTTGACAAGTCAGAGAATCGTCCTTCCTCAATTTGTTAAATTTTGCCCATAAAAGTTTCCTATATTCATTGGAGTATTCAGGTAAGATTCCATTTCCAGTATCAGGAAAGGTTCGACGGCGTCTGGACTTCGACATGGTACATCACCCTTCCATGGACAGAACAAAGATGAAAAAAAGAAACGATTTAAAATAAAAAGAGATCAGATATAGCTTTCTAGGCAGCAATTGTGCATCAATTAAAGCAGCTGATAAACAGCTTGCTCAGAGCCCAGTGCATATTCATCATCTCCGCATCAAACAATCCTTACAAAAACCTAATCAAAGTTCAATGAATAATCATGGTGTAAGACAAAATCACCACAAGAGAAGAAAAACCCATCAATGGAAAATCATCATTAATAACAATGGATTAACGAAGGGGTCCTCAGCAGTTATGCTTGTAGTTGTCATCCAGTGAAAACAATCAGGTCTCAAAGATTACATGCCATCATAGGATCCCCGCGCCATATACAAACTGATCCAAAACAAATAATATTTCACAACTAGAAAGAAGATAGGAAAGATAGATTTGGCAGGGTATAATTCACTGCGGCTGTGGAAAACAGAGGCGCAGCGACTCAATTTCTGCTCAAACTCTAAGCCTCTTGCAAACGAAAAAATACTTTCAAGAAACCAAAAACAATTTATGTATTTAAGGCTTCTATCAGGAGGCATCAAATGAGTAAACAAGATTTAAAAATCGCAAAAACATGCATGAGAAAAATGAGACAGAGAGAACACGATATGGCAAGAGAGAGGCATAGCTAAACATGTTAATCGTCACACCATGAGAAAACCCTAAATGGCTTCTTCTTATTGTGGTCATGGCATTATATCGGGGTAGCCAGCAAGAGCTGGTAGGGTTTCTTTGGGCTGCGGATTACCGAAAAACCCCTCCATGTACACAATACATAAAGTAGACTTGAAAGAGCCCAATGGCAAGTCATGTCCACAACTCACTGTTAAAGCTTTGAATCCAGACCCAGCCCATATCACCTTGTTCTTTCTTTTTTATTTTTTTAGTTTTTATCGTTGCCATGAGGGAATTATTATTTCGTTTCTATGTTTTTAATGAAATAATTAGTTAATATTTAAAAAAAAAAACAAAACGTTGAATTCTTATATTTTATTTTTTTATTTATTCCTTTTAGTTTCTTATGATGATTTAGTTATTTATTTTCTAAAATGTCTTATTTTTAATTAAAAAATTAAAAATTTACTGAAAGATAAAAGTTTAGAAATCTCTAAAAAAAATTATGATTTTTGAAAACTATTGAGCAACTTAGGAGGTCATTAGGTCTACTTCCTATTACTTTGGCTGAATTATTTGTAATACACGGCTCATTCGAATTAAAACTAGTTTAAGGAGCGGCTTAGCTCGGATTGCAAATGGATAACTCTCAACATTGCAATTCTGGTTTTAGGGTTGTGTCGAGAAAAATAGATGTAGCTTGCAAGAAAAAAATCTTCTTACAAAACCCAACTTATTGGTTAATTCTTTGTTTATAATTTGACCAAAAGGATCTCCAAATACGAAAATCAATCGACCATTAAAAGCATTCATGATAGACAATTACAATATTTTTTTTTTTTAAAAAAAAAGAAAGTGACAGAGCACGTTCATAGAAGCAAAAGATGCACTCCTTTTCTCCATCTCCATTGAGGTTTTCTTACTTTTACACCCATTCCTGTTTATATTAGAGGTGATTTACTACTTACTCTCTATACCCGCCATCATAAGAGGCGAATTTGCACCCGAAGCAGGCTCATGTGATTTTATTTTATTTTTTATCCATTTATATTGAGTGCACAAATCATCAAAAAATAAAAATATGTTGCAGCTATCAACAAAGTTAATCAGAGGTAATTTTAGAAAAAAATAATTACATAAATTGTTGTAAATATATTTTGAAAAGATTATGAGTATAATAGATGATTTATGTGTATAAATTCGAGCAAGGAGATCCACGAGTATAGGATGCTATACCCGTCTCCATGACTCAGGACGCCGAGTCTTGATTTACTCGTTCTCTCCTCTCATCTCTAGATGGATAAAATTTTCTCTATGCCCATCTTCATTCAGACAAATAGGAATGGTACTCCACGAAAATAAACACAGTCACAATCCTTACAATGAAAGCTGCTATAAATTTTTTTGTTTGTTTGTTTGTTCTGTGACTAGCTCTTTGAAAGGATGTAGAGCTGAGATCGAAATTCTAATTCTAATTATTTATTTTTATTTTTATTTTTATTTAAGGCTTAAAGAATCTTGAATTGCACAACAAGAAAAATCTTTTTTATTTTCTAAAACAGCGACTGCTATTTTTATATTTTATGTTTGAGTAAAATTATTATTCTTATCCAGTAAAATCACATCTCCACTCTTCACTCAAATGCTTAAAATATTTGGTATTTGTGAGTCTGGCTACGTCATTAACTTTCATGCACACAAAAGGATATTAAAGGAGGTGTTTGGTATTGTTTATCTTAAAAAAAAAACATAAAAATTGTTTGTTATGGATTTATTTTATTTTTTTGGAAAAAACAAAACCAACTATTATCACAAAATTTGGAAACACTTTATTTGATTTTGAGATTTTTTTTACAGTATTTGGTTTCTATAATTTTGAGGGACAAAAATTTTTTATCTTTTTTTTTAAATTTTCGAGAGAAAAAAAAAAACGGAGAACATGAAAATACCTCCAGCCCCAAGCAAAATCAAAACGGTCACAATTTAGGGAGACAGTGAGTCCACATCTGTGCGTTGAGCTAATAGCCCATGAAAGTTCACCATCAAACCCACATTCAAGCCTAACCATTTCGGTTTGCTTTAAATCCTCCGGGACTCGTCTAGAATAGGCAATATTTGGGCCCTAAGAGCAAGCTTTCATGTTAATCTTGTTGAAAAAATAAAACAATAATCTCAATCCATAAATCTTAAAATTATTTAATAAAATCTTAACATATAATTTATGCTGATAATTAATTTTAATTAAAATAAAGGCCACCGACTAGTCGCTGAATGCAGCGGCCGCTATGATGTCATGACTCGGAGGGAAAAGCTGTCGGGTGTCAATATGCTGCGATGGGAAGGAATAAATCGCAGGCCTGTGAAAGGGTCTAGTTATTAAAAAATAAATTAAATTAAACAAGTTTTATTAAATTAATATTTTACTCGATTCGATTTGATTAAAAAATTGAGTCAGTCAAATTTTAAATCCTGAATTATTGAGGTCGTCAGTTAAGTTGGATTTAATAATTATATGTTATACCATAGAAACAAGGAAAGGAAAACTAAACTAAAAAGGGGCAGAGACGCTTATGGCAGAAACTGAAACCGTGAAAGAATTGCACGCGTGACACGTTGTCTTGTCCCTTGTAGCTTTAAGACGCGTGGACGTCACGATCACCCACATCAATGATGATATAACAGCATGTTCCGGGACACAAGATGTTTCTTATTTTAAAATATATTAAAATAATATATTTTAAAATTTTATTTTTTTATATCTTACATTAAAGTAATCTAAAAACATTAAAAAAATTAAAAATAATTTAAAAACTAATAATCTTTAAATCATAGTTAAAAATTCAACTATTATTTTTTTATATAATTTTTTTTATTTTAAACAACATCATTTTATATGTCTATATATATATATATATAAAAAAAACCTACTACCTGAGTTTTATTCTAAATTTATTTTCAAGTTTGATTTTAAAATTATAAATAAAAAATTATATTTATAACGTATTGCCTTATTCGTTGTATATTTAATATGTATAAATGTTACAATCATTATCATCGCTGTAGAAATTTTAATTAAATTATATAAAAGTTGAATCGATTTAAATTAATCAATTTCATGAATTTAAGAGTACCATAGATCATTAAAAACTTGAGTTGGCTTTTAAAAAAATTTAAGATGATAATCTTTAAAAAATATCAAGACAATAACAAATTAAATTAACTTTGATTCTTCCACAATATGATTTTATGGATTTTATTGAATTTGATAACCATTTTTATGTTAGAAAATAATTTAATTATATAATAAAAATATATGCTCGTAAAATTATATACCGGCCCTGAAATAAATATTTATCCAACATCACAATAACCCCGTGTAAAGCAAACAAAAATAAATCATGCAATTTATCAACTAAACAATCTAATATTGAAGGATAACAAAGTTTAAAAAAAATCAAATAAAACAATCAAATAAAAAAAACATACATGGATTGCGAGTAAACTCATTAAACTTATGGATCATATAACTTGAGATAACACGTTAAATATATGAACCAGGTTATTAACCCCATTGGAATTATCATTTAATTTTTTTTCAAGCTATTTTTTTATTTAAATATATAATAACAAAAATCACAAAATTAAACATCAGCTCGATACCAGAATATTTGTTTGAGACCATAATAACCTCATACAAAATAAAATGAAACTAATTATGAAACTAAATTTCTATCAAAGCCAGCACATGTTGATAAAATAAATAAATAAAAAGTTAAACTCGTTAAATCTGCGAACCAGGTTAACTAGTCAAACATGTGAATAATTTTATGAACTTTATAAAGCTCAATAACATAGTTTTTTTTTCAAAAATAATTTTTTAACCATACAAGAAAAAAATAGACAATAACAAAACCAGGTTTAACTAAAAAAAAAACAGATAAAAAGAGAAGACATCTTAAAAACTTGTAGATTAGGGTAACTTGGACTATCTTGATAAATTTACAAACCTTATTAACCATGTAAAAAGGTATAATACAAAGAAATAAAAAAAATTATTTCTTAACCATCTTGATATTAAAAGATGGAGCAGACAAAGGTAAATTAAAAATAAACAATAATAAAAAAGTATAACATTGTTGATTTGCTATTGGAATCCACAATACCGTGGGTGAACGATAATTGTCTCACACCTTTTAGTTTTTGTCAGTGCATATTTTTATATTGTTAGATATTATTTATTGTGTGCCATATAATTAGTATTTCTGGCTACTTATATGGGTCAGCTTATTTTTGGCCACTTTCAGGATCAAAGCTTTTTTAAACATGAAAAACAAATATTCAGGTTTCAATGAATTATCTCATATTACTATTAAAATAGATATAGCTGGTCAACTTTGATTTTTCTTGGTTTGATTCTTTTTTTAGCCTTGGCTTTAAATTAAACTTATAAGAGTTGTTTTTATATGATCCTATTAACTTGAAGAGTTTAAAAACAAGTTAAACAACTAGTAAAAAACATTGTCTGATTTTTTTCTTTCAAGATGATATTTTTTTTTTAAATATCAAGATAATAATATGTTAGATAAATTTGAGCTTCAGAGTTTTACAAAATATACATATGACCAAGTCTACAAACTCCACTAAATTAATATCTTTTTTAAAAACTATTTTCCACTTAATGATACACTAACAAAAATAAATGCTTATAAAATTTAGCATCGATTACTAGGATATCTATTTAAAAATGCAATAATCTTATAACAAGTTAATTTAAATAAATTATAAAAATCAATCTATTATTAAAAAAATATACTTATAAAAGGCATAAAAGATTTAATTAAGAGAAATAAAATGGAAGATGATATTTTAATTAAAATATTTGACATTGTAGGTCTAATGGGTAAATATTAAAATTTTTTGAGTTAACTCCTGGACTGACATGTGTTTAAAATTAAAATATATGAAAGTTGACTTTACATGATACATTTAACTTGTAAGGGTCAAAAATATATTGAACAACCAGTAAAAACATGGTTTCATTTTTAAAAAATTCAATAATATTTTTTTTAATATCAAGATGATAATTTATTGAACTGGTTAATAACTCAAAATAAATTATGATTGGAAATCAAAATTAATAAAACATTGAAGAAAAAAAGAAAGAAAATTTTTTGAAAGGTATAATTTAAGAAATAAGTAGAAAAAGGGAAAAAAAGGTTCATTTTTTTTTTAAAAAATTGAGGTGATTAAGTGTTTATAAGAAAAGCTAAGCACCGTGAAGTTCTCCACGTTTTCTTTTACAGTGTAGAGAGTAACAGATAATTTAAACCTCACAGGACTTTTAAATCAAAACAAATACAACTATAAAAATTATATTAAATCAACATTGCATCTACAATATAAAATGAAAATCTTATTATCAAACATTTTAATTGTTTTGCTTCACATCATAACACGACACAATCAAGTGCAAGACAACATAAAACAACAACCGAAGTAGAGCACAAGGTAAGACATACGAGACAACATTGCCAGAGAAACTTTTAGACATTTTCGTGCGCCAATACCAGACACCACTTGATAGCAGCAGCAGCAGCAGTTCTCTCAACATCTCCATGTAAAGACAATATTTTATTGAAACGTGATGAGTCTGTATTTGCTCACGCATAATGGTATCGGATTGGCATCCATAGAAGGCCGAAAACTTTGTTCTTCTGTGAGAACAATCGATCAAGGAAAACAAATAAAATAATTAATTTCAGAGAATAAGTCCGCCACTTGCCTTTCAAGAATCGAAAAAGTTATACGCCACTCAAAAACCCCACGGCCGAATACAAATCAAATAAAGAATCCAGCAAGTAGCAATAACTCGAATAGCAGTAACATCGGCCTCGAATCTTCCAGGAGAAGACTTATCAAGCGGGTAGTAATGGCAGAGTCTACATGCCATAATTCGATTTTGACCCATGACAGAGCAAACGTGACCTACCAGCCAAACAAAAGAATACCAAACAGCCAACGAATGACCAGCCTCGCATCAAAGATTAAAAAGGGAGATCCCTTCCGTCCTTCTGTCCACAGAAGACGAAACGTCACTGCACACGTACCTCACGAATAAAATTAACCCACGTGTACAAGTTTAGACTTCCAAGTTATCGTGAATCAAGTCACATGTCCCGTAAATTTTTTGTTTGGTGTGACACCCCGACCCTCTCTCTCTATTTAAGACAACAAACGTGACAGGTTTTCCTGTTGTTTTGCCTGCCTTACTTTCATCAACAGCTCCCTAGAAAGAATCCCAAGCCTGATCTCTCTTCCCCGAAATGTGCCCATCCGGGACAAGTCTAGCTGCAGGGACCAAACGGGGTGGTGCAAGATCAGATTTCAAGCCAGCATTTGATGTTATTGATGCAGACCATGACGGGAAGATAAGCAAAGATGATCTTCGCATGTTTTATGCAGGGTTTTCAAGTGATGGTGCTGATGATGATTTTATAGGCTCAATGATGTCTTTTGCGGATTTTAACAAAGATGGGTTTGTTGAGTATGATGAATTTGAACGTGTTTTGGATGGTGCTAGTGAAAAGAAGAAATCTTCATCGTCAACGAGGTCTGGTTCCGAGGTTATGGAGGATGTATTTAAGGTCATGGATAAAGACGGGGATGGAAAACTGAGTGTCGATGATCTGAAGAGTTTTATGCAATGGGCAGGGTTTGATGCTTCTGATGATGATATAAAAGCTATGATAAAACTGGCTTGTTATTCTGGTGGTGATGATAAAGATGGCGTCACTTATAATGATTTCCTTAAGATTTTGGCTCTTGATAATTCTTGTTTTGCATAGAACTTTTGTAATTTTGACCTTTGATTTTGTCCCTTTTTTTTTTTGAAAGAAGATCTCGGTAATTTTGAATACGATATGTTTATGTTTATGCTCTGCCACATGAAATTGTTATGTAGCAAATTATAATTTTTCGGTGGAAGGTGATCCCAATTTGGATGCATTGCCAGCTTTGTTCGTGATGTTGATGCTTCTCTTAATGTCTTATTTTCTGTCTCATGCTGTGTGCCTATTAAAACTTCCTCTGATTTCTGCGGTGCCCAAATGCGCTGGTCTTTTGCAGTGATGTGTTCACGTTTAGCTTATTACCACCACGAAATATTTGTATTTATTCTTGTAACACAGTGGCACCTTCAGAAATATCAGGCCGTTTAGCATCCGGTTTTTTTTTTTATCAATTAAAAATAATATTTTATTTTATTTTTACACTTCTAAACAACCAAAACGTAGTTCAGCGGAAATCATGCAACGGACAAGCCGTTGGGCAAAAGGGAAACTACTGCGAGAAAAGCATAGAATAACACAATTCTGCTGCTTGCAGAGTATTGCTGAGATACAGCACAAAATTTGAAACGTGAAAGACACAAGTCGATTTCTGTTGCCGCTTACGCTTACAATCTGCTCTCAACGATGGGCATAGGGAAGTATTCAAGAACGGTCGTCCCTGATGCTGATAAACACTGGGATAAAGGGGTGCTTTATATGCCAGTGGAATATTTACCACATCTGGGGAGCGGTTAGATATCTTCACTTCCGTTGCACAATGCTCGAGTTTCTTTGTTTTGCTTTTGTTTTTTAATGAGCGGGGTTTTCATAGCACGCCATATGAGGTCGCAAGGCAAATGAAACTTGTGCTCTGCCGGCATCTCTCGTTTGTCATTGTGGGTATTTAGTACTGTTCCAATTTATTTTTTAAATAATTTTTAATTAAAATATTTTTTCAAGGTCATTTTTTTTTTAAGATATCTAAAAACAAAAAACTGTTTAACCACCCAAAATTTAAGGACATTTTGCCACAAAATCTATCCGCAGAAAACTAGAAACCGTTCTGTGAATGATCTGGAAATTCAAACCATAGATAGCAGATATTAGTGTGTATAATACAAGAGATGAGACATTAGAGCCCATCAATGGAAATGACACATTGGACCCCATCAATAATACAAGGCATTTGGCGTCAGATTCAGGAGAATATTATAAGACGCAATCAATAACCACATCCTCCTGCTCTGACAACTAAAGTACTAAGCCAAGTTGCAACTCGAAGTAGCATTGTTAACTTCTGGCTCGCTGCTCTACCAATGCATTGTTAACCCAGAAGCTGGGATTATTTAGACCAAATCTATCTTCCCATTCTCTAGAGGCTTCTTTATGAACTTGTAACATACAAAGGTAAGTAAGTCGCGCTCCATCTCTGTGATTTCCATGCTGCCACAGTAGATAGATCTTATCAGTCAGCAAACAGATAATTCATTTTCTTTCTTATAAGAAATCAAATACAACCCAACCGATAAAGAAGGGTTGCCTTGTAAAGGCCAATAATTACTGTCATTAATTACCTGTACTCAGACTCAAAGTCAAGGCCAGAAAGATATTGCTTGGCTTTGCAGATAACAAATGTGTCCAGTCGGGGCACTGGCACTATTGATGTTCAGATTAGAACAATGAAAAACTCATTTTAGTAGCTGTCTAGGTGCTTGTACTCAACTAAATGAAAGTTAAAAAATGGACAAAACTGAGGAAAGATTAACTGGGACACTTCTTAAACATGGTAACAGACACCCCTATCCTATGATGGACAGGAAAATCTACAAATTAGATGACTAAAGCCATTTGATATGCATAAAGCCAGTGATGTTGTTAATGAGCATATGATGCTATAAATACAGTGACAGAATTGTTTTAAACGAAATTAAAGAGGAAGGTAATGAATCCAAACAACAGGAAACAGAATTAATTGACTAGCAGATAAGCAACAAAAACACTTCTAGAATAAGATAACACATGAAATCTAGGATAAAACAAGCTTAATGAGGAACATCACTTTTCCTCATTCCTAAGATCTGCAGATGCATGCCTTTCAGTCATGGAGGCATACATGTGCAGTGCTTCAGCAATTTCATGGAACAGAGACTGCAGAGTGCAGCAGCGAGCTACTAACAAGCTCATTTAACCATTGGGTAACCTATGATTAGATAGAAGTTCTTGGGCACATCTAAAAATAAAAAAGGCTCGAGTAAGGTCAAATCCCTATCTCAATCACAGTTTCCGGAAGTTGCAAGTAAAACAGGTTTGTCTACAAATCCAAAAATATTCGCTCAATGAGAATATTATAGTTACTACAACATGCTTAACAAAAAGGAAAATCGTTCCAATATTCCATTTGCATATTCTAATAAACACAACAAACAACTTGAGCCTCTTGGATAATGATTCTGTAAAAGCCAGCTCATGAATAACCCATTAACATGCAAAGTCACATCACAGGTTTTCAAACAAACAAAAAAATTTCGTGTGTTGATTCAAAATGCAGCTTCAAACTGGAGAACAGATGAACCAGAAGCATTGGAACCAAATACAATAAGCAATTAATTTCTCAAATTAAGAATAGTATTTTGAGAAGAAAGCTTAATTATTGGCTAATAGATTGCTTTACATAAATGTAATTATCAGGCAAATTTGACAGAACAGTCTTGTCAAGATGACTTCCCAATTATCCGTAGTGTTGTACCATAAAATATTAAGCAGTGATAACCTTATTTAGAACCAACTAATAGTGAAAAAGTAATCATATCCAAAGACCAGAATGCAATTCAATAAGCAGAAAAAAATCAAAGGCACGGACAGAACAGACATGCAAATTAGCAGATAAACCATTACTTTCAGAAGAAAATGAGAGCACAAAGCGTGGACACAAAAGCTCAAAGTAAGAACACTATTCGCTGCTTTGGTGCATGACAGCCTAGGTTCGGTTTCACAAGCTCATTTCAGGCACTAGCTACATTTGCATTCACATTGTCATCACAAAGTAACATCAAAAAATCATGAAAGCAGTAGTTGGATGCATCCAACAATAGAAAGGCCTGCTTCGCTTGAAATCCTTCTCTCATCACTCAGATCGTAAAAATTACAGAAAAACAAGTTTTTTTGGAAAGCAGATAAATATTCTCTTGACAAGAATATGGGGATTTCTACAACATGTTTAATGGAAAATATAAACCATTCCTACAGTCCATTTGCATATTCGAAGTAAACAACAACTTGAGCATCTCATATAATGGTTTGAAAATGCCGACTCGGGAATCAAAAGGTTACCATGCATAGCAACCTCACAAGCTTCCAAACAAATTATAAAAATATCAGGCATGTTATGGTCCAATATGCAATTGACTCACAGCATGAGACTGAAGAGTAAATGGCACTGGATCCACACATCCATCCATGCATAGTAAATAGAAATAATGTTTAAGCACTTAAAAAAAACGTAGGAATGAAAGCGACTCAGAGAAGAAAGAGTACCCATATCATCCTCTTCACTGGTTATAGATTGCTTTAATATGGACTGGTAATTATCAGGCAACTTCGCCAAAACAGTCTCATCAAGATGGCTTCCCAAATCATCCGTGCACCTGTAATCACACAACAAACATCACAAATTAACAATCCAATTAACCCCAAACCACATATCTTTATCACAAACAAGACAATCATTTAAACCCTTCACCTTCGTGCAAACATTTGCTCCTGCTTAGAAAGCCGGTTTAGATACTCATCAGTTTTCAAAACATAGAACAAGTACTTTTCAATCTGCATTCCAGGCCCAACAAGCAAATCAATTCAGCATAATCTCCAAACAACACCATAACAAAACACAAGAACTGACTACCTTCTGAAGACGAACCCGTAGATATGATCTCAGCAAAAATTGAGTCCTATCCAAGTCCATTTGGTAAAGCGACACAGTGAGTGGATCTATATTATTTGCTTCAGATATTTCCACATTTTGTTCCTACAAATCACACGCCAAGTCCATTTTGTTCCATGTAAATAATTTATGAACAAGATTGCGACATAATCTTTATTTCCATTTGACTAATTCATGTAGTTAAATCGCAATGCAAAACAAAAAAATCCAATTTAAGTTTCTTATTTCTTAGCTTCGTAGAATTGGATTTACAATTAAGCTAAATAATAATAATAATAATAATAATAATAATAATAATAATAATAATAATAATAATAATAATAATAATAATAATACGTAAATTAAATAATCAATCGAAAATCTGAGCTAAAGCAAGCTTCTCTAGGAAGAATTACTTAAAAATAAAAAAATATAAATGAATAGACAGCAAAATAAATATTTTCTCTACGATTTTTTTCTCAGGAAACAAATAAAAAGGTTAGGGTTTCCGATTTCAAAAAGAAAAATTACCGCTAATTCGATTTGCTCTTTGATTCTTTGAACTAAGGAAGATTCAAATTGAAGAATCTCCGGAGCAGCTTTCTCGTTACGCCACGCTCTTTTCAAGAGCTCAACATCAGTCGTCGAAATTAACGTCTCATAATCATCCATCACGCTCGCTGATTCCTCCGTAGCCATCTGATCTGGTCTGAATCTCTTTGATTTTCCCCCCCTCTTTTGACTTCTAAAATCTGTAATGGAGAGTTAGATAGAAATGTTAAAAGAGCATTCAATTCGAGAGGGAAGATAGAGAAAGGTAGACCAGGAATTGGCGCCAAAACGGATCTATTCGGTGTAGTAGAGGAGACAGATCGCGAGTTTGTGCGTGAATCTAAAGCCATTGGGTGGTCGTGAAGTGGACGGTTGTGATGGCCTCAGATCCACGCGCAAACCAGAGATAGGACTCCTCTTGTTAGGCGAGAAGATGGGCTTGTTAAGGTGGCCCTCTAGAAAATAAGGAGCGGTAACGAGCTGATGTAAATGGGTTTTGTCTGTGTGTTGGCGGCTTTTTATAGAAGAAGAATGGATGGAGGGGCAATATTGTCACTGCATTTCCACTTGTGTTTCTTTTTTATGTATTGGGTTACATCTGTAGAACTTGGAATTCAATTGTGGAGATCTACTTGTCTTTGTAGTATTCCTTCAAGTTGAAAGATCCATGGTCTCGAAGTTGATTCTCAGGCTCTAAAGAGATCGACCAAGAAATCTGTCATGACCAGGCAAAAACAAACATTAATAAACCAATGGGCTGGGATAAAGCCAAGATCTTGTTAGATCTTTCAATTTGGCTTCAAATTCCCGTTTAATAGACAGCTTTTTTCACATCGAATTCTCTAAAATCTAGATATTTCGATTCTAGCCTAAACCTCAACCTTCAAAATCCCATTTGACAGACGTTAAAAGAGGTAAAAAGAGTATGGTAGTTTGAGTTCCTTCGTAACCATTAAAAATTTATATAGTTATTAATTTTAAGGTTAGGTGAATTAGTTGAGAAATATATAAATTGATTTAAATATCCACGTTAATTAAAAAAAAGTATGGGAGATGTGCACAGTATATTTGTATGTGACGACTGACCAGTTTATGTGGTGGATGCTTGTCGAATCTTGAAATGGATTCAGTCACGGTCGCCCCTTCTGCTTGCAACGAATCCTTCAACTTGGCCTATTGGCTGCCAAGAGAAAGAGGCTTGTTGCCCGGGTCTAATTATCTTCTTCTTCTTGGTTTTGGCGATCCACTTGGAATTTTATTTCCTTGCCTCTCCGGTCTCTTCCCAACAAATCTAGCATGTTTTGCTCTGTCCATCTTGGGGGAGATGGACAAAAATCATTTGTTTTAATTATTTCTTATTCTGACCCAACCATTTAATCTTAATACCAGCTAAGCGAATGGCTACAATTAATCACCAACAGCTAAGTTGGTTTGTCCTTGAGCAAGCAACTTAATAGAACACAGCTGCCAAGACTACATATGAAGTCCAAATGAACAATCAATATCAGGTTAGCATTGTGACCTAAAAAACCCTTCAAGTTAATCAGCATATGGTCAAATATAGTACTAAGGTTAAAGGAGGAGTCAGATAGATAGAGTTCATCGCATTCATGACGCAAAATCTTAATAGGTAAAAAAGCACGAAAACTGAAATTTTGCATTTCAGCCGTCTAATTCTAGCATGATTATAGATTACAGAGAAAGGAGCCGGACGCTGGACATGGCCGTTTGCATATAAGTTCCTAAACCAAAACTTTGGAGAGTTTTTAATTGTTTCATATATATAAAAGCATGATCTGCAAGTCACCTTGCCAAAAATAAATGAACTAAATTGTCAAAACTAGAAAATTAATCAAATATCACAAGTACTAGCTTTGACTATAAATCCATGATATAAACTCGTATCTAATTAGGTAGAGAAAGGATGCTTTATCTCAACACAATTTAAGTTTTAACTTCGTGCTGAAAGTCCGAGACATCTTTTTTTGTTATAAGTACCATCATGATGGTATTTCCGATAATATTTTATATGCAGAGACTAATCCTTTGTTTTTGGATCCCAGATAAATCACTTGCACAAATGTATTCTCATATGACGACCTTTTCTTCCTTCGACTGGAACCATGAAATTGGAAAGGAAGAGACAACGATCAATCGAAAAATTAAGAGGTTAACATATATGATATCTTCCTCTCCTGCTTCTTAACTCTAGCACGCTACGAGTCCAACAAACGGCAGCGTCACATCGCGCATCTAGTGCTAGAACGGTGCCGCCGTGACCTGTAAGAAACGGCGAGATCTATGTTCAAGGATTTTTCTAGTTTCATGCATAAACGTTAAGTCCAAATGTTCCTCCAAGAATGGCAGCTTGCTGTCCAAAAGTGGCAGATATTGTGAATATAAACTATACCCCGTATGGTATTGTTGCACGACACCTGTTATGCAGCCAAAAAGAGTCATATTCGATCCTCGCAGCGTGCGCGAGTTCATTGTGGTAACATGTGGACGTTGAATTTATACTCCTACATGGCCTCAGTACAATTCAAGAAAGTAATGAATTCGTCATATATAGAAAGGAAGAGCAAAAAACAAATGTGTTACGATGAAAATATGGTCCATTACCTAAAGATTTGGGATTCAATGTGGTATTCAAATCTAAACAAGCCATTAAGATTCTCTTGTGCATGAAGCAAAGAGTTTGGGTCAAAATCAAATTAAAGATTTCAAAAGCACACCAAAACAATGCAATGGAGAGTTGCACGCTAGCTAGAAGGATTCTTTGGAAATTCAGTCGTAAGAGAGCTCACGGGCCAGGCCCCTAAGGCCCCAATTACACACTGCCTTTTCTTTTCCCTGTGAAAGTATTCCCAAATGTGGTCACTCTAAGAGCGCAACATCACCACTTCACTACGAAGGCCGAAAGGTGCCTCGTAAATAATTTGCTGTCAAATGGCGAGTGTATTACCCTAGCTATCGATAAATACTGTTCTTAACAAAGTCTTCTTTTCTAGGTTTCATCATCCTCTAGTAGCTTCTTGCCTTGCAGGCGAATCTATCCATTCCTTAAGTGGAGAATCCATTCATCAATTACTTGATCAAGTCTCCAGACAACTGTTTTCCTTTACAGTACTATTAGCTTTTCATAGTTGATATTGATTTGAAGTTCTTCCCAAAGTTGGTTTGTTCTATCATATATCGATCACTGACGGTTGACCTTCTCTTTCTTCACTTTAAATTAATCAATTAGGTTGCGGATTCAATGGTTCTGATGACTTTAGACTAATTATGAGTTAATTCCTGGAATTTTATAATTACACAATATCTACACGTCTAGTGGACCCAAAGAAGTTGATTTGTGGCTAGTCGATACACCTCAAGTCTAGCTTCTCTGGTTTTTGGCTATTAACTGAAGCTTGGTGGAGTTGTCTACGGAGGATCTCTTGCTCATTAAGCTGTTTCCTGATCTTCTGGTATATGCATTTTGTTTTTGCTGCAGTTTCATTGGTAATATTTCTCACCAGCGGCTAGCTTGTAGCTTCATGGTGCTTCTCTTCTACAAGAAAAAAGAAAAGAAAAAGGAAGAAGCCTATACGACCCAAGTCTTCATAAAAATTACTCCAATGTCAAACCAGTACAAGGGCGTCAAAGTCACAGTACCGCTAACTGCACATGGCCGTAAAACATCCCAGGAAGACTTGACCTTTCTTTAAATGTCCTTTTCATACCTTTCAATTTCCTAATCTCCCATCAACTTGCTTGCTGCTTGCCACTTAATTTGAAGATCAGATGACGTTTAGTCACAATTCCATATACATGTTGTCTTCGACGGTTTACATCAATACCGAAACATTTTTACTACTGACATTCCCTCATGGAAGAGCTAATGATCTCTTATAACTGATGGTACTCGTATTTATAAGCTGAGTAGAATTGCATCCTTCTAGTAGTGGATTTGGTACAAGCTAATCTGCTTGATTTCTAATTCAATATCAAGGCATAGTTTGTTCATTAATGTCAAGAAACAGACATGGGACGTCATGGTGATGCATTTCTTACTTTTTTTTCTTCGTTAGGCGGTGATTATATGTTAATGTATTCTTTTAGTCATCGGATTTTTCATATTAAAGAGTCGCACGGCATGTTTTTCGAGCAACTATATGCAGTTCCACATCAGGCAAATGCATATTTGATCGAGACTAAGGCAAGGTTTGGAGCAGTAGAGGCAAAGAACACTTGAGGGATAGGTGCATATTTTGCAGATTGCACTTATTATTAAACAGGTTCATAACTTCAACCAGCAGCTATCATACCGAGGAAAGGAGGTGCTTGGGAGTTTTAAGTTTTTAAAATAATCATTTTAATATAATAGTTTAATGATTTATATTATTTGTTAATCTATTTCATTAAATAAAAGCTCTTAGAACTTGAAAATTACACAACTCTATGTTATCTTGTACTTAATTTTTATTAAATAAATAAAAATAATAAAATTTAAATTGATGACCACTTGGTTATCAAAACTCTAATACTGTATTAAAAAACTATCTCACTTAATAGATTAAAATGTTAGATAGGATTTCAAAATATAATTTATATTATTTTTTAACAAAGTGTGTTATAATTGATTTTCAAAGTATTTTTCACTTATAAATATATTCAAATAATATTATTTTTAAAAATTATTTTTGTATCAATACATCAAAATAATTTATATATATATATATAAATAATTTTAAATAAAAAAATTAAATTTTAAAAAACACAATTTCTGTTGTATTACCAAATGATAATGATCGTTATTGAATTTATTTTTAATCAATTCTTGTATTCAAGTTGGTACAAATATTCTTTAACAGAGTATGTTAGGATTAATTTTTAAAGTGTTTTTTTGTTTAAAAATATTTAAAAATAATATTATTTTTTAAAAAATTATTTTTAATATCAATACATCAAAATAATTTAAAAATATATGAAAAAATTTAAACAAGAAAAAATTTTAAACTTTAAGAAGGCAATTTCTGCCGTATTACCAAAGGATAATGATCATTATTGAATTAATATTTAATCAATTATTGTATTCAAGTTGGTACGAACTCATTGACTAGGAGTTTGTTTTTATGGTTTCTTTCTCTATTTTTTTTGTCTTGTAAATTTAAATCCAAAACTATAGCTTGAGAAACAAATCTACTTACCAGCTATTCTAGCTGTTAAGTCTGAAGAATTCGATGGTGTGCTAAAGTCAGACGAATTAATCTGCTAAGAAATATTATTGGTAATCTAAAATGAGAAGCTATGCTTGGTTGCACAAAAACCATGCTACGATATGCCATTTACTGAACTACATGTGAGATACACCATATATCTCAATAAAATCTTAGCACCTTCTTTTCTTGACCTAATAAAATCAGTCTTAAAATTTGATGATCAGAAGGGAGAGCTTAGCAAACAGTGTCACGGTTTTCCCTATATGAAATCTTAACAATTGTATATGATCAGTCAAATTAATTCCCTTGATTATCATAAAAAAATAAAATAAAATATCGTTTAGTATCCGTAGCAAGGTAATGAGCTGTATCGTATGATATTCATCTAGCATATAACTAAAGCATAACTAACCTGGCGCTAATCAGTAGCTGGCTAGCCATGGCCTTTTTATTTCAGGCAGAGTATGATATATTTTGGCCTAAAAGCTAGATTTGCATCACACTGATCAATACCTTCACGTAGGAAATGGCAACTATTTCACATGAAACAATACATGTGCCACAGTACACACTTGTTTTCGTGGCTAGTAACATGTTTGTTTCCACTTTATTAACATTATAAGCAAATCAAGCCACACCATACTTACATATGTAAGCTTCACGAGCTTAATTATCAAGCTTGATTAGTTTTTTGGTGGTCTAGTACCATTTGTGTAATGGTGGTGTGTCTGAACAGATGAACCACTTCCATAGCCACCCAAGCTTTGGTTTGTTTCGTCGTCGTCGTCGCTGGCAGTTTTACTTTCTGTGTTACTGTTTCCCTTGTTTGAAGTAGGCGTCTTGGCATCATTTTCACCAGCGTTGCCCTTCCGACCAAGAGATGATGGTTTTCTCAATAGATGATGGTTGGCCACCTTAGGTTCCATGGTGGTACTGAGCACTTCTGCATCAGCTAGCAGAGATGCTAACATCAACAGGAAAGCAAGGAGAAGAGCTATCAAGATCTTCATCATGATCAGATATTTGTCTGCAGTATCCTGTGAATCAGCAGTAATTAATATGCTAAATTATTAGTTAAGATCCTTTTTTCTTCTTCTTCTTCTTTTCTTTCAAAAACAAACTATCTATAGAAAGCAAGATGAAGGAACTGAAGCTAGATAGGGTAGAAATTACACACATATAATTTGTTTTGTCTGAGCTATGTAGAAACAAGGGTCTAATTAGGGTTGCTATATGTAAGCAGGTTTTTCATCACTGTTTAACGATTACAATTGGATTGTGAGACCGATGAGAGATCAAATTAACTGTGCGAGCACTAAAAAAGCAAGAATGTACGTAGTGGTTGTATCACAATGTTGTACCGCCATTGGAAGAGGCAGTAGCCACCAAAGAAGTAATTATGATTAAGATTGATAATTAAGGCATTCTCATTGTATACGTTCAAAGATTGTCATAATTAATCATGGACTGTATATGCTACCATTTTAGGGTTCAACAGTGTCGATGATAAAATGCGAAAGATGGTTAAAAAGTCTTCATACCTCCAATAATTGTTGGTCACCAATTACATTTAAATTTGCAATTTGGTTGACTGTATGTACATGAGAGTGTGTGTGGGGGCGGGTGGGTACGGTTAAATTCAATAATTATATCATTTCGCGGCTCAATCCTATGGCACCATTGCATGGTAAAACACCATAACGTACGGAGTCCTTTTTTTATATTAATCCGTGAGCAATCAATGCGTCCTGGATGAGACTTTTGCACCGTTTAATTAACGAACAAAACTTCTTTAAAACGTAGTGCCTGCGTTTGTCTACATACATTTTTTTATTGTTTGCGGTGAAAAAAGTAAGTAATGTATTTGGTGATATATTAAAATGTGTTTTTTATTATAAGATATATTAAAAAATTAAGTTTGAAATATAGTTTTTTAAAAGTAATTTTTTATATATTTTTCTAATTAAGCTTTATAAAATTTTGTTTATTTTTATGTTTTAAAAGAATTTTTTAAAAAAAATTAATTTTTGTACTTGATATTAATTTTTTTATGTTTTTAAATTATTTTGATGTGTTGATATTAAAAATAATTTTTAAAAAATAAAAAAATATTTTAATGTATATAAACCTTAACTATAATTTTTATCAAATGTATATCTAAATCCAACTAACCATGTCTAACTAAACTTTTTAAAATTTATTTTTTAAAAATTATAACCATAAAATTAGCTAAAAAACAAACACACTCCAGAAAATTTATTATTTTTAATGAATCACGGTTCTCCTCCAAAAAATTATTCATGCTGTAATTCTCCCTCTTATTTTAAATAGTAACCACTTGTACCCTTGATTTGCCTCCTCAAAGTTTAGTTTTTAGTGCTGCCTGTCGTAGAAAACCTCTTTTCTAATTAACCACACGTACATTTGAAATTCTTTCTAACTCACAGACAGACAGTTCATCTGCTCATTCTTAAAATGAAATGAAAAGGGAAGAGAAGGAAAAGGAAATATATACATGTCTTTAACCCCTTCCTTTTGCAATTGGTTTTATAGCCTATGCATGCAGTTTTTTGGTTTGGTTTTCACTTAGAAGCATTTCACTTTTATCATTGACAATCATGCATCCCCAATCATGTGTTTTTACTTTCTTTCATTTTTTGAAAAACTCACCATGCATTAATTGTATGTTTGATAGAGCCTTTTCCCGCATGGCCCGTTCGATCTCGGTACCTAACTGGTCAAGTCTTTCCTTGTCTTGTAAGTTGAAGTTCTTAATGGTGGGCACTATCTATTGAAGCATGAACAGCTCCAAATCCATTTCTTATTATTCATTATATAGAAGATAACCGTAGCTTTTATCGTCATTTCAATTTAATGCCAGGGGAGGATTTCTTTTGAGTTAAGCATGTAGATTATTTAACTCCAGGTGGTATAAAAATAATAAATTTTTATGTTTCACCAGCAGTTTGACCCCTCGATTGTTGTTACAAGTCTGATAACATATTTTCAGTTACTCATTCAACATGCATGTCGGATATCTTAACCACAGAACAAAGACTGCAGTCACTGCTCAAATGAATCTTGAACTAATAATATTGTGTGTTAATGCAGTAATTATTTTGACTATGAAAGTACTAAAAGAAAATCGGAAACAAAAACTATACAAGCAGTTGCAGTTTTGGATATGAGAAATTAATATGAAATGTCAATTTAATGTTAAAATTATGTCTGAAGATAGATGATGATTGATGAATTAATTAGTTTGCGCCGTGCATAGATTTAAGCGTAAACATCAATTCTAAGTTATATCAGACCCCACGAGGTCACCATCTATCCTAATTATGATTTTTTTTATGGAGTAATGATATTGTATGTTGTTAAGGAGTGATTAATCGAAGAGAAACGCAACAAAACCTCATAGTTTCTTACTATAATCACATGCTGTAGGTTAAGTGGAACGATTTTTTGGATACTTATTAGTGCCAAGACCTCATCAGCCACAAGAGGTTTGAAAGTACCTCTGATCTGCCAGCACCCACACCACAACACCTGCGCCAAATGGTTCCTCATGAGAATAAAGCCTTGGCTGCTTCGAGATTGCACTTAAGGAAACCATCCACCAGCTTGTTCCATACCTGACGTAATTCTGCTCCGGTGCCATGCGACAGTGACGGATGAGGAATATGCTGCCTTCTATTGATCAAGGAAATCGAGCCCTTACCTTGTTACTCTACTGCTAGACGAGCTGATGGAGTTCCATAGTCTATCTTTGCGGTGCCTTCACGCTAGTGTGGTTATCTTGGTGACCAACTCCCCATCAGTTGCCTGCAACTGCATAAACATCCAGTTCCTGAGTCCCTGCATCACCGTTATGCATGGTAGCCTGGAGTTCACCAACAACCTTGAATTAATGAACGAGCATTGAAGTAATATATGATTAACGGTTTCCTCCTCAAGACCGCAAAGTATACACCTACGTACTATCTTCAATCTCCAACACTCTCTGTAATAGGCCGGCAACACTCCCTGTAATAGTCCGGCACGAGTAGGTAGACTATCATGACAAGCCCTCCAAATGAAATGTTGGAAGAATATTAATACTTGTGGTACGTGTTAATGGATAGCAAAATACTAAGCAAAATTTTTTTTTTAAAAAAAAAAATAGAGAGTAAGCAAATCTTATTATATGTTTTCTCTCATGTATTATTTTTTATATATTTTTATTTATGTTTATTATTACAAGTTTATTTATAAATCTTAAGTACTAGACAAATAAAAACTTAAACTACTCAAAGAAAAATATTATCTGAATAGTAAATATATTTTTCTAATTTAAAACCAATTGATTATTTTTTAACCAGTTGTCAATTTATTTCATTAATTCAACTGGTTAAATAATAAATATATTTTACTGATCTAAATCAGTTGGCTGATCCATTTAATTTAACTAATTTATCGATTGAGATTGATTCCTCTGTTTTCCAAAAATAAAAAAATCCAATTTACTTTCAACATGAAATACTTTATTTTTGGAGGGATTTTGAGTTCCACGGTCTCCTCCAAGTACCCTTCACAGGATTAACTACTTCCAAGGCTACCCGGTAACCTGTCTTTGCCGAATACATATCTGGTGAAAGAGAATAAGAAAAAGTAATCTAAGCAAGTCATTCTGGTTGTCAATGGGCAACAATGGAGGGGAGGGTGGGAGAAAGTAAGGGAAAAAAACGACCCTGGTATTAATAATGACCAGCCACTCCCGAGGCTATTCTATTTGGCGCCTGATCCGTAACGTCTCCCCTCGGAGGCTTCGCTTCCATTAACAACAGGAAAGAAAATCAAGCCTCAAACTTCTTCTAACGTAGCGTGTAATTTGGGCCCTAGTATATTATTTAAGCCTAGACCAGGCCCGGCCCATCAAAACTCTCTACAGACCTCCATCCTCAATCATGTTTATAGCCGTTACAAGCCCCCCCAAAACAGAAGCCATCATCAACCATAATTTAAGCTGTTAAGCACTCAATCGGTAACCTCCATCCCCTATAGGAATTAGGAGAGTGTGTGTGTGTGTCTATATATATATATATGGTAACACCTCCACTTGATCTCCTCCATCTCCTTTTTCATAATTCGGCAAAGGAAAGCAAGCAAGAAAATCAAAACTCAATAGTCCTCCCGCCAAAAACAAAACGCTCAGAATGAAAGCTTATCAAACACCATAAAAAAAAGAACACTACTCTCGAACTTCTTCTGATCGCATATGCAAGGATTCTCTGTTGAAGAAGCCTCTAAAGGTTCATCAATTAATTTAACTCCAAACCCTAACTTCTCTCTCTGTATTTTTTGTTTCCAAATTCAAATCTCCTTTTGATGATCTCTTACCAGTCGTGTCACTGGTGTAGAATGCCAAGAAAATCTTGGACGGTGCGTTTATCTCGGCTACTCAAGTTGTTTCTCCGGAAATCAGCAAGGAATCGAGTGATTTATCTCCGGTTTCGGAGATCTCTGATGCTAATCATTGTTGCCAAACAGCATCGGTAAATTTCTCCTCGTTTCATTCAAATCGTGTATTCTCTCTCTGTTTTTTTTTTTGTGTTGTTTTGATTCTTTATTTAAGCTCTTCTTCTCTATATTCATGTGCCTTTACATAATTTTAGATTGACAAGTTTTGATTATTTAGGTTTTTGTGGATGTGTTTGATTTTGTTTCAATTTCGTGCCTTGATTTTTATTTTTTTGCCTCTTTCGTGAATATGATCCTCACCTTGGAAGGATTTTACTCCCCCTAATCTGCATGTTTTTAAATTGTGTTCCTCTTTTCTAATTATAGGTGTGTGTCCGTGTATATATTTTCCCAAACCACGGGCGTGTTTCTGTTTTTTCCGTTGCTTGTCTGGCACCATTCTAATTGTGCATTTCATTTTGCGTCAGCTTTTCCCGCATGCATAATCATTGTAGTGGAGTAATATTTTTCTAATTTCCGTTGATTTTCTTTTAGATAATCCATATAAATGTCATTTAACATTTCATTTTCAGTTTGATATTTTTTTGGGGTAAGAAAAAATGGTTGTTGTGAAGTGATTCGCAAATCTTTTGATGATATTTTATGTGTTTGATACATGTGATATTTAAGCACTTGAGCTTCTTCTTGTTTTTTTTTTTCTTTTTAATTAGCTATATTTTTTATGTTTCATGTTTGGTTTATTTGGATCAATATGTTCCCCCGGTTTCAGATCTCCGTGTTAGCTTTAAATCCAGTTGTTTCAGCTTCAACAGAAATATCCTCTCTCCCAGATATTACCCCAAATTCAAACACCATCACCATCACTGATGATTCGGGCAGTATTTCTACGGATTGTTATGGTGTTAACAAACAATGCAGCTCGAAGATCGGTCAAGTGGAGGGACTGGAGGCAGATATTGTGATGAATCTTCTCAAACAAGCTCGAATTGAGGTTTCGAATGCAGATGTTCAATCAAAGAAGCTTCTGGATGCATTGATTAAGGTTGTCATAGATGACTTTTACACTCTAACGGGAGAGAAAGACTTGACAAATTGTTTTGTTTCTATAAAAGGGTGTGTCGTATGTTTGTGTTTGTTGATTTGGAGCTTTGCGGTGTCTGGGTTCCTCTTGCTTGATCTAGGATTGGGTAGCTCCGGTGGTGGACCGCCGCCTACTTAAACTACTTAGAGGAAAGGGTATGAGTTTTGTTTGGCGGGTTTAGTTTTGTTCATTTATGATATGCCATTGAAATTCTTTGACTGGCCTTACAATTGTTTGTTACAGAGTAGAGGATCAAGTAATTGGAACCTGTGACTGTATGGTATACAGTCTTGTTTTGAATAGTTGTATCACTGTGAATGTCTTCGATTCAGAATATCATGGAATAAGGTTCTTTCTCGGATTCAAAGTTAACACTTGTAAATTTTGGAAGGAATGCCTCTTCCTCTCTTCCCTTTCAAGGTTATCACTTGTAGATTTCTGGAGCACTCACTGCATTTATTTTTCCTGGAGAGCGTTTCTTTAAATGCAAAATCTCCTTGACACTACTACTGCCAGAGCTCCGTTTGGAGATATGTCTCTCATTTTCTTCTGCTCTTGCTACTTATTATCCTCTGTAGTTGCTTCGGCCAGTGAAATGAGTTTAAAACTCATTATATCACACTTCCTTTTAGATGGTAAGCTGGCAGGCACTCCTGTCGTGGTTCTATTTCTACACGTCAATTCCTTAAAATGATAGGTGCATGACTTTTTTCTTATGGTATAGGTGCTCTGTTCATCTACTGCGCGTAAATAGTGAGCCATTGCCGATGACCGATGTTATTTTGATTTGCTTGGGCCTCGTTGATAGCCCGTAGCTCGATGATGTTGAAAATCAACGTCATTAGGTACTGCCCTCTTCCGTCCTGATGCCAATATATCAATTTAGAAACACGATTCTAATGTGAGATTCCTGTTTCCACCTTTTCCTGGTTTGCCATCTCGTCTCGCCGCCCTGAGCTTGACAGCCACATTGGTTTTTTTTTTTCCATCTAGTAATAATTTGAGGAAGCCCAGCCAAGCCAGTAGGTGGCATGACTGATGTTGCTTGCTGTCCATGAATGATCCATTCCGAATGCCAAAGGATAAACGCATTTCTTGTGCGGAAACTTCCCCAAAAAAATAGTTACAATCAAATTCTATATTAAGTATACCACTAAATATCGAAGCATTTAAATGCCTAAAAATCGCATAATTAGTCCTCGCTAATATTTAGGACTCCCCTCAACGCAAAATTCTAGCAAATCTGCGAGCATGTCCCATCATAGTTAGAACAATTTCCATCTACCAGCTGATTTTGTCGAGTGAATACGCTTTTGTCATCTAGTCAACTTCCAATCAGACTATCCACTCTGGGAGAACGTGGTTTCCAACCAAGGGTTGATAATGATATTAGTCAACGGTGGAGGGATTCATGTTTAAAGCCTGGTAGATTTTACCAGGAGGCGGCAACGATCTTGACATCGGCAATTGTCTATAGGAACACAGAGCAAACAAATTTACTTTTGAGGTTACCAGCTAAGCTGACAGTCCGAGGAATGATAGCAAGCAACCATTGGATGTGTCAGTAATCACTGTTAATATATGCATGATCTTTGGCCACTCGTAAAGTTTTCTTGTTGGGAGGAAACGGGGAGGAAACAAATGGAGGGGCCTCTGTGAGTTCAAGTAAGACAAAATAAGAAAGTAAGTTCACATAGCTAATCAGCATGCCGTCCAAGGAAAGTCTTAGGATGTCACTTGTCGCGAGGAAATCTTGCTGCCAGTTGAATGACTCCAGATCTTGAGAACAGCATGGAGTTGATCGGTCAACCTTTGCAGGTCTGAAGATTATATTATTTCACAGAATGAAAGGTACGGACACAATTGTAATTTGGTTCACCGTGGTAGCATTGAATTGCACCAAGACAACACCATCACAAGTTTTCAAAGCTTAATTTGAATTATTTTCTGCTTCTTAGCATAATAATTAATTTATTAAATATTAAAGAATGTGGCAAAATTACAGGAGTTACCCCTACAAAACTGAATTGTATTGTGTTTTTTTTATCTTTTTTTTTTCATGGCTGTATATCAGTCTCATATATTTAATTTATTTTTATAATTTTTAATTTTTAATATTAGATTTGTTGAATTTTTTTAATTTTTAATGAATTTATTCATATTTCATGACAGGAGTCACAAATTAAATAAGTTAATTTAAGATAACTCAAATTATTTTTTATTACCTTTTTTAATTAGTCTTTTATTTTATTTTATCCCTTTGATGATATTTTTGTTAAATATTGAGATTTAATTTTTAATTTTTTTTATAGATTTTTTCTCGATCTTATGATTCAGGTTATAAACTTAGTAGATTGATACAGATTGACTTTAGTTATTTATTTTTTCAGATCTTTTTTTATTGAATATCTTTTTAATTGGATTTGAAAAAAATTAATTTTTTTTATAAAATTATTCTGATCTCATGATACAGGTTATGATTGTGACAGATTTAGTTGAGTTTGGGGTTTTTTTAACAGTTTTTTTTTTAATTTCACCCTTAAACAACTAAATCTTTTTATAAACTAGTTTTTTTAAAAAAAAATTATCATTCAATATCATGTTGTTTGATAATTAAACTTTATTTTTAAAAAAAATTGCTTTGCGTGGAGATATCATGATCTCATGGATTCGATTTTTTTTTCTCGATTTCAATCTTTAACACTAGATTTATTGGAGACGAAACTTTGTAATTTTTTTATTTTTTATAAAATTATATTAATCTTATTATACAAGTCACGAGTTTAACATGTCAAGCTCAAAATGACTTAGATTGTTTATTTTGTTTATTTTTTATTTTATTATTCAATATTAAATTGGTTAGGAATTAAACTTTATGATATTTTTTATTTGTCTTCTACTGTTTTTATAATTTAATATTAAATTAATTTTAACCTATTTTTTATAAAATTATCCGAGTTATAGAATTAACAACCTAACATAAATCAATTGAATATATTATTGATTCAATAGTTGAAAAATTATATATTTCAATACATTATCTTATCAATATTTAAAAAATATTTTATCCGCGTATATATTTTAATTCAAGTTCATAATTATTGTTTTTTTACCAGAAAACAGTGTAGCTTTACAGTTAAAAAAATTAATTTCATTGTAGCTTTACAGTTAAAAAAAATAATTTTACAGTAAATAATTGAGTTATTTTATTAAAAAAATATATGGTAAGTAAATATAAAAAATATATCTGGATTAGTAAAATTTACAAACAAGTATCGTTTTAAAAAAACGATCGAACCATTTTATGTATTTTTATATTTTACAGCATATTCTCATCGGATAATTACTAAAAAAAATCATAAGATTTGATCGATTTTTTCTTTTATTTAAAAAAATCACACTTATATTATGTTCAAACAAATACTTTAAAAAAAAATTAAAAATAAAGAAACGAATCCTATCGACACTAACTCTCTCTATCTTGACTCGGTGTTTCCATCTCAAAATTGACAAGCTCTCTCGTCAAACCTGGAAATATGAATCTTAAACTGATAAATGAATCCCACATCAATCTCCCAAAGTTCTCGCTGGACCCTCGAGTTCTTACCCCTCAAGCCCTCAACAAAAGGGCATTCAAGTAACAAATGAGAAGAAAAGTGTAGATCTCGAGGGCCAAAAGAAAAGGCAATAGAGGAAGCAGCAGAGAGAGGGAGAGGAGAGTCAGTGAATGTTGAAGTGGAGACAAATTTTGTGAGAGAAAGACAGGGTGGCGGGTTTAGAAGAGGAGGAGAAAAGGCAGGAGAGGTAAAAGAGATGTGTCAGGGATTCAAGGATTCAGTTGAAGATAGGTAGACCAACAAGGGATTACGAGGTTCATTCTGAGAGCAAGAGTGGTGCTTCAGATACAGAGTGTATTGGAAATCCCGACTTCCATTCTTGTGATTGTGAGGACTCGATCAATGGCATGGTCGTGTCTTTTAGGCAGACAAAAACTTCGAGAGAACGAAGGTTGACAAAGATACGAGAGGTTTTAACTTTTAAGGTTTTTTGGTTTTAAGAGTTTCACTTCCATCCCTCTATTTTAAAATTGTGAAGGCCTGGGATTTGTTTCTGGAAAAAAAAAAAAGGAGATCAAACTCTTGCATTCGTCCTGAAATTCTCGAGCTTGCAAGAACTATAGTCGGATGGTGTGGTGGTTTGCCCCTTACACTGGAACTATAGTCGGATGCTGTAGATAGAATATGGTTTGCATTACAGAATGGGGTTTGCATTATGCAAGTGAAGTGTTTGATAAAAGACCTAAAAGGGATGGAATATTGATTACCAGGTCATTTTTTTTTTATGATAAAGATATAATACTAGTATTACAAGGCTTTTTAAATATTAAACGAACAATAATAACAGGTCCTGTAAATAATTAAATAATTTTTTATTATTTTTTTAAAAATATAAAATGTTAATGTGTATAAAATTCAAGATATAAAATATTATTCCCGAAACTAAAGAAAAAATAAAAACATGATCAAACTTCAGAAGATTTTTTTTTTGTTGGAACTTCATTTATGTCTACAATCCTGACACTCATCACATCTTTAACGAAAGTGGTTCGAAAGAATCTTAGATAAAGACACCTCATAAATAATTTGATAATTAGATCATAAGTTAATTGGACATTTAGTCCTTTTCTTTTCAGTCTTCACAAGGAGACAACGAGGCATCTAATTTGACAATTTGATCGTAAGTTAATTGGAGGAGCTGGAGGCCCAGTGGTTACAACTGGACTTTCACAAATGGCCGTGCCTTCACTTGATTTCGGGGGGTGAGCTCTTTATTTTATTTTCAGTGGCGGTTTCATGACAGGCGTCCTGTTGTTTCAGGATCCAAGAGATGAAGAAGAGGGCCACTCTTGAGGGTCGGGCAAGGGTGTGATTGGCGATGATTTGGTGGCAATCAATGAAAGTTTTATTAGTTTATAGATGATGTTGAAGCTTCTTTTAGCTAGCTGTACTTAAAGGCAAAGAAATGGGTGTAATCCACCACCTTTGCTACTTGAAAAGTTTGTGGAATAGGAATAAATTATATATTTTTATAGAGCAAATTGTAATTAAAGAAATGGTTAAGTATAATCAAAAAGAAAATTCAAGTTTTGGAGCGAGCCTCTGTGATAATCATTCGATGTGTCCCTTCCATCCATCCACTGGCATCTCCTGCTGGTATCCTGTCCTGTCATCGAGCAAGGGCATATTCGTGGTCCTGTGAAAATGGGTAAATGGTTATGGTCTCTCGGACTGTAGCGTTAAACAATGGATGGTCCTGAGTCCTGACCCAGGTTTTAGGAATATATATATATATATATATGTAAACATCTTAATTATTTTCTGCTATCGCAGTGAAATTATCGATGGTGCCTCTTAAGCTCCTTGACTTGGGCTGGTGAGAGCTAAACTCTCGAGTGAAAAAGTTACATTTGGTCACCTAATCTCACAATATATGCCAGTTACGTTGAAGACCTTTTTGTTATCATCTCTGCTTTTGCTCCGTCGTTTCAAGATAGCTACCAGCAAAAGATAACCTATATTTTATTCGCAACAAAACACATTATTATTATTATTATGTATCTATGCATGCGTGAATGAACAAGAAACTAATTCAGATAGATTTTGGATTCCATCACCAAAGCATGTCGGGCAATGTATTTGAATGTGATTTGATATTGAAAATGCATCAAGATCTTGATACTTTTGCCCAGCAAAATGTCAACTGTCAAGCACGTTAGGGACGCATCGGATCACAAATTTACAGCACACACGGGTGGGCGATTCTCTGTTAGCAAACCTTCTGCATTTATGCGATCCTTTTAGTTCGAATCGGTGATCTTTCTCCATCATCAACTACATACATCTGATCTGGTAATTAATGGGAATTCCACAAGCAATAATTACCTTACTTTTATGGTGCTGTTTATTGCTATATCCTTTTTGGTGCTAGATGTTTTATTGTGTCTCATACGAAGGAGGCAGTCTCTCTGGCACGCCATGATGCATAATAATATTTTAAATTCTCAGGAAGGTGTTTTCAAGGTTTTCGTTTCCCACTGCGTATGTGCTCAAGGGGGGTCGACAGACAGACACATGGTACCATGATTTTTGGTGAGAACGAGGATTAGTTTCATGATTAGCATTCTGGGATAAATTAAACAATCCATCATGATACAGGGATCCAGACATTGTTTTCTTTATGCCAAGCTTGCCGTGGCAATTCTTGCTATTCCGGCTCAAAACCAACCAGTTTTTGGATGGGAGGTTAAACTGATCATTTCTACTGTGAAGACAAGCTAAATCTGCCGGTGGTTCTTAGGAGCTAGTGGGTATTGACAGGAAAGCCCATCGCTTGGCTTGACATGTGCCTGTTATTTTCATCACTGATACATGATGCAAGGTCGGGGAATCATCAAGCACTCTATTATTGCAGGGCCGCAATGCCGAAACTGGAGATCATATAAAGGCCTGTCCAGTTCTACAACTCTTTGGACGATTCTGTGCATAAACCCAGAGAGTGCCAATAGAAAGGAAAGCAATTGCTGTGATAAAATACATAAGAACCCATCATGGATCCCTTCAAACAAAAATCTTTTTCTGCGGAAAAAGCTGGGGAGGTGGGTGCTGGAAATGTGGAGCATAACTGTCCCACACCTCACCAAGGAGCAAAATTCCAAACTTCCTCCAACAAATACAAAGCAAAGGGGAGAAAGAGCAAGTGCCAGAGGAACAACCCACATTGCACATGCATTCTTTTCATCGTTTACGAGTTCCTTTTCTGGATCATCACCTCCATTAATCATTGCACGGAATGAAAACCAATATTTTTTTACGAGGGACCCATGCTCTAGTCAAATTAGTGGAAGCCAACATACACCCAATCATTCATTGAAACATTGATTTTACAACTGGTTCTCTGCTTCTCTGTATTCTGCAACCGTTCCCAACATCCAATATCTGGGTTTGAAATTGTTAACTAGTCAACTTCATAACTCCATTTTATTGGTGGTGAACGGGGTTCTCATTATAGAAATCCTCCTCCTTCTTTCAATTATATTTCAAAATTGGAAAAAATAAATTATAATCTTGCGACCGCATTGTATTCTTAGAATATAAAACTGTCCTAAGGAGTTTGTTATTGATTTTACTTTAATTAAAAATTATAATATCCGCACCTACCACCTTCTATCCTAATGCGATATATTTTGATTTTAACTAAAATGATGTTAAATCTTAAAAAAATTTCTCTTGTATATACTGAATATCTTTCATCATGGATAATTATGCTTCAAATGGCATTTCATGAAAATTATTTTTTTATAAATACTATTTTAATACATTTTTAAATAGAAAATATTTAAAAAAAATAACCACTCCACTAGAATAACCCAACCCACAGGACAGCACCCTAAATTTTGGCAGCACTCCCATGTATTGCGGCACATGGGGGGCACTGCCATGAATTGCAATTCGGGTGACAAAAATAGAAAAGGACAAGAAAATGGAGCCGGTATTGGAAATATGATGTGGGTGCCATAAAGTTCGTTAAATATTGTACAATTTCACAATACGAGAAGGGCAATTTCGTCATCCAAGAAGAATGTAAAGCAGCAGCGCCCTATTTCGCTTCCCCCACGACTTTGTCCTGGGAAACAAAGAGGCAGGTTATAGGACAGAGGGTCAGGGTGGTCTAGGGGCTGGACCATGCACAATAATAGACCTAAAGTAGGGGTAATGGGCCAATATTGTAAAATCCTTAGACAGGCCGAAAAGATAGAAGGGCCCCCCCCGCCCCCGTCAAAACTGAAGAAGAAAAGCATCATTAATCAATGTGGGTTTTTCACTTTTAATTAAATGAAACGCGTACTGTGCTGCCTTTTATTTCTTTATTCCTTTATAACCCTCTCCACCACCGTTTTCTCTATTTCTCCTTTAACACACCCCCCCTCCCTCTGCCTCGCTAAAATTCTCCCTTCTTTTGTAAATACTCGATATATTCATCATTGATAGCTTCATCCTTGCTGTTGTTGAAACCTCAAGATCAATCCCCCCCTCTCTCTGGAAGGTAACAGCCGGTCTTATCCTTAATCTGTTAGTTCCATGATTCTTGCTTGCGTTCACTCTTGAATCGTACTCTTCTTAACAAACTCAATCTTATCCTAAGCACTTCATTATTGGCATCAAACCCTGTTCTTATTGTTAATTAATCCGTCGCTAATAAAGTCTAATTTCCCCCCTTAATTTTCGTGAATCTGATCCCGGAATTCTCCCTCTTTTCTACATGAATCTAATTTCTTTTGTCCTTTTGAATCAGAAACAGAAAGGAGGGACGAGTTGACAGAAAAACTTGATTTTGATAGACTGCATATTATCACCACCAAGACACAACACTAAAAGGATTGGTGATGATGATGGCATCATCAACAACAACAACGTCAGTAGCAGCCGTGAATACGAACGCCAACATCAACACGGATCGAACAAGAAGGAGAAAGAAGAAGAAATCCCTGTTGCAACAGCGCCAATCAAAACAGAACCAAAACTCGCAGAGCCACGCCAAATGGAAAACTGAAGCACAACAACAAATCTACTCATCCAAACTTATCCAAGCCTTAAGCCAAGTCAATCTCAACCCCTCATCTTCATCAGCTCCGCGTCAAGGTCGAGTCGTTAGAGAGGTTGCTGATCGAGCTTTAGCTTTTGCTGCTAAAGGTAAAACCAGATGGAGCCGGGCGATTCTGACAAACCGGATCAAACTCAAATTTCGGAAACAGCAACATAAGCGACAGAGACTAGCGTCTTCGTCTTCATCAGGATCTACTGTAGTTACAACTGCGAGTAATATCCGGTCGTCGAGGAAGCATAAAGTGAGTGTTTTGAGGCTGAAGGGGAAGGGTTTGCCGGCTGTTCAAAGAAAAGTTCGTGTTCTTGGCCGATTAGTTCCCGGATGCCGGAAACAACCATTGCCTATTATCTTGGAAGAAGCTACAGATTACATTGCTGCTCTGGAGATGCAAGTTAAAGCCATGTCTGCTATAGCTGAGCTGCTTTCTCGCTCTTCCTCCGGAGCCGATGAGCTCCTGATAGGCTTGTAATGACTGATGTCGTGTTCTGTTTTTTTCCCATATATATTTTTTCTTCTAGCTCCGTTAGATGCTCGTCTTTCCTCTTTTTTTTTTGGAAAAAAAGTGTTCTAATTTCTTTGTTTTGAATCCTCAAGAAATGTTAATTGATTATAATAACTAGCTAGTGCATTAGAATTCGTCCTCGATAATGCGTGAAGAAAGAGCTGGCAAATGGGATTCTATTTTCCTCCTTGGCTTCAGTAACCAAGGTCAGATTTTTAATTAGGATGTTATGGATTTGGTTTGGGCATTTGAGGTGTAAAATACACAACATTCCTTGTCGCCTCACTGGATAATTAAGAATAACATGAGTTGTCATGTCCAAATGGAGTCCGTTTATGCGTATTCCGACCAAACGGTGAAAAATCTGAAAGCAGGTCCTTCTTTTCACTTGTGAATGGAGAGCGATTAGAGCAAATCCCTAGGCCGCCATGGTTGTCTGTGGCCTCTGAAAGTTGGCAAAACCTTTTCTCTTTGATATTGTGGATTTTTTTTTAAAGTGTTTATTAATTATAAATTTTTTATAATTATATTTTTTTTATTTTTTTCATTTTAAAACATCGAAAAATTTAAACGAAAAAAATAATAATTTTTACACAACTGAAACACGATACCGAATGAGATCTTGAAGATTGCCTCGAGTGGCAATCTATGTTGCGTCGAGTCATCTATATATGATTGGGAGGTTAATTTGAGAGGGTTTTTATTTTTTAATCAAACCAGCACGTTGAATATATATATATATATATATTCAGAGAATTATTTTTCAAAAAATAGCATAGTTTAACGGATTTTTTTTGAAGTAGCATGGTTTGCTAACATTTCTAGAAAATTAACAAATTTTGAAGAAGTATTTTTGAAAATAGGATGGCTGAACACAAACACTACTTGAAATAGTAGTCACGGCCTCGCGATATATTTTTCTACGCCAAGGCTTTTGAAATAGCAATTGTTGGTGAATGTTTGGAAACATCTTCGGTTTACAAATTAACAGACCTCAACAAAATTTAACCAAATACTGTATGAAGATTCGATGATTGAAATAAAAGGACAATGTGACATGGCAGAAGAGAGAAATCAAGGAAGAAAAAATAGGTAGTCAGAAATACATGAAACCTTGTTTTTAATACATGATATTGTTAGAAATATCTTGTTAATATAATTCTAATTACACTTTGAAAAAACACCAAATGAGATTTTAATTAACCCTGAAAAAACATAACAAATTACAATTATATTCGATAATTTTTTTAAAAAAATTCTGATAATACTGGATGTGTAAAAAATAAAACTCTCGTGTGTTTCCAGTGAGCTATTCTTTCCTAACTATCACATCTTGAATCCAGTTTTTTATCACTGGGTCTTCATTTTGATTGACTTTTTATGCATGCTAATTAAATTAAGAGGGACATATTTTTCGAGACAACTACTATTTCTAGTAACAATCGTGTTAAACCACTATTTTAATCGTGTTAAATATTTTTCTAATTTGTATTACTTTTCTAAAACTTTTTATGAAACCGTGTTAAAAATCTAAAATGTCATAATTTAACTAGTGTTGCAGAGCTCACCCATGCAACTTGAGATCTCACGTGCAAAAACAAATTATTTTTTTATTACTTAATTTTTTTATGTGACATATCAATTTTTATTTTTATTTAGCTTTGTTTTTATTATTTCATCAGTTATTTTTGTGCTTTTTTTTAGACCGAGATTAATATTTATTTTTAAATGTGATTACCGGAAGAAAAAAGTCTGTTGCCTGAATGAAATATTGTTATTCTTTGCCCAAGTTAAATAAAAAATAATCTTAACTAATAAAATGGTGACAATATCAGGTATAAGATATCAAATATGTAAAAATCAACAGACCAAGTAAGAGTTTGTGTAGGGAAGAAATACGAAGGAGGTTGGCACAATAACCAAAGCATGAAAGAATCGGAGCTCCGAATATGACACTTGCTGTCTAAAGGAGACGCCATGCTCACCCGTTGGTGTTGGATACAAAAACATCTGACTGTCACGTGACACCCGCACGTCGGCTGCGCACCCAATCAGATCATGGTAATTTAAGAATTATTTCTCAAGCTGTGTTAGTTTGGAAAAAGATTTTCTTGATCGCTCCATTTTGAAAGAAAAAAATTCTCTTAATTTGATGATGCATGAAGGATTTTTCTGGAAATGTGGTTATTATTGTTTTTTATATTAAAATAATATTTTTTATTTTAAAAAAATTATTTTGAAAATTAACATTTAAAATACATAAAAAATTATTTTTTAAAAAAATACAGGTTAATCCATATTCTAAACAGGCTAAAAATAGCTAGCCATGGTCTTGCAAAGAGGTATTTTGGTAGTCCAATTGCCTAATTATCCAAAGACTAGCATGGTGTGGGGTGTGTGTGTTATTTGTCTCGAATATTCAAGTTCACAGCCCTAAAATAAAATAGATGGATAAGCGTCCACGTATTCCCCTTTTTTCGTATTTGAAGGTGAACCGGTAGAAAAACGTCATGTTTAAATCTCCCAGTGAATGCGCTCTAGGTCGCCTGCCCCTTCTAATTAGAGTACAGGAATACACAAGACAGGGGAAGGGAAGTGAGGGGGTTCTTTCTCTGGAGGGGGCTCGTGGTGAGGAGGCATGACAGGGTGACACCTGCGTCCAGTGCCTTTGACTCCGTAGATTTTTGTATTTCAAAATTATTATTTTTTAAAAAATTATTTTTTATTTTTTTTATATTTTTTTCATAATATTAGAAATAGTTTTTTTTTTAAATCTCTAATATTCTCCCGAAAATCCTAGAGAAGAACCGCGTATCATTTTCTATGGCAGGCACACGGGCGCTTGTGTTTCATCACTATCAGTTAGGAGAGGGATTTGAGGGGGTAGAGAATGAGAATGCAGAGAGTATGGTTGATTTTTTTTTAAAGGACCCCCCCTAACATAGGACAGCCTACCCTACGTTATTTTTGCCTGCACAGGTCTCAGAAAGAGATGATTTTCTCAGACACATGCTTTGCATTCATTTTGTTCAGGCATACAGACAGCCGCGGTACACCTGCACCCATGTGCCGTATTTAAGCCTCCCCTACACCCACACACACTTGTCTCTTCATGATATCCACAGTATTTTTATTTTTTTAAAAAAAGAAAACTCCCTCTTTGTGCCTTTTGAATTAACCACTGTAAAAAGCCAGTCAGTTTGACTGGACAGAGCCCCGTCCAATTTACCATGATTTAACTCTGTTAACTCGCGAGCGAGGAACAAGAGGATGTGCCTTTTACGTCATTTTTTGCCTTAGACAAATAATTAAAACGTTTCTATTCGCATAATTAAATAATATAAATTAATCTTGATTAAAGTTAAGGTGGCTGGAAGTCATGGAAAAAAACCCATGAAACAAAGATGGGCTGTCACCGTCCCACCACTACTGGCGGGGGGGCGGCAAGTTGACTCGAAAGATTGAACAATTCTAATTTCTAAGAGAAGAAGCTGCCACGCAGGCATTTACGTCATTCGAGTCCTCAGCATCCCTTCAACAGCACATGTTACAATCATGATTTCCAGAAACGAAAACATTTTTCCAAGCAGCAAAGACTGGTTTTCCATTTGTTTTGAGTACACTTGCTTTTATATTTTAAGAGTGTATTTAAAAAAAATAATTTTTTTTTAATTTTTTTTTTGATGTGTTCATTTTAAAAAATAAATTTTAAAAAATAAAAAAAATATTATTTCAAGGTATTTTCAAGCAAAATCTATTTTAAAAAATAAAAAATCTCATTATATGAATCAAGAAATTTGATACTAATTAGCATTACAGTCCAATTATTTTTTGAAAATAAATTGATTTTTTAAAAAAAATAAATTAATAATTTCTAGATGTTGAAGATTTGATAGGCCAAGTTATTTAATAAGTGATTTTGAGAAATATATTTAATGATATTAACAAAACTCTAAACCTTATGGTAAAACATCTTGCCAAAACACATTGACCATGCTTATATGTTATTATCAACTTGTTATGAAAATAATTTTTTATTTATTTAAATCTTTAAATATTTTTTAAACATTTATATTTTTTTATGATCAAGTTAAAGTATAGCTAATTTAAATTTATTGATAAATAACAAAATCAAAACGAAGACCAACAGGGAAAAAATGCTAAAAATGGGTTTTTAGTTTAGAGTTCTCACAAATATTTTGTTATTGCTTGATTAAATAAAATTTTTATTCTAAAATTTAAAGTTATCAAATATAATTGGATATAAAATTTATATTATGATATTAAATATCTTGATTTATATTTATATTTTGAGTTTTCGAGTTTGGTATTTATTTATCATCAATGATGTGTGTTTTTAAATTTATTGATATAAATAATTGCTAATTTATTGAATTAGATGTGTACCTGGATTTTTTAATTTTTTATTGGGAAATTTTTAATGGCAAAAAATACATTAGAAAATCTTACACGTTCATTTTTTGTTGCTGAAAAATAAGATTAGTCAGCCCACCCGGTGAAGCGCCGGTGAAATAACTATTAACACCATTGTTCATTGCTGTAACCGGAAAGGTTATGCATAAGAAGCATCAAGGATGTTTAGTTTAGTATAGGATAGTTAGAGGGCAAGTTTAATAATTGATTTCTCAGTTTGATTTGTATATAGTCTAGAGGGCGAGTTTTCATCATTTTTGAGTGCTTTCGATGGAAAGCCATTATCATGATTCTGATTTGAGAGCTGAAGGCTACCTTTAAATTAATAAATCAAAACATTCAAACAATAAACTTAGGGAAGATAAAAAGCCTCTGTCATCCATCAAACTAGCTAGATAACATATTAAATTAATTAATGCACAAAAATCATGCGCAATCTTCAAACTAACGAATCGCCAATAATTGATTTGAGAATCAAATTAAAGGTACACGGGAAGGATGAATTATGCTCAATGCATCAACGAAGATCATTCGACTTTTTAGCTGAGAGATGGCTTTCCATCTCTTGCAAAGAGAGGCACCTCACCCAAACTTGAAATCAATTAATTAAAAAAAGATTTCAAACTCGAGGTGTTAATTTAAAAAGAAAGAAAGAAAGAAAGAAAAGTCAAATCGATGAATGCCTTTTGTATCGACAACAATTGAAGTCACGAGATCCTTTAAAATTAACAAAGAAGTTAAATAATTTGGGGACGCTTTCAGTAAATGTTCACGATTTAAGATTTCCATTAGAATATCTTAAATTTAAATCTCAAAGCTATCTATATCGCATCCCTCAAGAACAAAGAATCTTGCTAGCCTCACTGTACGAGATCCAATGCAAATACAGGGATGCCTGCTGAAAGAAGTGCACGGAATCTACAGTGAACTTGCATGTGGCCCGCGGGGTGTGATTCTTGTAAACGTTGCTGCTACTTCACATCAGCATCCCAGTTTCAGGGCATTGATATATGTTCATTTCACCATGAACGATTACCAATGATAAATAAAAATATTGGAATTAAATCCAAATAAAGATCACGAGAAATAAATTCTACGAATAGAAATGATCAATTTGGAAAAATAGAACCCTTTTCAACACTGTAAAAAACCCTCCCGACGCAGGAGAGACTGTTCATTTCTGTAGTCTGACTACCACTTGTTAACAAGTTGACCCGTGAAAATTTTCCTCATACATAAGAAGGATCTTCCTTGGTTGCGAGACGCAGTTTTTATTTTTTTATTTTTTATTTACCTTCATGTTGCTCGCAAGAGAGGCGGTTAATTTCTAGACTAGGTAGTGATTAACACTTAATAATAATACCAGTTCCTCTTCCTTTTTATTTTCTCACGCAAAAATATATTCAACATATCTGCTCGTCACTGCTCGAGTGATCTCGAAAGTGCCTGTGTTATTCAACTATCTGCGTGTATCTCTAGAAAATATTTACCCACAGTGTTGCATTTCAAAAGTTTGATAAAGGCACGTTCGTCTACAGCAAGTAACAGTCATGGTTACAGTCTTATGAAATATTCAACAACAATCTCAGAACGTCGGAAGGAGATACTTACCATCTTTGTAAACAATGTGTCGGGCAAATGTAAAGATCAAACAGAGACACCCATGTAAAAGTATGAAAACGGTACTGTTATTGATGCTAGACCCTACGAAGTCTTGTTGTTGGAACATTCCATCCAATTAAACTTTCCCAGATAGCCCAGGTGAGAAACACAGGCAAAAGATTGCAGAGATTCTAAGATTAGTAGTCTCATATATGCGCCATACCATGCATGGCTAAATACACAGGAGACCTTTTAATTTAACTGCCTTGAAAATTCTCGTCTTTTGATCGTTATTACAAAGGCATGCACCCGCCACCATGTGAATACCAAGCAATGAAAAGGACATAAAATTTAAAGAATTGCACACCTCGCCTAAAGTATTCTGAAAGCACATGGGGGGGTCTGGCGGCCTTGTCCATTGAACTCCAAGAAAACAAAAGGTGAAGAGGTGGAAAAGTAAAAGTTGCAAAAGATGGCTTCGCCATATGGTCTCCACTATCCTGAGACGGAAGAGTTTGTTTGCGATGTGGCGCTTTGTTCTTCTTTTACTATTCCACGGCAAAAAACAGTCTTGAGAACAAAATTAATTATAGGCATGATATGTTACAGTGAATGAAAAAACCTGGTCGTCTTCCTGTACACGCACATGACACGTAACAGAGTATGATACGAGTTTAGGTAAATAATTATTACCATCTTTTTGTCATCTTGTCGTTGTTTCCATTCGAATGCATTGTCACGAGTGATCAGCTCCATCCAAAGCCGACTGATGTTGGGGAAATTATTGCTACCTTACCCACAAGGTACTTTTATTGTAACATTATTTTTTTCACATTTTAATATGAAATATTTATTAAAAACTCAGTTTTGTAATTTATTTTAGTTTATTTTTTTCATATTTTATATTTTAGTTTATCTCATTTTCTTGATTCAATTTATAACTTATGCAAGTTAAAAAAGTTGCACTCAAGATTTTTTTTTTATTTTTTTTAGTATTGAATTAATTTAAAAATTAATAAAAAATAATTGAAAAAACTTTAATAATAATACCAAATATTTTTCTAACTTTTTATTAAAAAAAATTAATCCGAATCACATTATAAACAATATGGGTAAGTAATTTAGTTAATGGTAATTTATTTCAAATAAGTTTAGTCACATTGAAATTGTAATGCCGGTATTTTTCTTTCCTGGCGTATCATTTTGGATTTAAATCCATTTTCAGATATGAAAAAGAATTTCTTTTGTTATTATATTAGCATAAACGTGAATTACGTTTTTGAAGGGAATTCTATCCTTTAAAGATGATTCAACCGTTTAAAAACCTATTAAAAAAAAAAAAACCTCTAGTTCTCGTAAGTGAAACCTAGTAGGGAAAAATGACACCATTGAGGTACTTCAAGGCAAGAAAATATATAGTTGAAAGGGAAATAAAACGATCAAATTTCCTTCAATTGATTTTAATGAAAATAAAAATAAAACATAACAAAGAATTTTCAAATATCACATGCTTTTCATATTATTTTCGTTTTAAAATATGCACAAATAATATTTTTTTTATATGATCACATTAAGATAATAAAAAATTAATTCTGAAAAACAATTTGAAACCATGGATCGAATCACAATTCAGTTAAAAATCTTATCGGCTGCTCTCCTCATTTTACATATTTTAAAAATAGCTTCATTGGATCCAAAAGATGCCAAGCTGTTGCCATGTACAAGCAAAACAAAATATCAGAGAAGAGGTTAAAAATGCGATGGGACGGGACCTCAGAAAGATGGCGACGTTAGGAATTATTCAATTTCTTTCGAGTGATCTTTTTAACGTGTTAAATCCCACATGAGAAATGACCAAATTTCTTGTAACCTTTAGAGTATAATAAATTAGAGAACAACTAATGGCTAGGGGGTGCTATTTCCAGGTTCCATGTGCAATGCATTTATGTGTCCTGGAACAGGGCATGTCATTTTCACTCAAAGACAGAGAAAAACGGAGAGACAGAAATAATGAAATGCCGAGGCATGCGTTCATGAGGGCCAACAAATTATGTTAAATTCCATCCATCTCAGTGGAGTTTTGACATGCCAATTTGAGGGCCACTATGTGTAGAGAGAACTGGCATCGAATATCTTTGATACATTTAATCTGTCGGCTCAGGAACCAAGCTAGAAGATGCTTGATACATTTAACATTCCTTTCGACCGCCGAGACTCAATGAACAGCATGAAAATCTCAGGGGGAATGTATTATTGTTATACATAATTTGGGGACTGGCTCGGTGAACGTTCTCGGCTAACCTCTAGATCACCCATGCAAATCATTTTTTTCAACGAGGGTAAAAAACTGATGTTATTTTTTATTATTATTATCCAGAGATTATGGTGAAGTTGGATCGATTAGATTGACTGAGCTTAATTCCATTATTTTCTTGGTTAATTTAATAATAGATCATACTTAGGTTATTTAGATCCCGAATGAAGTTATTTAGATCCGAATCACCAAGTTTTCATACTTGATTTTTTTATTTTAGGTTTTTAAGTGTATTTGTTGGATGGTATTGCATTTCAAGGATCTGAGAGGAAAATCAGAAAAAATAAAATATAAAGATGAACAAGAATGAGTCTTTTGTTGTTTATTTAGCATCAAGATGCAAAATTGAAACTTTTCAAAGATAACGGGCTAGCAGTGGAGAGTTCTTAAATACAGGATAGGAACGAGAACTATAATTTATTCTATTTTGAAACGCAACTGTCTCAATAAACCACAAGCACTGTAATTTTCTTATGAAACAAACTTCGGTGGCTTACGAGCATAGCACAGATTTTAATTTTTTTTTTTTTATAAATGGTCATGTTATTAATTATCTTATAAATCTCATTGCAGTAAAACTAAGGGTGTGTTTGGACTACGGTCATGGATGCACTAAAAATGCTTAAAAAATGGGGGGGGGGGGGNGGGGGGGAACCGTGATTTCATTTCAACTATTTGAGGTTAATTCTTGAGGTTTTTTAGGACATTGAAATGACATGAAAACAATATTAAAACCGATATTTCAAACCAAAAAAATACTGAAACATCAGGTAAAGTGTCATTTCACATCCTTTCAGAGATTTTAAAAAATACTTTTCTGAAATTATGTTTTTCAGGTGAAGATTGCATATGTTACAAGTTTTATGAAGATCTTACCAAAGACACCTGTTAGGGGGGTATTAAAAACATATTTCTTTACAAAATTAGCTCGTCGTTGTAATTGCATAACACAGTTAGGTAAGAAGATATTTTTTTATTTATCAAATTAATTTCACCTTTCTCCTGCTTTCCTTCCCTTACATCTCTCGCCTTCTCCATCCGCTCCCCTCCCCCTCTCCCTCTCCCTCTCCATCCTCCATCTTATTTTTTCCTCTGCCATCACAACAACGTGACCGCACTTAAATGAAACTTCCCATCTTCAAAAAATCACCGATACCGAACTTGGATCCAAACTTCGCTTAATTTTGGTGTTTTAAGACTTAAAAATCTTGAGTCTTAAGAGTTAAAATATATAATTTTTATATTTAATTAGAGTTTTATTTTTTTTTAAACACTGCAGTATTGTTTGACGGATGAATATGCTCAATTAATGATTATTAGTAGTAGTTTTGAGGCTAGAAAGGTGGTGTATTGGCCTTGAACAGTAGCAATGAGAGGAATTAAGAAGGGTGCTGGATTTTTAGCAAAGTTGTGTTCAGTCTTTATAATTTAACTAAAACTGTAACTAAGCTTTACAGTTTCACAATACTGTAATTGAACTCTTATATTTTAAATGATGTTCATTAACTTCTACATTTGCCAATAGTCATCTAGGCATTATAGTTAAAGGGTGTCTTGAACAATAATATTAAAACTAATATATATATATATATATATATATATTAGCCATTTAACTGTCAAGGGTTTATTAAATAATTTCTCGTAATAAAGAGATTAATTAATTTGTTTTAATAAATTAGAGGAACTAATTTATAACTAACTCCTATTTTTAACAAGGTAAGTCTCGCCAATGCAATGCATATTCCAAAGGTTAATGGATGCCCAATGATCGGATGCAAGTCGAATAGCCATATACTGCTGGAAGAAACTAAACAATATCACAATACTGCAGCGCAGGCTCTTCCCACGGCTCGCATGCCTCTCTGGCGATGGAGGCTTAATTAGTAGATTTCTGCTCAGGTTGCGGGGCTCCCGTGTAGTGCACTATTGAGCTCCCTGTGATGCAATTATTGCGTGATTAATTATCATCGTGGGAAAAATCGTGTTTAATATAGGTTTGGACTCTAATTCTACAAAGCCTTTGATTAGGCCCAGATTCATAATAGCAACACCCAAACCAGGACCAAAAATCTTGAAATTTTTTACTTCTGCTTGAGTTGGAGGACAACAAAATATAGAATATCTGTTTAAAACGGGTTTATCTTAGCGGGTTTTTATTTACACGGTAGTTTATATTTTTAAAGTTTATTATGTAAATATCAAATTTGATAATATAAAAATTTAAATACTTTTTATGTGGAATTCATATATATTTTTAATGAAATATTGTTTTATAAAAAACAGCTCTCTTTTCATGTCTATAATCAGCTGAATAACTATTTATATTTAAAAAAATTATTTTTTATTTGAAAAATTATTGTTTAGTATTATTTAACACCATTACATAAATTAGAAGGGTATCACTTATTGAGGTAACATTTTTAGAATTTGATTGCAAACCCAATTATGTTCTTGAGGGTTCGACTTATTAAAAAAATTAGTTTTTTTATTTATAATTGTGTTTTATTTAAAAAATTAAAAAAATTTGTTTGATGATATAACAAAAAATTCGGTTTTTGTTGCTGCATGCTTAAAAACCATGAAAAATATAGTACTTATTTGATAGATTTTATATGTGATAAAATTACATATAATTTAATAAAATTAAAAATATATATTTGATATCAATATTATTTATTTTATGATATAATAACAGTAGTTAAATTTACAATATTTAAATTAAAAATCATCAATATTAATATATATATATACTTTTTAATTATTTTATAATCTCAATTTAAAAAATATTCTTTTAATCAAACACATTAAATTATTTTTTATTCAACCTCAATTTCAATTATAATTTTAATCAAATATATATTTTTTTCAAATCAACTTCAATTAAAAATATTATTAAAAAATATTTTAAAAATAACTATAATTAAGCTGCAAAACAAGTGATCATGTGAAACCACGTTTTGCCGGAGCATCGTTTTTCTTACCTTCTCTAGAAGAATTTTGGGGTGAAGGGCCGTCAACCTTTATATTTTTTTATGACCCAGTTCCCATGTTGCCAGCTTTGATCCCTTCGATTGTTCGTCTTTTGTTCTATTCCAATATATTTGTAAGCGTGTTTTGAGGAACTGTTTATTACAGTGGAAGATCCACCGAGAAGCGTTGTGACGCGTAAAGGCTGAAATCGATTAAGGAATCTAGAGATCTAGAAAACTGCCTGATGAATCTTCATGAGGCGTGAAGGCCTCGATTAACCCATGGTGGAGCCCAATAAACTCAGTGAGTCCATCATTATCATCCTTTGTTTGTTGGGCTTAAACCTCGAAGAGGCTCTCAGGCTAACTCTTTTTTCCATAAGACAAGTTTTTCAGGTCTTGTGGTGACGATTTGCTTTCAGAGGGGATTTGAGATCATTGCATATATTTATCTACTCTAAAAACATCTAAATTACCGCATTTCATTCACATGCTATCACTCATGCTTCTCTTCAGACTACGAGAATGTAATGAAAGTACTGCTGCAAATAAAAACACTGCTATATATCCATGTGAAAACGAACACCATAGAATTCATTGACTTGAACATGCACGCGTGCATGTCAACTAATTGATCACTCTCACATATTCTTGTCTGACTGGAGATACTGATCAACTATGTCACTGGTCTCCTCAAACACTGCAGGCAACTAAAATGCAGACAACATGGTTACAGACCATGTTTAAAGAAAGGAGAGCAGCTCGGCGGAAAAGAGAGAGAAGATTAGATATGGCAAATGGCTGTAACGGGCTCAAGAACCCATTGACGTGATGTAGGACCTCAATTAGCGAACGATGGAGCCCGTTAGAATTGAATCTCGCTATCGGTCAAACCAAGCCCTTTATTTTGAGTATTCCCATGTCAACCCCTTAAGATCGATTTAAATGTCATCGTAGTCTATTCATCCAGCCTTTTTTACCTACTGAAACTATTTTTTAAAATTTTTGATGTTTATTTGTTATTAAAAAAGTTAGTTAATAGAAAATACTTTTCAGTCAATAAAAAATACTTTCCAGTCAATGAAAAACACTTTTCAGTTAACGAAAAATACTTTTTAGTTAATAAAAACATTTTTTAGTAAATTTTTTTTTATTAACTATGTTTTCAGAAAAAAAGTGTTTTTCATTTTAGTTGTGTTTATTTTTTTGAAAGTGGTTTTCATAAAAACACTTTCCAAACTTTCTTGTGTTTGTTTTTCAGAAAGTGGTTTCGGAAAAATTACTTTCCAAACTTTCTTGTGTTTATTTGCTGTTAGAAAAGTTGATAAACGGAAAACACTTTCCAGTTAAGGAAAAATTTGGCTTGATTTTTAAAAAAGTGTTTTTATGAAAAATTTGGGAGGAAAACACTTTCCGAAAGTTGTGAAAAGTTTAAAAATGTCATTATTTACTGATTATATCAAATTTGATCCTTAAACTTTTGATTGCTATATATATTTTGTTTTGAATATTTATTTTTTAATTTTATTTTTATATTTACTTTAGTCCTCATTTTTATAATTGTTATTTGTTTTTCTCCTGTTATTTTTTATTGAAATTTTTTTCTATCAAATTTGGTCCTCATTCTCTTGATTGTTATTTATTTTATTTGAAATATTTTATGAAATGTTAATTATTATTATTTTAATTTCTTCATCTTTTTTTTTTAAGATTTGATATTTATTGTTTTGATTATTATTTATTTTATTTAAGATAATTTATGATTTTTTTTTAATTTTATTATTATTCAACTTTTTAATCTGTAAGATTTATTCTTTATTATTTTAATAAACTTGAAAAAAATAAAATATTAATAAATTATTTTTCAGTTCATTTTTCATAATATAACCAAACACTAAAAAATGTTTTCCAGTTCATTTTCTATAACACTGTCAATTATCAAAAAATACTTTTAAAGAATTTTTTTTTAAAATTTACTTTCCCAAAATTTATTTTTTTTCAAATTTATTTTTTTAAAAAAATAATTGTTTTACAAATAAACAGGCATAGAGTCCTGATGGATTCAGAAATTGCATTTTATCTTAACCACCACCAGTTTAATTGACCAGAATATATAGTTAAGGGTCTGCTAAAGAAAATATAAAAAGTAAAGGGACTCAATTATGATACTCAGCCGCAGTTAGGCTTAAGACGACATCGTTTTCTAAGTGTTGAGGAACTGAGAAAGCCCTTCATTCTCTGTCCGTGTCTTCCTCTGCTTCTAGTTCCCAGAGACAGTAGCTGTCGAGAAGAGAATGGCATCATCATCATCAACAGCAGCAGCAACAGCAACAACTACAGAGAGAAGAGGAATACCAGGAGCTCAGTTTGTAGAAGATGTTGAAACCTATCTTAACCAATCTGGTCTTGATGTCAACTCTGCCCTGTCTTTTCTGCAAGAAAGGTATTCTCTTTTATCATTTCTTTCATAACTTTAATCGATTTAAAATGTTAAATACCTCATCTTTTCCGCGATTGATGTTGGGGGTTATGTTTGTTTCGTAGATTACAGCAATATAAGGTGGTGGAGATGAAACTTCTTGCGCAACAAAGGGATCTTCAGGTACCTTTTGTATTCTATGGTTTGAATTGAATTATAACTGTAGAAAACTAGGTTTGATTAACAGGGGAGTCGTGACTTACTGTTCTTTGGAAACCTTGTGGGCATTTATGTCAAGTGTTTGACTCTCCAAATCTTAACATTATGAAAAGTGGTAGAATTTGACTGTAACCGGCTAGAATGGGTCTTATAGTTCATGAATTACTAGTCCGTTGAATGGAAAAACGTTTTTAGCTTTTGAGTTCTCAAGAAGCTCTGCATGGCAGGACTGAATTGCTGCATTTTAGAATTTGACCTCATAAGGGTTTTACCTTTTCTTTACTTCGTATGGTTTTGGCTGGAGATAATTAACTCCAAAACTACTATCTTAGTTATAGCATTTTTTATGAGTATTTGTGCACTCTTTTTTTCAGCTCGTGATTATCCAGCTGAATGTTGAATATCATAATCTTAAGCTATAAGCTATTCTAATATCTGAGTGATGCTTTTGATTTCTGCACTCCATTTCTGGGATAAATATTCTGTACCACAAGCAGAATCTAACTTGGTTAATTTGGGTCTTTGTGCTGAATTGGAATCGAGTTTTCATGTGACTTCACTAGTTTAATTTCTTTGGTTTGTAATAACTGGTGTAACATTCAGTAATTGCTTTGGTTGTCAGGCAAAGATCCCTGATATAGAGAAGTGCTTAGATGTGATTGCCACTTTACAGGCTAAGAAGGGTACTGGTGAGGTTCGTTTTCTGTGCTGATCATTTTATATTATCTATGATAGCTTGCTTTTGGAAATTGTTCTTACCCAAGCTATGTTCGAATATGGGATCAGCAGACTGCATGAATAACACCTTTTTATTTTGATGGATTTCCTTCTAGCTCTAGCACATTATTTTATAGGGTAGTAGCAAAATTGATATTGTATGGGTGAATATGCTTGTGAAGAATACTGTAATGCTCTTGTTACAGCACAAATATCATAGTTAATAGATATGCTGTTTGTGTTATATGGGGTATCCTACTAAATCCCTCACCCACCTCCCTCCCCTGCCTCCTCCCTGATGAATTGATAACTGTTCTAGTTTTAAATAAAGTTGAGCACAAGAGGTTGAAGTGTGCCATTTACTGCTTACCATTGCATGCTGAAAATAACTGTGAAACATGACCATCATAAGGAGGAGAAATCAGATGTGGCTTATGCCTTTGCACTAGTTGCAATTCACTAAACACATGCATCCACGTTCATCGCATTTCTTGTTATTTGATAAATGATGGCATTTTGGAACTCTTAAACGTGTTGAGTTATTCATACCCATCTTTAATTGATGAAAATGAATAAAGCCCACTATCTCCTCTGCTGAAGGGCTCACCTCTACTTTAGGGCAAGCATGCTGGAGTCTTGCTATCATTGGCCTCAAAGAAGCGAGCTTCGTGTTTGTTGACAGCTTGGTATTAGAGAACGGCTTCCTCTTTTCTGACAATATCTTTTACATCAACATATTTTATTATTGGATTTGCTAAGATTCAGCTCTAGAGTCCATGTCAACCATCCTACCCTTAGCTTCCTTAGTCTTGGCCCAGGGATTCTTACAATCATTATAGTCATATCAGGTCTGTGCTCAATCCATCAGCCAGGCTAATTATGTATGGTCTCCCATCTCATGCCTCCTCACATAGTTCAAACCATGATTGTAAAAATCCCTGGGCCAAGACTAAGGCAGTAGATTTCAAAAATGTTTAACATGTATATTAGATGCTGCACTGTAAGTGTATGTTGGCAGGTGAGTTGCATACATGATCATACTTGCAGAAGAAATTTTCACTAGTTGAGTTGCTTGTGAGAATTAATTCTAAGCTTACAGTCTTGACTTGATCTTACAACATTCTTGCCCACTTTGCATGTCCAAACTAGAGTCACTTTTTTAGACTACCTTAATGAATGCCATATATTTTTCATGTTGGTTTCTTCAGTCTTCCTGGATTAGATACGTGGCAATCCTGACTTTACGTACTCCAGAGTCCTAGCTTCTGGTTGATGAGAATCTACTTCTCTAATGATATCCCTATTTCTTACAATCAGTGGTCCATTGGTGGTCCATGGACGGTCTTTGCTAATTACATTCCCCCATCTTTTAAGAACCCAACACTTGCGTGCTAGTGGGTGACGTGACTTAAAAGGGATTGAACTAGTGAGCTGCTATTTAGTATCTATCAATAGATTTGCTAAGAACAACCTGCTATATTTTGATTGGCATTCTCCCACAATTCGGATATATATGGCATTATAATACCGCAATCCAGCTAGTTGGTTAGCTATACCCAATGATGTAGAGATCACCTTGGAACATTTTGCAGGAGCAGCCTTCAGAGAGTTACTGTCGTTTCAAAAGGCAGAACCTTGGATGATAATTCTGTGACCTTACATCGATAGCAGTAACAATATGCATATATGCTATATGTGAAAAAAGTGCTGAATTTCTTAGTTAGCATCTGAAAGATATGCCATCAATAGGACTTGAAATACTGTATTTTTTAATATATTTCAATTGTATCATATCCTCTTAAGAATTACTCCTAACTTGAAGCTGTAATTAATTCAGGTGCATATGTTGGCTGTTGACTAGTTCTGAATTATGCAATCTATTTTGTTATCTGGTTGAACTTAAAGCTAATGGTTTTAGTTTTCTATTCTCTTATAGAGTTTATGCTATTGGATGTTTCGTTGGCTTTGTATTTTGGACGCAGACTCTTATTGCTGATTTTGAAGTTTCCGAAGGCATATATTCTCAGGCTCGCATTGAGGATGCTGAGTCGGTTTGTTTATGGCTAGGAGCAAATGTCATGTTGGAGTATTCATGTGAAGAGGTTCGCACCTGTTCTTTTAGATGCTTCAGAAGCCTCTCTTTTTTTAAAAAAAATAAAAATAAATCATTAAGACTGGATACAAATGTAAGATCAATGAGAATTTTATGGTGTAGGCCAGTGATCTTCTACAAAAGAATTTGGACAACGCTAAAGCTAGCCTAGAAGTTCTAGTTGCTGATCTGTTATTCTTAAGGGATCAAGTCACAATAACACAGGTATTGCTAATTAAAATATAGGCTTCTTTATCTTTCTTCCTGGAGTGGCGATTAATGTGTAGAATTTAAACCAATATGTTGCATATGACATTATTTGCATAACAAACCGGGCTAGCACTATTAGTGCACACCAATTCCCCCCCCCCCCNCCCCAATTTTTCTGTATTATGATGATGTTTCATTTGTCCTAAAATTGTTATTGGTACACCGACTTTCATTTTATATCAATTAAGTATATGAACTTTGATCTTTATCATTTGTTACACCAATGTTTTTTTATTGATCCAATCTAGTGCTTTAGCCAATTTTTTATTTTCTAATGTGGATTGTTTTTAGTGAAAGCACCGTATAAAATAAGATTATTTTTAAGAAACAAAAATATTTTAGATTAAGATAAATGATACATAAAATTAAAATAAATCCTTTTTATGAACTAGTTTTTAGTCTTTATGTAAATGACTTGCCATTGATGAAAATAGTGTGTGTTTTAAAATGATTTTGAGCAGGTTAAGCTGTGTTTAGCAAACAATGAGCAAGTCATTTACAATGAGAAAATGTGTAAAGTTACTAATAGTGCAAGTATTCCCAAGAAACAAATGTTAAGGCATTTGATTTTACAGCATACCAAACTGCAAAAGGCTTCGGAAGTTTCTAAATTGTTAGCTGTTTTTTTACCATTACTACCATTTTACAGGTTACCATTGCCCGTGTGTATAATTGGGATGTTCACCAGAAGCGCAGGATGCGAGAAGCTGTTACTGCTGAGAAAGACTCATGAAATAGTTGTTCCACTGCAATTGAGTTTCAAAGGCAGCAATGCAAGCTTATCTTCTAGGGTGTATTGTCTCAATTCCTCGTTTCTTAATGTGGTGAAGGTATTGTCTCTGCATACCTGTTGATGTTTTCTGCATATCTGCACTTTTGTGCTCTGGTTCCTGCACTCATGCAGAAGCCTGATATATTATCTGGATCATTTTTTATGCATGATAGAATTTCTTAGCTTGAGCTGTAACATCTGTATTAACTGAAAGTCCTTTAGGTTGATTGGCTGTTTACTGTTTTGTAAGCTTTTGTTTTTCAAAAAGATGTCCGATTAAGTTTCAAATCTCTTTGTTACATATCTGGTTTAAATTTTGAAATGTCGGGTCCGTGGTGGAAACAATGGGGGCCGCATGTAAGTTCAATATGAAGGAGATGCGTTGGCAAAAGGTTTGCGAGATGGAGGTAAAGGAGCCTAGGTCACTTGGTCTGAATGATGTCAGCATGATAGCATCTTACCTCAAAAGGGTTGTGGATCTGGATTTTTTCAATTATACTATTGAGTTTTTTAGTTTTAAATAATTACTAGGTTTCTGCTCTGTAGACTTCGGTCCACGAGCTTGGTGGGATCACACTTTTGTTCATGTTGGACGTATTTCTTAATTGCTTCACATGACGGTTGAGTCTTGTAACGTTAGGCCGGCAGTTTGGCGGCCGCGCTACTGATAACGGCTAACGTATTCACATATGAGCCTCAACTTGTCGGTGACCGAGAATCTAATTCAGAGCAGTGGCAAGTTAACATGTGTCTATGAGGGAGTCGAGTTTTTGTCTTGTTCCCCTCATTAGCACCAAAACACCATTTGGGTTTAGGCCGCCGCATAGAAATTGAGGATTATCCAGGTACATTTTGAGTGGACTTTTAGAAGTCGATTTCAAGCGTTGAATGTAATCTGATTACTTTTGATCAAATTGCATCATAAGTAGGTGTTTGAAAAAGTCTCTTTTAAGCAACTAGCCACCTACCTGAGAGCAGCCCATTGTAAATTCCAATCCGGGAGGCCATAGAAAATTACGGATGTGGGTCTTGCTGCCTCCAATAATCTCCACTTTTAAGTGTCGGTTAAACCTAGCATCATTTATATGTCGGTATATCCTTGTCTAAAATGTATGGTTCAGTCTGCAAATTGGCAGCAACCTTGCAGTTTGGATGCTCTAATATCACCTAATTTTCCTATCACAGATACAAGCATGTTCTTTCCATTGCTATCAAATCCAATGGATAGGCAGTTTCTTGCATTTCACTTGCGTCCATTTCGGAGGTTGCTTATTGGATCGCAAGGCCTTCGGCCTAGACGATGGGAAGTATGTATTGTAATATAGAGGTCTCTGCACTTCACAAAAGCTTCCTAAATTTATGAAGTACGCATGCTCTCTACGCTTCTCTTGCCGTTTCAAAGAAACAAACAGAAAAAGGGACTAGCACAGTTCAGATATAAAGATCCCCTCAACATTAATTGAAATAACGAAGAAGAAAGTATCCAGCCTTTGTGTTGTATACATATTTGCATGGAGTTTTTCTATTCGAGTACCTGGCCCTTCAAGGCATATGTAGTTTTCATCGGGGGCCAGCTATAACTCGGAAGTTTCCAAGCTTTGCTAGCTTCTTCCAAGCTACGACCTCGAATGAGACGCGGGAGATTGATATGACCTCCAAATGGCATCAAGATGAGATTTTTAATGTGGATCCAATAAACGTCCATGTTCATGCGCAGTCGACCTTGAGAAGTATAAGGGGTCCCATGGTTTAAAATTAAATGGAGTGAAAACCCAGTTGCATGTATAGTTTAAAATTAAATGAAGTGAAAACCGAGTTGCATGTAGAAATGGTTTGACAATCTTCAAAAGTCAGCAATAGGGCACATCTCCTTCTCTTCCTCTTCTTATGCTGACATTCGGTTCTGTCGAGGTTTTTATATATACAAGACTGGTGCTATCTAATATATTTGTATGAAATTAAAAATTGAGCTAGATGCTGCTGCTGCTTTCCAGTCTAATATCCAGATTTCACTGCCAGAAAATCTGCATGAGAGTCAGGGATCAGATTTAAACAAAATAAACAACGTTCGGTCAGATTTATTCAAATCATACATATTAATGCAACTTGTTAGCACTAATACATAATTCATGCAAAAGATGAGGACATCATTTGGTGTCTATGGAACATCATGATAACACGATTAATGGGATTTACTTGTCTGGCTAATTACAATTAAGGTAGCAAGATCAATCTCAACTCAGCAACATATAAATTGTTGAAACACTTTTGTATCTCAATATTTACACCGATTGTTTATACTCTGAATTCAAAACGGTATATTAGAAAAACACGTCCACTCTTCACAACCTGATAAACTTCAAGATCAATGGTGAGGAATCATGGGCGTAAAAAGAAAGGTGGGGAAAGGAGCTTATTTATTTACGGAGTCGTGCACGCAAAAGGAGACTGACTTGTCTTTACTGCCTTGTAATTAAAGCCGTTTTGTCATCTAGTGTTTTCAACGCGTTTAGCGGTTACCCGTATGATAAACCATTTGATTATTATAATAATAATAACGAGAAATGTTGACTTTGACTTATCATCATGTGAGGCCACTAGAATAGCTTGACGAGTTAAATGCAGTCGCTTGGTCTAAAGAGAATGGAAAAGCTAATTTTCGGTCTAAAAAATATATATATCTATCTTTCGAGGAGATTAGAGTAACTTGCACTTGCCGCAATCATCGCTAGGTATTTTTATCAAGATTTTTCTAGAATGAAATGAATGGGTCAACTGCTTGATTTTGGTTCTTATTTGTTCGGATTATTATTTTTAGTGAGTTACTATTATTTTTTTCGGTGTGTGTTTTGCCTAATTTAGCTCACTGGCCGTTCTAAAGCATCACAGTCCAAAACCACTCCTCCTTGGTAGGTGGGAGATCTACGAATACATTCTGTCCTTGCAAGGTTTTTCTTTTTCTTTTTCTTTTTATGATCGTACACAGTTTTGGATCAGATTGATTTCTTGGATATTTTTGCACGGTTTAGATCGATTGACAGGATCGTTAATGCTGACTTATCTGATCAGCTGAGGATTTGATTTGGAAACGTATCAATATTTCCGCGTCATCGACAATACTTTGAAGATTTTATACAATATTTGAAAAGGGTGTCTTCCAAATGCCATAATTCGTACATCAAGAATGATGTACTTCATGTACATTGATACTCAAGATTAATGATATGTACTTCAAGAAGGGAAGGAAGTATTGCCGAGTACTAATTTGTTATGCTATTTATACGTCATTGTAAATGTCAAAGGAAAACAAGAAAGATACAGGAAGTTTGGGAAAGCGAAGCTAATGTGGACATAATTAATTTATAGCTGAAAGAAAGCTTATAACTAGGTGTACAAGAAAACATGTCAGCATCAACAGCAATGGCGAACACAAGTGATTGACCAGGTCTAAACTCCGAAAGCTTGAGGATATCATCAAGTTAGAGTCATATTAATTTGCTTTAGGTCGACTATCAAGACTACAGTCAGTCTAGGGAGAGTGGGGGACAGAGAGAGAACTAAAAGGACGTGTATTAACATTGTGCCTCCAATATAAGGTCAAGTCTAAAGCAATTTGATATTTAATTTCCATAAACAAGAGAGAAATCTTCCAGGATCTTGCTTCAGCAATTAATAAAAATATTGAGGTACGGAATGAATGGCTGTTCTCCATAATCTTACTTTAGAGTGCACACACACACACACACAGAATAAAGTATTGGAAATTTATCTATCAAAGTGTAGTTTACAGCTGCCATTAATCGGTGATGTAAGCATTAATCTAGAAACAGAATCAGAAAACATTTCTAATAAGATTTATGCCAGGATAATTAAGTTGGTCTGGGATTGCATAAATGAGGATTATTTATAAGTGATGAGTGGTCCTTCACCATAAATTTTCGCTTGATTTAATAGCGGTTTTGGATCCGGAATTTGTAAATTTAAAAGCCCTGATGAGATAAGGTTTAAGAATGTAAATAGACCCTTTGGATCCTCTCTTTGCAACTATAAATGGGCAGTTGGCTTTCTAATATGTCAGCAAGGAAGCGAAATTGAATCGACATTACTGATCATAGCAAGGAAAAAAGAAACAGACTGCACCTATATATATATATATTCCACCATCTCAAAAAATCTACTGTACTGGTGCATGATCTTTGACGGAAGTTGAAAAAAAAAAAAGAATGAATATTTATGGAATTGGTTTCAGCTTCTATTGCTCAAGTATACACATACACGCAAGACAAATAAACAATCCATGCCTTATTGTCTTTGCTGTCCCTTGTGCGCTTATGAGTGCGCTCTCATCACTTTCTTTAAAATAATATAAATTATGTTTTAAAATTTTATTTAATATTTAATATTTTTATATTAAATTAATTTTTTATATATTATCAGAGATTTAATAATTAAGTAGTTATAAATTTAAATTTTATTTTTTTATTTATTTAATAAAAATCAAACATGAAGTAATGTAGATCTACATAAATTTTAAGTTCAAAAACTTTTATTTTAAAAAATATATTAAAAAATAATATAATTTATATCTTAAAAATTTATCTTACCATGTAAGTTTTTAAATTAAATTTATTTTTTTATAACTGTCACGGTTTCATTTTATGTAATCCTAATATTATATTCTGCATGATCAAGCCATTATGCATCCTAGGTTTGCTTCCCCTGCATCTTAGCTAGAATCGTTATATTGTAGATGGTCTAGGGTTCAAGTATATTTAACACAGGCATATATAATTTTTCTTTTTAATGTAGATATTGCTTACATAATTAAGATCACACAAATTCTTTATAAATACAAAGAAAAAATCACAAAAATCAGACGAACTTCTTTGGCATGTGCAATTGACAATTCATAAGCTCTTCATTATAATATCTTAATAATAAATCTAGACCATAAAAATAGAGAATTATCACCAAAAATAAATGTGGGGAGAGAGAGAGAGTTGGTTATTTCCAAAAACAATAAGAGAAAATTATAATTCTCTACAGGGACCATCCTCACATCCTATAAAATAAATGCATCTAAAGCGTAAGCTTCGCATACACATGCACATCATCCACTTGTTTTCACTTTCACTTCTGTTTTTTTTCATGTTATTTGAATAAAAAAATATTCAAATGTTTTACCTTTTAACTTTGGTATGTATTTGATTCTATGGTGTATGGTTTTTTTAATTTAAAATACATCAAGATAATTTTTTTAAATTTTTAATATTAATTAACACATCCAAACTATGAATAACTTTTAATAAAAAATTAATTTAATATACGTCTAAATAAAAAATTATAAATACAACCACTTCTCGAATAAAAGACATACCTACCTTAAGTGAATTACACCGTTAGACTTTAGGAAACATGGTCAAATATTAATATGACTCGATGTTCGATTATCAAGGAGCTATGTTATGTGTGATTTTGATTTTGTTGCGGCTCGAGGTGTAAACAGAGTTCTCGGAAGACAGTGTGAAAGGAATAGGAAATCTTTGTCGAACTACTCTATGTAGTTTTTTCTGTTTTATGGATCCCATACTTAACCTCGAAGCAACATCGAGTCAACTCGGCGTGTCAAGATGTTACTTATACAAGAGCTTGCAATATTGCAGGTGTCCATTTACCAATTCCATTAATTAATGAAACACGTATGTCCCTGTTTTCATTTTTCTTCTAGTGGAAGTTAAATATTAAATATTAAAGGATGGTCAACAAATTTAAACTTGTTGATTATGTTATTACAAGGTAATAAGATAAAAATAAAATATTTTTTTAATACAATATTAAAGTTTTAGGTCAAGATTTTAACTTCTATCGTCACTCTTCTCTATGATTAAATTTATAAAACTAAAACAAGTTAATAGTGAGAATATGTAAGTTTCAGTTTCAATTCATCATGCTTCACCTAAGTATTTAAAATATTAAATTATAGTGGTACTTTAATAAATGCTAGCGTGGGAAAGTAATAGTTAAAGCCTGGTCCAATGACGTACGTAACTCCTGGATCTCTCTTCCTCTTTTCTATTTTACATTGAGGTGATTCTTTTAATATGTGGTGTGCCTCTCAAAACAAAATCCATTTTCTTGATGTGGTTAAAAAATAGGATACCACGCAAAGATTCTAATATCAATGAAAAAAAATACATCATTGTAGTTACTCGAATCATGATTGCCGGGGTGGATAGCCCGTTTACTTACTTAATTAGAGATAATGATTAAAAAGATAAAATTCAAACATATAATTTTTTAATCGAACAAACTTTACTAGGCTCGTATCATGTTAGAAACTACTTCAATTATTTAAATTTAAAAATTTAAATTATTAGACGGAGATGTGATACTGTCGTATTATCCTATAAAATGCCTAGAAGCCTACTTAAATGGGATTCAAACAAGCATCCACTATTTTGCATTAAGATTATTTTAATTAAGGAGAGTAGAAGCAATAAAAAAAAATTAAATTTACAATCATATTTGATATTATAATAACTTGGTTTAAAAAAATAATTGTAAATTATTAACCGGAAAAACTTCAAGAGAGAGTTTTTAATATGTACTATGCAAAATTGTAGATTATGTTAATTATCAATCAAGTAATTTCAAGACAGAACACAAAACATAGTACAAAAATAAATCGAGCTCTAAGAATTTCAGATCATATGTAATCGATAAGATTCTAAGAAATAGTTTTATATTATCTATTTATTCTATCTTTTCTTGGGGTGCTAGCTTAACGTGTCGACGCTGTGAATTAAACGAATTAGACAGGAAAAGGTATCGTCTTGAAGCAGCTTCGGACACGGCTCAGGTGAGCCCTGGAACATTTGATTGCTGGGGAAGATATAAAGGAGCAATGCTCTGGGGGGCGTGTTTTGGAAGCAAGCTTCGTCGAACATGCTAAAACCGCGTAAGGGGCATGTGCCTCGACAGAAAAGCTGATTGAGAAAAGCTGGCCCTGTGATATTTAGATCCCTGACATCATGATCATCGACAAGAAGAGAATTAAACGTACATGTCTCCAGGATTGGCTTGCATGTCACACATCGAGCTCTGTAAGATGGGGACCCAGAGACCAAGGGCCGCGTATCGTGTCAGACTTGTGGTGTGCTTGTTTTTTATATTGTTTTTATTGTTACAATTTAATTTTTTCATATAAAATATAATAAAGTATTATTAGTTGAATTTAGATTCTATTTGAGATTTATATATAGTAAAAAATGTATACAATGATTGCTAACTGTGTAGTTATAATTGTTGATTAAAGTATTTTTTACTTGAAAATTTATTAAAATATTTTTTATTTTTTAAAATTATTTTTATGTCATCACATTAAAATAATCTGAAAATATAAAAAATATTAATTTCAAATAAAAATAAAATTTTTTAAATATATTTCTAAAACATAAAAACAAATAGAATTTATAAAACTTAATTACAATAATTTCTGTTGTTGCTGCAGTCGTTTTATTTTGAATATCGATCAACGGTATCCCAGATAACAAAATGTCTTGGCTTTGGATTTTTTCTCTTGATGTTTGATGGAATTGACAAAAAGAAGTTCGTGGAAGTTTTATCCTAATAATCCAGGTTGTACCTTGAAATGGCCTCGTAGCCTTTATACCAGCCATCACACATCAAGAAGATTTATGATATATGAAACGCACCACCCCCCTGAAAAAAAAAAATCAACCAGGAACCGTGTCAAACTTAAATGGATTTAAGGATGCATTCTCAAAACTGGTTTTCAGAAATTACTTTTAAAATTTATTTATTTTTTAAAAAATTAATCAATAAAAAATCATTTTTAATTAATAAAAATAATTGTTCAATCAAAAAAATTAATTTAGTTTTTTAAAATATTTTCCTTTTATTTTGGATAAAAATATTTTTTAAAAAATTATAAAAATATTATATTATTTTCCGATTGTGTTAAGTTTGATCCTTGTATTTTTTATTGCAATATATTTTATGTGTTTTTTTTTAATTTTATCTCTTAAAATTTTATTTTTACACTATGGTTTTTATTTTTATGACTATTATTTATTTTTCTCTAATTATTTTTTTATTGTTACTTGTTTTATTTAAAATAATTTATTAATTTTTAATTATTATTATTTTAATTTTATCATTTAATTTTTTTATCTATTATAATTGATCTCTATTATTTTAATTATTATTTATTTTATTTAAAATAATTTATAAAATTATATATTTTTTTAATTTTATTCTTATTTAACTTTTTAATCTGTAAAATTTGTTCTTTATCATTTTAATAAATTTTAAAAAAATATTAATAAGTTATTTTTCAGTTTATTTTTCATAACATAACCAAATAGTAAAAAATATTTTTCAACTTATTTTTCATAGCATACTAAACATTGAAAAATAATTTATTTTTTTAAAATTCATTTTTCAAGGATATAACTTAAAAAAAACTACTTTCTTGCAAACAAACGGGGTCTAGAATATATATAATATATTTTTTAAAAAATTATTTTTAATATTAGGGTGTTAAAATTATTAAAAATTAAAAATTAATGTTTTTTCAAGTTAAAAATATTCTTAAAACATATTTAAATATAAAAACAAACAATAATGATCAAGGAAGAGAGGACTGGGATCATGCTTTTTATAACAATTTTCTTTTCATTTGCTAGCTTTTGCTGGCCAAATTTTAATATCCAATAATGTAAAAACACATGTTTCTTTCAATATTTTGATATTTCGATATACATAAATATAGCGGTTAAAGAACAGTAACAAATAAAAAAAACCCTTTAGAGATGGAATATATAAAATTACTCGAAGAAGTAGTTGTAAGATTATAAAATATGTGTGTAATTATGAATTTACAGTGATAATCAATTTAATATTCACATAATCTGAGTTGACCTCCTATGAATGCGGGACCTCTTTCTATCTCTTACTTGGAATCAAACAGGTTTGAATATACACCGATAATGCCATCTAACGAAGTATTAAATGAATGATTATTCATGATTAGGGTATCTTGGGCTAAGGGATAATAATGGATGGTTGGATTTTGTATTATCCCAGAATAACTATTTAAATCCAGTCTAATACAACCACGTATAGATTTTTAAACCAGATCTGATCAGATTAGATTCTAAATGTACTATGTATCAATAACTCAAACTCAGATGCTATAATTTATAATTGTTTAATATATAATTAGTTTGATATATATACATATACATATCAACTTTTAGTTTAGATTGAGTACACCAATATTTATATCTAACTCATTTTATCTTTAAGCTCTGCTCAAATCCAATTGTATTTAAAATTTTACTATGCATTTGAGTCGATATACAAGGATGGGTAAAATTATCGTCATTGACTCCTATTTTATCTTCATTGACTCCAGGCTGCCTCTACACCATTCACCTGGACTTAAATAGCTGAGCTAATTAACAAACTCAATATACATTTGATTGGGAAATATATATAAATAAAAAAGGTGAAATGTTACATTTCTTCTTCTTTTATATGATTGGCAAATATACTATTAATTAAATAATCTCTCAAATCCATGATTCAATAATAAATAAAAACTATCGAAAATAACAAGAGAAAATACCTGAATAAAAAAATATTATATGAATTTGATTCATTAGACCAGATTAACGGTTTTGCCGTGATTTACTGTGTTCATGCATCAATATTTTGGTACAAGTACAGGATCCATGCATGTAAATCCTCGAATACCCAGTGACCGATGATTTTGATCCAACAAGTGGCCATTGAAGTTAATAATTCTCGACATGGAAACAGGTTAACTTCATTGCAAGGAGGAACTAACTAGTAGCTAGTCAGTGGTACAACAACAGACCAGAAGCAGAATTTAATTACATGACATCAATTCCGGTCACCGGGAATACTTTTCCGGCTATAAGTCGTGTCAACTAATTAATAATTAATCTAGAGATGGCCAGCCAATTAGTTAATTGAACTATAAAGAACTCAACGAAAATAGTTGGGAGCGTTGGTTAAAACGGTGTTAGCTCGTCGGAAAAGAGAGATGCGGTGCGGGGACGGGTTTGGCGACGTGGAGACTGTGTCATCATCGCGCACTTCATGTCGGGCCAAACGTGTCAAGAACCTTCTCTAACACGCTCACGACGCGGTTATTTTGCTTCTTTTAACGAAGCTCTTTTCGATGTGTGGATGGTTTTTTCTTACTTTCCCTGGAGGCAGCAGCTTGCCCTTAATTGAATTTTCACTCCACAAGAATGTCTCGCTTGCAGTCGCTGTATTCTCCATTCTCTAGAGGCGTGGCTAGAAATATTTCAATGGGGTCGTATAGTGAGTGACTCAGACTAAAAGGATTTTCAAAATGGAGGAAAAAAAAATCAAATTATCATAGAAACAATAGATAACTGGTTCCAATTTGATTATATTTCTTAGATTAATTGTTATGAAAAATATAAAACCACCAGTAAAAGGAAAAGAATCTTGAGTTAAGCGGAGTACTCAACTGATCAACTCAGTTATACATTACTCTAATAGTGTTATTCTTAAAAGACTTTTCTTAATGAAATAGCGAGTTTGATGTTTGTTGGCATATGTTAATATATAAATTAATAGATTTATTTTTTTAATTTAATTCAATATATACAAAATCTAATTAAATCCGCCCAAGAATAAATTCGGTTTGAACATTCAAAATCTGAATAAAAATCTTGACATTTGGAAATAAAAAGAAAAAAAAACCATCAGGATGCACCCATATATTATCCAAGGCTCTAGGTGTGTTTAACTTTCTGCTCCAGTTTCGGTACGTAATATATCAAGAATATATTGCATAAATGCTGCCGAAGATTACATACATGGATGGATTAAATTCCTGAACTTCCTAAATCATAGTCGCCAAAAGCAAAATTAGAAATGATGTGCATGTCAAAGGTAAGGAATATGGAGTCTTTTCAAGGATCCGAAATTGAGGTTTTCGGAATTGATCGTGCTCGAAACAAATCTTTGATCATATCATCACCTCAAATTTAACAAGGTAAGAATTTGGATTAGTTGGAATATAACGAAAATGGTACTATCTTAGAAATATCAAACTTAATTAACTATTTTTTTAAATAATATAAATTATATACTAAAATCTCATTTAATAATTTAAATTTTTAGATTGAAATAATTTTTTAATATAGTATAAAAAGTTTTATAGCCAGACGGTCACGAGTTTAAATTCTATAATTTCTATTTATTTAATAAAAATTAAATAAAAAATAGTGTGAATTTATGTAAATTTTAAATTCAAAAAGCTTTAATTTAAAAGAATTTGTTAAATAATAATATAAATCATATATTAGAATCTCATAAAGTAGTTTAAACTTTTAAATTAAGATAATTTTTTAATATTATTTTAAAATTTTAATTATAGTTAAATATTTTAATTATAATTTTTATCTCATGTTAGCAATATTGAAAATTGTTAATATAATTTTAAAATAAAATAAAATATAGCTGTAAAACTTGATTTCAGTATTAATTTACTTTAAAATTTGGATAATTTATAAAGTCAGGTAAATTGAGTCATTCTAAGTTCATTTTTTTTTAAAAAAAAACCTCCCTAATCAACGGTCTTTTGATAAAAAAAAAAGGGGGAGTTTTTTCTATTGGCGTAAGCCAAGTCTACACTTCATTAGATTAACCTGCAAGGAGGTATCGTTTAGATATCTCCAATGAAAAGGCTATATTGAAGAGCTAAAAAAAATAACTGTCAAATAGCTCTTTAATAGGATAGCTGTATGTGATGCTAGCAACCCCTCCCTCCATCTATATATATAAAGAAAGCTACAAAATAAGAAGAGTGATATATTCTTTAAATTTCAAAAAAAATGAGTCACACTATTTAAAAATATTAAAGTACTGTTTGCATGGTGATATATTAATTTATTAATTTTTAATTAATTTATTTTATATGTTTTTAGATCGTTTTAGTATATTAATATTAAAAAAAATTTAAATAAAAAATAATTTTAAAAAATTATATATTAAAAAAAAAGCCTCCTACAAATAACTTCATAGGTGTCATTTTGATCGATAAACAGCGAAAGCAAAATTGTCATCTAAAAGTGATAAAAGGAGGGAGGGAGGCGCCGGCGAAAGAAACTCAAAAACCAAAGGCAGAGAGAGATCACATGCACACTGACCATGTAAAACTTTTGCTCCAAATCCATTCTCAAAACCCACGTGTACCTAAGAAGTCTGTCTCCCCGCAACCGGTGAAACCAGTCAAATTATCCGCGTATGAAAATGTGGACCCCAATTGCGGTCCAGCTGCAATTAATGCCAAACACCGTCCCCAGGCAACATCTTCCGTACACAACCTAACCGGCAGATGCCGGTCACCTCAACAATTGGAAACCTCAATAATGTAAGCTGTTAGACACAAGAAGTTGAAAGTCCTTTCACACTTTCAAGTTGTTTCACGCTCTCAAAATCATTTTTTATTTTTGGTGATGAATGAAATGAAGCAGAATCATGATATCAGTATCGTGCGCATAAATTCTGTGGAGAAGAGAGAAGAGAAGAAAGAGTTAACAAGAACAGCATTAAAGACAGAGAATTTCAATATGGCAAATTCTACATTCATTACACCACCACCAACAAGTGATACTGATCACATGCCTAATGTATTTTCTCTATCAACACCACCACCACCAAGAAGTAGCATCTTTGACATGATACCTTGTGATATTAGTGCTGGTGGTGATCAAAAGGCGGGGTCTTTAGGATTTATGGACTTGCTTGATATCAACCAAGATTTTGGAGCTTCTGCTTCTTTATTTGATTGGTTTAATCAGAATCCGGTTGTGGGGTCTCCGCAGCAGCAACAGTCTTTTGTCCCTTCACCGGCATCAACTGTACCGGAAACATCGGAGGTGTTGAACAATCCAGCAACTCCGAATTCATCAGCTTCTATCTCTTCCTCTTCGAATGAAGCAGGAGAGGATGCTTTCCAACAAGTTAAAGCTGGAGATCAAGAGGAAGAGCAGGATCAAGATAAGAACAAGAAACAGTAATTTTTTTCCTTTTTTTTTTTTTTTCCTTTGCACTATAATATAATATTGGTATTGTTTCTGTCTCCTTTTGTCTCGTTTGTTACCGTGAGTTTCTGGTTTTAGATTGGAACATGAAAGTAAAAGAGTAATGAGTGATCTACTGAAAGGAAAATGAATTAAAAAGACGGGTTTTTCTTTACGTTTACTGTTTTGTGCAATTTGATGCGGGGCTTTGTGGTCTGTTGTGATTCTTTTCTTTTTTTAGTTTTCTTTTCGTTTACTTTCTTTCTTTGGCTTTGTTTTTTCCCCTCTGAAAGCTCTGAGAGTGTAATAATGTGTTCTGGGTTTAGGTTAAAACCGAAAAAGAGGAGCCAAAAAAGGCTAAGAGAGCCGAGATTTGCTTTCATGACAAAGAGTGAAGTTGATCACCTAGATGATGGGTACAGGTGGAGGAAGTACGGCCAGAAAGCTGTGAAAAACAGTCCCTATCCAAGGTATAATTACAATCCCATCTTGCTCTTCTGATACGACGATACACAAAATCTTGTAACTTAGGCAGCAAGAAGTAATAAATATGCATCACCTTTTGTTGGGTGATGATGATGATGATATTGCTTTTCTTGCAGGAGTTATTATCGTTGCACTAGTGCAGGCTGTGGTGTGAAGAAGAGAGTGGAGAGATCATCAGATGATCCATCTATTGTTGTTACAACATATGAAGGACAACACATACATCCAAGCCCAATAATTAGAGGAAGTATTGGAATCTTGGCTGATTCTAGTGGTTTTGGTGCTGCAACGTCGTCTTTTGTTTTTCCGCAACCTCTGTACCAGCAAAAAGATGCTTCCATGTATAGCTCATCACCTTCTTTAAACTTTACTTCAAGTACTTCTCGTTTGAGTCCTTCCTTTTCTCTTCAAGAGAGAAGGTTGGGGAGCCCATCTTCTCTGCTTAGAGACCATGGCCTTCTTCAGGACATTGTGCCCTCTCAGATAATCAGAAAGGAGTCTAAAGACGAGTAGAAGGGTTTTGTATTGGATATCGGTATGTGATTGAATACTAACTTACTTATGGAGTTCTGTATTTATTTTTAGAAGATCCCACTTCACCGTTTACATGATATAGGACCTTATTGACATTTGAAAATGGTTAGCCTTGTAGCTTATATATGGAGGGGATTAGTTGATCTCTTAGATTAATTTCTTCTTTTGCTGTATTCTTTGTATCCAGAGATTACAACAGTACGGATATGTTGGGTTTTGTATCATCGTTGTTCTCTTTAGATATTCAATTTCTTTATATTCTTCCTGCACTTACTAATTCTTCTTCTTTATTTTAGTTAGGTTGGTGCATGTACATTGATTGATATGACCAAAGGCTATATAGAAAATATGTATTGTCAGCAAATTTAAGGTTAGGGTTTCTTCACATTTAAGAAATTATTTGGTTTGAGCTCGTTTTCAACTAATTTGTATATTAAATCCTAGACTTTTCCAGGGAATGAGAAATCAAGGATGAAGTTGATACATGTATGCGTAGCTCAATAAGGTTAATTAAAGATGCATTCTTTGTGAAAATTATGGATAAATATTTTATCGCATTATCTTGTAACATGCATGGGGTGCAAAGTGTAGCGACAACTTGATACCACCAATCGCGATGAATTATGGCCATTTCTTCCTCTTTAAGTTGTATATACTCAGATTGAAAACTCGAGGCATTGAATGATGATGTGAACATATATTAACTGGCATGGGGATGGACTCTGTGGTTCTTGGTTATTGAAGGACGGTGAAAGATTTTTTATGGCATGTATATATATGGGTTGCTTTAAACATTGCTGAAGATATCTTGGCTTTCGTATGAATATTGCTTTTGGAGGTGTGAGGTCTAGTCCATAATGGACTGTCTTTGCGAGGACTCTGGAATTCATTTTACATGCCATGCTACAATTACTACTAGCTAGCGGCCATCTTTTGTATCTAATTAATCTATGGGTGTAGGAGAAACAGTACTGTATATATGAAAGGCCACCTTCAACTTTTACACTATCTCTTAGCTTCATTTAACATCCAACGCCTTCAGAAATCACACAGCAAACAAGCTTAGCATATGTACTAAAATAACACGTACTCGCATCCTAATTTATCTGCGCAGATATATAAACATGTATTATCAAACATGCGAGTAAGCACCGAAAAAGACAACAAAAAAAAAAACACTTTTATTTGTGAGAATAAATACGTACAGGAAAACACTTTTATTTGTGAGAATAAATACGTACAGGGCCTACAGGCACAGCTCAATGTATGTATCCCTTTTTAATACGTTGTTCAAGAAACAAGAATTTGCTTATATGTTAAGCATGGTTTCAGTTGCTTATGTAGTGGAGAGAAGATTCAAATCTCGTGCTTTAGAAAATGGGATTATTTCTTGAAATTAAGTAGCTGGGCGCGCGTATATTGTTGACAACTTGTAAAAGTAGGGATAAGGTGACGTGGAATATTTTTTATTTGTCTAAAATGTCTTGTCATCCTTAATTATTTCCTAACTAAGCCCTTTGCTTAATCTGTTGAAGATTTTCATGAGCAACACCTTCAATTTCTTTCACTCCCATCTTAATCTACTTTTTTTTAGCAAAATATTTCTCAATCTTTTTAATGTCAATAGCTGGAAATGTTGCATCCATTCACATCATACTACAAATCTCCATGACTACGGAGGTTTCATCTTGTGTGTGTGTGATCTGTAAAGCGGTAGCATCTAGCATAGGCCATGATCGCATGCTGGGAGGAACTGGGTGTCCCCTAGAAATGGTGTAAAACCCTTGCTATCAATTTTTAGGAAAAGCATGATACGGTACGAGTATAGGAAGGTCACAAATATATAAAATTACGATGGAACAGTGAACATGATAAAGATTCTCATAATTTTTTCCACCATGATTTAGCAGTGAATATTCTTTAAATTAATGACAGGATGAAGTGTGTTTGCCTTTAAGCATCGTTAGAAAGTGGAAGAAAGGGAAAATCGCACCCATCGTGAATATTGTTCTCAGAAAAGAGGAGTGGAAAGTAAGAACCGTCCTATGTGATCAAAGCCCCAAGCTTTCTAGGCAGCCACTAATTATAAGCTTCAGTTCAACTTGTAAACTCAATATATACAATTAATAACAACAAAAGCTTTCTATCCTCAACTGCTCAGGTGAAATATACATGAACACCTAAAAAATCAACTGCACATCACACACACACACACGTGTGTGTGTAAGGTTAGATTTGATAATATTTATATTATATTCATTACCCATTAAATAAAATAACTACCTATAAAAAGCTCATCCATTCATGTTGATGGATGAATTGACTCTTAAATTATCATTTCCATTAAAACCACAAGTCCATTTCAGAGGGGAGAAGAATTACAGGCAAATGAGTGGTGATATGGGCCTTTTGTTTTTGTCCCAGCGGTGATGCCATCCCATCTAGAAATGAAGCCTAGTTTGTTATTGATTAGAGCCCGGTACTCAAGAAATGGAGAGGCCCGATTACTAAACCATAGTTCATCAGACAAGTGCCGATCTTGGAAATTCCTATCCGACAGAAATCAGGGCTTTTTGAGTGTCCAGTCCACCTGACCTTGTTTCATGCAAAGGGTCTTGATGATCTTTGTTCTGCTTCTTAAGCGTCGCCCTTAGCGGACAGGCCCCGGTGATATTTGAAAACAGGGCGAAGGGGGAAAATAGTTGCTCGGAAGATTCACCAACAAATGAAACACAAAAACACAATAAAACAAGAAAAAGAAAAAAGGATAGGAAAACATGAAAGGAAATTTCAAACAACTACGAGTGAGGTGGGATTAAAATTTAGAAATTGGAATTTTGCTTAATATTAAATATATACTTAATGAAATGGGTTTCTCCAAGTAGGTTGATCTTGCCATTTTGCTTAGAATGGTGGTTCTATACATAATTTTTTTTTCATGGTTAATATCAAGACCACAAAGAAGATAAAACTTATTATTGCAGCTATTGTATCCGCACCTCCCAATTAAACAACACAAATAATGGAAATCCCTTAACTACACCTGCGCTCTGTTTTTTTCTGGGTAGTCACTGTACAGATTAGATAGGATCAATTGCCTGTTCATAGTTCCTCTCAGCAACACTAAGAGATCCTTTTTTTTTGTTCATAGTTTTAATGCTAATTTTTTTTTTTTTAAAAAAAGATGCTTGGCCTTTCAGACAGTAAGTCAGAGATTTAAACAAGCATCTGCATATGATGAGTTCATGAATGGAACAATTCAGCCCCTCAACAGAAACCGAGCTCACAACTCAAGCTTCAGTTGATTCTAACAAACTACTGGGCCCCTTCCTCTCAACATACTAAGGAAATTTTCAAATCTGATTGAAGCATTCGGTGAAAAAAAATTGAAGCACATGGGATTAGGTTAGTTCATGCTCACCACGTTCTGTGCACTTGACCGCTTCCACGTCCTGACAATTTCGTCCAGTAAACACTAACCACCCAAAACGTGAAATTGCTCCGTCTCTCCTTTTTCACAGCAGCAACTTCTATATAAGTGAAGCTATTAACCCCAACACCACTTCATATACATCCATACAAACTAGTGCAACATGGCTATGGGCTTATCCATTTGTTTTATGATGCTTATTAAGTTTGTAATTGCGTTGGCAAAGACACCAACCACCTTGAACACAACATGTGTGGGTGATATTGGTGTCTTACTGCAGTTTGGTGTTTACCAAGAATCCTGCCCAGAGGCAGAACCTATTATATTATCTTGGGTTCAAAGTGCAATCTCCGAGGAACCAAGAATGGCAGCTTCCCTGCTTCGTCTTCACTTCCATGATTGCTTTGTTAATGCAAGTCAAGCTTAATTTCAGAATTATACATATCGCTTCTCTTTATCACAGCTTCTATTGTAATTGCAATGATCATGATGCACATTATGTGTTTTGCAGGGATGTGATGCTTCAGTGCTGCTAGATGATACCGAGAACTTTGTGGGTGAAAAAACTGCACCACCCAACTTGAATTCACTAAGAGGGTTTGAAGTGATTGACGCAATTAAATCTGATCTGGAATCTGTTTGTCCTGAAACAGTTTCTTGTGCAGATATTCTCGCAATCGTTGCCAGAGATTCTGTTCTTCTAGTATCTTCGCCCACTCCATGTTATAAGAAAATCTTACTACTATCTTTTAATGCTTTGAACTGATCTCACTTCTACTTAATTTGCAGTCTGGTGGACCAGGCTGGGAAGTCCAGATGGGCAGGAGGGACAGCTTGACTGCTAGCAAGGCAGCAGCGACTAACAACATCCCTGCTCCAAATTCTAGTGTAGCAACTCTAGTGGCTAATTTTCAGAATGTCGGACTCACACAAAATGATATGGTCGCCCTCTCAGGTAAAATTTTTGAATCCCAATGCATGGAAGGACACTTCTGCCTGCTGAACGAAAATCACAGTCTAGTTGTAATTTGGCAGGTGCGCACACAATGGGAAAAGCGAGATGCTCAACTTTTAGCTCTCGGTTCCAGAGCCCTAGTAACTCCGGTGGTCCTGATGTTAATATGGACTTCGTTCAGTCGCTGCAGCAACTATGCTCAGAAACTGCTGACAGCACCACGACAGTAGCACATCTTGACCTGGTGACCCCAGCTACATTTGACAACCAATACTACGTTAATCTTCTTTCAGGAGAGGGATTGCTTCCATCAGACCAGGTTCTTGTGGTTCAAGATGATCGCACACGTGAGATTGTAGAATCTTATGCGGAGGACCCGTTATTGTTCTTTGAGGACTTCAAGAATTCCATGCTCAAAATGGGAGCCCTGGGGCCACTTACTGGTGACAGTGGCGAAATACGTGTGAATTGTAGGGCTGTCAATTAATCTTTAGCTTCTTGAACTAAGGATCATATGTAAGCAAGATGACAAATTGCATGCGAATAATGTAGCTCAGATTAGAAGCCTTATCCAGGAACTATAAAATATAAATATAACATGTATCAATTTGTCAAAAACATGTGATTCAACTACAATACCCCAAAATTAAAGTTTTACTAGCACTATAAACTATAAACGAAAAGAAAATGGTGATTTGATGTGTTTCACTGTTTATCTTCTTACATTAGCTTGTTCACTATTTATAGCTGATATTTTCTTTTTTATCCCTGACATTTTTGCTTTTTAACAAACTCGTCATTGCACTTAATTTCTTTTTAATTTCATCCTTTCAAATTCTGTTTCCATAATCTATATCTTAATATATATTTCTATTATATTTCCTATCAAGTGTTCCATAGAATATTTCAACGTTAAACTAAAGATCTATTTCACAAAATATTTTGTGAATTTCATTCAAAACGCAAACAAGAAAATATACAAGTAATCCAGGGTGAAAGATGATATCAGCTGAAAAACCTTGAATCTCCTCCAGGCCTCGGCCTCGTAGGATCCGCAAACCGGACAGTTAATGGTTGCTCACAACCGCGAACAGCTCAAAGAAAATGAGAGGACATAGTATTCTAGGGCTTGGCCTAGCGGTGGAAAAGGCTTGTCTTCTTCCACTGCACCTGGGTTCGAGCCCTGGCGTGCACGCCTGTCACCCCCGCGGTGCCTTACATGCCTACTGGGTTTGCAGGGTATTCAGTGGGCCGTGGGGATTAGTCGTGGTGCGCGTAAACTGGTCCGGACACCCCACGTAAATCAAAAATAAAATGAGAGGACATAGGTAGCACACAATATTATATTCAGAAAACATAAGATCATAAAATATTTTCTTAAAAACATAAAATATTAATTTTCTTAAAAATATTTTGAGATATTAAAACTTGCAAGGAACAGCTGATGTTTTTTAACCCCATCGGAAGACATGCTGTTCATTGTTGTCTTCCCCGCAGTTTCAATCTCCGAGATCATATGGTAATTTGATGGTTTCTACTGGGCAATAGCACCAACTAGCAGGCTGCCTGGGAGTTCTGTAGTTGTTTTTAAAATATTTTTTATGTTAGAATATATTAAAATAATTTAAAATGTAAAATAAAAATTAATCTTTAATAAAAATATAATTTTACTTGCCTCTTCAAACGCTCTCTCTATATATAATTACTAAATTACATATGATTTGCATAATGTAAATACATTTAATATATTTTAAATCTAAAAAATAAAATAAAATAAAAGTGAATTATATAATGATTTCTTGAGATATTATGAAATTATAAAAACAATAAAAAAAGACTTATTATTATATTAATTAAAAATATTATAAAAAACAAAACAAATAAAAAAAGAGTCTGGGGCTATCCGATTGGGAAGGCCATGCTGGTGCACTTAGCTTAAAAAGTAAAAACACAGGCCCACATGACACTCTCTCACCTTTTAAATAGACAAAAGACGTGTCGTTTATTCATTTGTTTTTTTTTTTTATTATTATTAACTAAATGGATGATGACCTGTGTTTATCATTGTCCTTTTCAGTCATATTCGGTTATAAAAATAATAATTAAATTTCAAGTGTTTTAACCCCGAAAACTCAATTTTTCACTTATTTTCATTTATAAATACCTCTAAAATATGGTTTAACTTCAAAACATTTTTCAGTAGCTATGAAAATAAAAAAATTAATTAGTTTTTAAATATAAACCTCTCATCGTGTTTTTTTAAACACCACCTTTATTGAATTTTAACTCTTAAGACAAACTTATTAATATAAAAATTATTTTTTTATGATTGAAATATAACTAGTAAAAACTTTTTTTATTTTTTATTTTTTTTAATTGACCGTTTATTTTCTAATATCAAATATCACGTATCATATATATATACAAAATGAATGAATGAATCAAGTGAACCATATCTTTTAAATAATGCATTTCTAAAAAAGATTTATTTTGTTTGTCTGTATTAATTTTAATACTTGTTATTTTAATTTTTTGAATGATAATATAAATTATTATTTTTTAAAATTTGTTTTTGTTGTTGATGCAATTTTGGTATTTATTGTTTTAATTTTTTTTAACATTATTTTGTAAAGTGATCATTGATCCAGTACAGTATATTTTGTGACACTTCACACACTTAAAACATGTGAATCCAAACAAATTTTTAAAAATAAAACATGACAGAATAGCTTGCGAGAACCAAATAAAAAATAAGAGAAGTTTAAGGAAGAAAGCAAAATAGCTAAAAAAATTTGGGGCCAGGAAAGGAAAAAGGAGTGGATATAGTGAAAAGGAAAAGCACTGATGCACACGGAGTATATAAATAAATAAATAAACAAAAGGAAGGCCATCACACAACATAAATCGTGAGTGCTTTAGCAAAATTAATTTTAATGAGGGTTTGAAAGTCTTATTGTAGTTATTTTTAAAAATATATTAAAATATATATTTTTTAAGAAAAATATTTTAAATATCAGCATATTAAAACAATGCATATATAAAAAATATTTTTAAAAAACTTAAACGTTTAAAATACAATACCAACCTGTAGCTCTCCTTCACAGCTATCATTGCAAATCCTTTAAATTGCAATTATAACTATATTATAAAAATTGATATTGTTCTTAAAACTCTATATTCTTCCATTATCCACTCTCACTTTCCTCTAAAATCTCTTTTTTCTTTGGTTTTTAGAACCAGAGTATCTGTAAATATTGCAGTAGTTTTTTTAAAAAATGTTTTTTATTTAAAAATATATTAAAATAATATTTTTTTTATTTTCAAAATTTATTTTCAACATCCAGAATAAATTAAAATAATATAAAATATAAAAAATTATTTTTTTATAAAGTTACTTTGAACCGGACTTCCAAATATGTTCAGGTCAACAATTAAACCAGACGCTCTGCTTCTCACTCGAGACAGAGTAGTCCTAAAAAGGCAAAACTATTTTCTCATTTCTGTTGGCCCGCCCGCCCTCCTCCTCTCTCTCAAGTCGCAACACTCCGAGCTCCCTCGTATTCCCAGAAAAATTAAAAACCCGCTTGACTCAATTTCATCACTCTAACCCAGGTACACTTATTCTTGACATTATATTCAAAACCCATCTGTTGTGTTTTTTTTTTTTTTTTCAACTGAGAAGATGTTGTTAGGGTTTAGTTAAGTTCAATTATGTATCGGCTTTTATTTATTTTACTCTTCTTTTCTTTGCATGCTGATTTTAGGGTTTCGAGGGGACTCTGAGATTTTGACCGAGGGAATTGTTTTTAGGGTATATGGGTTGTACTGCATAGTACTAATCAGTTCATTTATTTTTTATTTTAAATAGTGAAAATGGATATTGATTCTAAGCTAAAAAAATTGGATATCAAGTCTGGGGATGAAGCCTCATCATCAACGCAAGTGCAAGTGGATTCTAAGGTATACTATATTATATTGGCTTCCAAAACATTTCCTCTTCCTTTATTTTATTTCTTCCTTTTTTGGATGTCTCGGTTTGTATTATCATGTACATATTCAAGGAAAGATAGTCATTTCTTCTTTGTTTTTATGATGCTGCTGTGTAGTGAAAATCTATTAGCAGAACCTGGATTTTATTTTTCCCATTTCCACAGCTGTTCCTAAACTAAGTTGAAAATGTGTTTTTGTTTCTGGTATCTTTCTTCGATTTTTTTGGCAGTTTGGTGAGAAAAGATAAAACAAGTTTAGTTTTTCGGTTTATTGAAGAATTGTTTGTCATATTGATTTCTCAATGTTTGATTTTGACGTGAAGGGAACTGCTGAAGACAAGGATGAATTAGCTGACTCAATGAATAACTTGAATGTGGAAGCATCCTCATCTGGGCAAGTGGGACCTACATTCAAAAGAAAACCGGTTATCATCATTGTTGTTGGAATGGCAGGTGATCCAGCTAGTTTTCTGCGAACAAGTGTTATTATTTGTTTTTTCATTTTGACAATCCCTGCTGCCTGCTCTTTTTTCAACTCATCCGCAAATGGGATTATATTCATAAAATGGGCTTGAGATTGAAAGCAGTTACTGTATGTGGACAGGTAGTGGAAAAACAACTTTTCTTCATAGGTTGGTTTGCCACACACAAGCTTCAAGGATTCGTGGTTATGTGCTCAACCTTGACCCTGCTGTGATGACTCTCCCCTATGGTGCAAATATTGATATAAGGGACACTGTTAAGTACAAGGAAGTGATGAAGCAGTTTAATCTTGGACCTAATGGTGGAATCCTGACTTCTCTTAACTTGTTTGCAACAAAGTTTGATGAGGTAAAATCCACCTGCAGCCTTTTTTCCTCAGATGGGCTTATTCTTCGCCCCAATCACATAGTACCTGTGATTTTTTTTGTTTTTTTACTATTTTCACTAAACCTTGCAACTAGTGACTTCAATGTGAATTTCGGTTGAATATTGAGTGGTCAGGGGCATCATTTTCATCCTGATAGATAGCAGTCTATGTGTTAGCTAGTGGATAGCATTTTGGGCGGGGGTATTGGACCAGCACAGCCTGTCTTGCACTGTTTTTTTCCCTGCATGTGGATTTTTTCACCGCAAGTTCATATTGTTCTCGTAATTCCAATATATCCTCACTTTTGTATTTCACATTTTCAGGTCATTCAAGTCATTGAGAAGCGCGCAGATCAGCTTGATTATGTTCTTGTGGATACACCTGGTCAAATTGAGATTTTCACTTGGTCTGCTTCTGGAGCTATCATTACCGAAGCGTTTGCTTCAACCTTTCCAACTGTGGTTGCTTATGTAGTTGACACACCTCGTTCCTCAAGCCCAGTAACTTTCATGAGCAATATGCTTTACGCTTGCAGCATCCTCTATAAGACGCGGTTACCTCTTGTGTTGGTATTCAACAAAACTGATGTGGCTCAATACCAATTTGCTATAGAGGTATAAACTTTTTTCTTCTTATTTTGATGCATCATCGCTGATGTTATTCTTATTTGGAAAAGAAGTATTTTAAAACTATTGGAGAGAGTTGGAGGCCTAGCCAGGCTGCAGCAGTGCTCAAATGATTTTGGGATTAAGCCTGTGGAATCCATAACATGTTCATAAATTTACCAATCAAGTAGCTGAAATAATACTTGCAGGAAAGATTTTTATCGTGCCAAACTCTCCTATATTTTCAAGTTCAGTTATGATTGAGGCTCAGTAACTATGTAGAACCAATATCAGAATTAAGGATTGGTGGAGACAGTGTATTCAAGGGATCTGAAACATGACTAAACAAGAAGCGCATTGAAAACTTCAAGGTTTTCAACCAGACCACTTTTAAGGGACTGTTGTTTGACAATAGAATGCTATACTTGCAATTTTCCATACCATTGCTTTCCTAAGTCATTCTCTTGATTTTTTTTTTATCAGTGCTCTCTATTTATGAGCACTACTATTGATTTTTCTTACATAATTTAAGGTTATGATCTTTGCTTTTTATTTTTAATATCCTTGTTCTGAGAGTTATAACTTCCCAGTGGATGGAAGATTTTGAAGCCTTTCAAGGAGCAATGAGGTCAGATGATTCATACATGTCTACTTTTTCTCAAAGCCTCTCCCTAGTGCTCGATGAATTCTATAAAAATTTGAGATCAGTTGGGGTCTCTGCTGTTTCTGGAGCTGGAATGGATGCCTTCTTCAAGGCCATTGAAGCCAGTGCTGAGGAGTACATGGAAACTTACAAGTATTGCCTTTTAGCCCTTAACTCCATAAGTATAGTTATGATAAATTCTTTTCTGTCAACTACCAACATGCTGCTATCGCTTTTCATTTGTCTGACCAATGGATCTTGATGATCTCAGGGCTGATCTTGATAAGAGACGGCTAGAGAAGCAACGTTTGGAGGAAGAGCAGCAAAAACAGAACATGGAAAAGCTGAGGAAGGACATGGAAAATTCAGGGGGACAATCTGTTGTTTTGAGCACTGGTTTAAAGGATAAAGCCCGTCATAATAACATGGTCGATGAGGAAGATGAGGAGGACATTGAAGATGATGATTTTGAGGTGTTTACTGAAGAAGATGTTGAGGATGAGGATGAAGATGAAGAGGTGGCCAGGTTCTCTTTCTAGTTCTATGGTTTTGATACCACAATGGTAAGACTTTGTATAGGACTTCTAGGTCTCACGTTCTCCACGGGTATTCTTCCCTAAAATTGACTTCCCATATGCCCATGTGTTTTGAATCAGGCATTTGCATTGTTGACCGCAAACTTGTTTATAACAGGCTTAAGAAATGGTGATCAGTTTTGTCCGCCACCCTGGTTTTTCTGTCTGTCCTTTTGTTCTCATTAATCTTCATACGCGGCAGATGGGCTTTTGCCAAACAGGAGCTGGTAACTCTGTAGCATTCCGACTTGTTACGCTTTTCATATAAAGTGAAGTGCATGAATACATTGCTTGTGCAGATGTCTTGGATTTATAGGAACCTACACGGACTGCCCACCAAGATATCTGTTTGTACTATTGTTGCTAAAGATTTTGCTCGAAAGCTTAATGATACGAGCCTTTATGAACGAATTGGCCGTGGATACATTAGATTTTGCTCGCTAGCTTAATGGTACAAGTCTTTGTAATCTGACTGCAAAAGAAATTCATGTATTCCTCTTCCCTTTGTCTGATGATTCACGTGAAGAATTTGCACTAGATTTGTAATTATAATATCCTATCAACTACAACACAGCTCCTTTGAATCTATGAAGCCAAGCTGTGTTTTTCTAAATAAAGAACTCCTTGAATTCTTTCCCTTGCTAAGGTAGTTCTGATCTTATTTACTAAAAATCCTTTGTGCAAGTAAGCATATTTTTGTTCTTGAGATCCACATTTTACATCTTGCTTCATTTTGTATGGAAATTTAATGAGTTTTTTCTTTAAAAAGTCATTTTCTATCTCCCCTCTCCATCACTTCTTTCTGGGAAAATGATGGAGACAAGCTTTTCACACTAATTTCCATGTAAAATACCCAAGTCATAAAGTGTGGATCTGATTGATATCTCAAATGATTGTTCTTTCTTGAAAAACAACCGGACATGTGTGTTCGGAAGATAATTTTGGCTGTATAATCATATTCTTCCTTTTCATTTGCAAAAAATTAAAAAATGTTTAGACGATAAAAATAATAATTAAAAAGATAGGAATATGAAGAGAAAAAGGAACGAGGGAAGTTATTGAGAGGATCGATGAACTAATACCGTGCCTTGTAATTTCATGATCAACAATTTTGGGAAAATTCATTCTTAAATTATACCTGAATTTGCATCGTTGACCGGTCAAAGAGAAAAGAAAGTAATTTTTTTAATTAAAAAATATTAAATTAAATAGTTTTCTACAAAATAAAATAAGATATACATAGTGATTTCTTCATCGGCATGCTATAATATTGCATACTTAGTGGCTAATTTAGTATTTGTTTTATTATTTTAATTTTAGAAATTAAATTCACGCTATAAATTAGAGCCTTTCATTTTATATTATGATTCAGATGACATAAATTCGATCTAATATATAAGATCATAGCTATTGTATATATTTTTATTGTGTGGTTCTTTAACAAAATTCTTCCTCCATTCTATATAATTTTGATGGACGAACACGCCAGAAAAGAAAAGAAGAAGCCTTAGATTTTTCTTAATTCGGGTACTGAAACTGAAGTAACATGCCAAGAAGAGAAAGCATAACCTAATGTATGACTCCTGCTTCACGAGTTAGTTACATTGCAGTCCTTTCGGTTTTAAAAATGAATTCACAGAGCCTGATGCAGCAATGGCTAGCTACACCTCATCCTACCGATGCCAGGTTTGGAAATTTTCATTTCCATCTGCAAGGCAACGCGAGAGAAAGAAAGACAGAAAAAAAAAGAGGCTGATAAAAAACCACGCATGTTTCGGTTGTTAGATTCATAACTCGCTACAGAACCTTCTGTTTTCAGGGGTTGCATATGGGCTAGCAAGAAGTATAATCGATGGAAAAAAAAAAAAAAACAGAGCACAAAATGATAAGAACACAAGAGAAGTCTTAACAGCCGTTTATGTCAATGTCTTGCATTTAAAAATGCGTAACGGTAGAGATGGTTAAAATTAAAGAAAACAATCGCTGATATCCACCAACGGTGGAGATAATGAAAGGGATATATTATTCGTAAGGACTCTTCAGAACTCTTATTGCCACGACAGCGTGTGAGAGAATGAAGCTATGCATCCTCCTCATTTTGGAGGTGGGAAGAAAATTTCCTCATTCATTCTCTTGGAGCGGAAAAGCTGCTCATCATCAGGAGATACTTTGAGAGATGCCTCTAGCACTTGAGGAGATAGAGCCTTCCACACGGAAGTCCTTCCAGCCAAATGAGTGAATATAGGACTGCATTTATCATAGAAACACAATTATGCTCTCTCTTCTTCTTTTTTAATCAACTATGCCAGCGTTAAAATACAGTATTCATCTATCAGTAGGCAAATATGCAATTAGCTTTAGGTGACAGTGCATGAAATTGAAGAGGATTGAGCAAAACTTACTTCGGAGTGGTGATGATGGAGAACCATGACATCCCATCTGGATCACAAATCTTTGCAACAACAAAGAACCTAGGAACAATGAACAAATGACCTGCCTTGACGGTTGTTTCCAAGACCCTGCGGCCATCGACCCCAACAACTTGAACACGGCCACTGCCACTGACAATGTATGTCACTTGTAAAGCAGAGTCACAAGAAAAACCAGGAGAGCACATGGCTTTTCCATCCAGTCTAACAAGATCAGCACCAAGCCCAACATCAGCAACCAAAGGAAGGTTCTTGGTATTCAAAAGAACAACCTTTCCACCATCCTTAATATCAACATCTAGTGGAGCTTCCTCACAGTTGTATACAAAGCCCTCACGACTTCCCTTTTTGGGTTCAGGCATCCTAAAGGATCCATCAAGCTTGACAATGCCTTTGGCTGTCTGGTTTCCAACTAGGGTCTTCATAGCCTTATCATCCACATCCCATGCTCGGCTCACGAACTCAGAAGAGAAGCCAGTGAAAATGCCACTGGTGCCAGTCAAAAAGAAATCGGTGAATTCACCAGTTTTGTGGGCTGTAGAGGTGTCACCCAGGAAGAGAACTACAAGGTCAGTGTCCTCTTTGTTATACCACCATGTAACGACACCGAAAGGAAGAGCAATAGCATCACCCTTCTTAAGGGCAACTACATTCTCTTCTTTCTCAGGAAGAACAATACCGGCTACCCCATTCCCTACAAAATGCAAAACGAAAAAAGGGTCATACCACGCAGTACAATTCTTCTCTTTTACTCTTTTTATTGAATCATTACCCCAATATCCTTTAAACGAGAAAAAAGTAGTTCTTTTAAGCGTTTACAAAAATCAATAGATCTTCCAAAACTTTGCACAAATCTTGCACCAAAACCAATACTAATATAAACCATATTCACTAAAACTTCTCTTTTTTTTAAATCCTCATCCATTATATGCTCACTACGTATAATTGATTTGTGGATTAGATAGGCATCATATCAGACAGAAGCCCAAAACCAATTTCAATCAATCTTTTAATAAAATGAAGAGAGTAATTAATTAATACCTTGAAGAACATAGGCAACCTTGGCAGAATCAGAGTAACGAGGAAGAGCAAAACCATTCTTTTCAAGGGCCAGCTTGGCTGCACCTATGTTCCCTTCTTTTAGCATGGCAAGCTCAGCTGGGCTCCACGCATAATAAGACCCACCATCTCCTCCATACACCTTCTTGCACAATTTTGGTGACAGATCAACCTCCATTCTTTCTAAGCAAGATCTAAACTCTCTCCCTTACGGTAATTGATATATTGTTGGATAAGAAGGTTAAAAGACCGAGCAGAGTGTATGGTATTTATAGAGATGATGTATTAAACGGATAGGTATAATCCTGGCGTGATGTATTAAACAGATAGGTATAACCCTGGCGTGATGTATTAAACAGATAGGTATAATCCTGGCGTGATAACGACGGATAGAATCACGCTCAGCAGTTTGTTTTGGGTGTTGTGAGATCATGAATACCATACTATCCGGTACCGCACCTTAAATTTCGCACAAAAATCGCATCCTTCTATTCTTCAAATGCCTTCTCTTCGTGTAAAATACTTATTTTTCGCGTTACAGTTCAAAACCATCGTTTCTTCTAGAAAAAAACTTTGAGGCCTTTAATTGAAACGTGAAGTGTTTTCAATATCCCTTTTCTCTTAATATTTCTTTCTTTTCATTTGCCACTGAAAATCTCAGATTCTTCTATCCATGTTATTGTTATTTCATTTCATTAAAATAACCCCTACTACCCGTGCTCTTTTGTCATTTCATCTAGAAATTAGAATCATAATTGCGCAACTAATTAAAGAGGGCCTGAAGATTGAACATTGATACTGTATTTGGAAAGGGAGTGGAAACCAACTTTTCCTATAGAGGTTGGCTTTAATGATGTTCAAGTGGATGTGGATACACGAGGTGCTTCTAAATTTATCCACAAAATTGAAGTATCAATGATAGGAAAATATATGTTTCTATTTAAAAAAGAAGAAGATATAACTAAAAAAGAGAAAATACCAGATGAAAATATTTTTATTATTTTTAATGGATAACGAGTTTTTTATATATAATTAATAAAATATCACTTGTTAATCTCTAATCTCTATAATTTTTTGTTATTTCATTAAATTTTATGGGGGGGAAATAATTAATAAAATACTACTAATTATATTACTCTTTTAACATCATAAATTTCCTCGCAGTGTTGTAATCTACGAATACTCACAGGGGAAACATCAAAGAGAGTGGAAGACAGTGTGGTGGAGGATCGATTATTGAATGCAGATAGTTCTAGCTCATCTGCTGTGGATGCTACAACTAGTTCTCAAGAAACTTCAAAAACTGGTGTCGCAGAAACTAACAGTACGAGGATTCAGGCGCTGAGGAAAAATTAGAAAGTTTGCCCTTTCTTGTCGCTGTCAACTTTGTTTACAGATTCGCTATCTTTTCCAGTTTGGCTTTTAATAAAAAAGGGTATCCATTTTTATTTGCTATCCTCTACTGCTATTTTCAAACTCAAATTGCTGAACATTCTTATTTACACCTTTCTTCCTTTTCCCTTTCATCATATTTCCATGAATGTGCATGATCAAAGTCTTCCCCTACCAGTGAATAATCCAAGGATGATGAACACTCTGGAATAATTGTTTATATTTAGAAGGATTAAGCTAATCATTAAGGAGAATAATAATGGGTGTAAATAAGAGGATTAAACTCTCCTACACCTTTCAATCCAAGGACATTTTACTTGTAGAGGATCTTGATTCCTCGGATTTATATGAGAATAATAATGGGTGTCTTCCTTCCCATCGTGCTGTGCTGGCAGCGTAGAAGTGGTGGCTTCATGACTTTCATTCCACGTAGTGAAGGAGAGAATCTGATGAAGAGCCACCAACTAGCAGACAGATGTTCATCATCAAGTTTAATGACTCGTGTCATCATTCCCTGGGAAAGCTCTCCCCCGAAGAAGAGAAAATGACACACGGATCATGTGGTTCTGTGGACATGTATCTCGTGATAGTGTTGGAATCTGTCACTTTCTGCCCTCGTAATCCTTGTCGACTAGCACTCATGATTAGCTTTATTTAATAAATTAATTATTTGGGTTTGCTCTTTATAATATTTTTTTAAATTTATTTTTTATAACAACATATATTTATAAAAATAATTACATTCAATCTGAAAATTAACATGTAGAAATCCAAAGTAAACAACTTTTAAAGTTTGTTAGCGGGATTTAGAAATGATTTGTTGTGTGTAGTTTTTTTTCATGATTAAATATTTTTGAAAAAATTTAAAATTTATTTTATTATTTTATATTTTTAAATTTTTTTATATAATTGATAGTAAAAATAAATTTTAAAAATAAAAAATATTATTTTAATATATTTTTAAATAAAAAATATTTTAAAAAATAACCTTAATATTAAATTAATTGAAAAAATGTTGCATGACCATGACCAGATTATTTATTATTTACTAATTAATATTAAATTTTATTTTTATATATTTTTTATTTTCATATCAATTTTATACTTTTTTTTCAAATGTTAGCAATACAATCAATAGAACAATGAAGCATGCTTTTTTATTATTGTTATTATTATTTTTAAAGTAAATATTTAATAAAAATTAAATTAAATTATCACTCAAGCATAAATCTTAAACATGCAGAGTCTACGAGATAAAATGCGATCCAGCTAATCTAGGTATGTTTTAACAATAACCTCGGTCTTGATGTGGCAAAAGATCTCGTGATAATTAGATTAAATAGTCAGGATAATCCTATCCATAAGGAAGGCGATGATGTTAAGGGTGATTTTATTAATTAAGTTATTCAACAGGCAGTAGTAGATAAGAAGAAGCTAAGTAATTAGAAAACGAAGAATCATCTTCCCTTTCTATTGGTATTGTTGTTATCATCTCCTTTTTAATTAAAAATTAAACTCCCCCTTTTCTAGCACGGAAAAAACACCATCGCTACATAGAAAAGCTACACCTGATAATCAAGTCAAGTCAAATCAAATCATCAGTGAAATGGCGAAGCATGAGGAGACGCCAATCCCATGTTTCTCATCTCTAGAGGCTGTTTACGGAGACGGATCTCAGCTTGAAGAAGCTAAACTCCGTTTTGATCACTTGAACTCCAAGTTTCTTCAAGTTTTTGGTCACCCTCCTGATGTCTTTGCTCGTTCTCCAGGTTAAGAAAATAACTCCCTCCCTCCCTCTCTCATCAACCTTCTGTTTGGTCCCCGAGAAAATGAAGGAAAAGTCAAACCTTTGACGAAAACAAATAAAGACTTGATGTTAGTAATACTCGATAAGATTAACAGATAGATACAAACCTGATTTATTTGAACCGGTTTCTTCAGTTCAGAATATCACACGCTTCCACTTGATGTTATATATATATATATATATATATATCATTCGTCTGTTTGGTTCGCTGGAAAACGAATGGACAGGAAAGAAAGTTAAATTTCTGAAAGTTATTCCAGTTAAGAAGATTTGTTGGTTCTGTTAAAAATAATACGCAATTTTTTTTTTCGTGTTTTTGCAGGGAGAGTGAATTTAATTGGAGAGCATATTGATTATGAAGGCTACTCGGTGTTGCCAATGGCAATAAGGCAAGATACTATTGTAGCAATCCGTAAAAATCATGCACAAAAAGTTCTTCGAATCGCAAATGTTAATGACAAATATACAGAGTGTACGTATCCTGTTGATCCTAACCAGGTCTGAACCAACCTCCAACTTCTTCAATAGAAATGTATTCATTGTTTTCCCGTTGGATTGATTGTTATATTCTGTAATAATTTGCAGGCAATTGACTTGAAGAATCATAAATGGGGTCATTATTTCATTTGCGGGTATGATATAGAACAGCTATTTTAATTGATTAGTTCCCCCCCCCCTTTTTTTCAATCTTTTTTGTGGATTTCCAGGTATAAGGGTTTTTATGAATATGCGAAATCAAAAGGAGTGGATATGGGTGACGCGGTTGGACTTGATGTTATTGTTGATGGAACTGTTCCAACAGGTGAATGAATTAGAAGTTGATTTTAGTTAGCTGTTGCTAATGATGTGACATCCCCTGCTCATTATAAGAGAAGACTAACCTGGAGTTTTTTAATACAGGTTCTGGTTTGTCCAGCTCTGCTGCGTTTGTTTGCTCTGCTACCATTGCTATTATGGCTGCTTTTGATGTGAACTTTCCAAAGGTAAAACAGTTCTTTCACCAAAATTATATAATACTTCGACCACCTCAAAGTGGTTTTGAGGGCGTGATTGAATCTTACGACTAGAACTAGAAAGCACTTCTCCAGTATTAGGCATCCAGAAAGCCTTGCTATACTGTCAAAGTTTTGAATTTGTTACTTTTTCAGATTTCGCTGGTGTTATCAACACTGTTTTCTTGGAAGAGATTGATACGTTTCTATCCTACTACATCAGTAAAATAATATTATTGTGAGAAAATAACATGCTTGTATTTCTGATCTGTGCATTAGAACATATACTGGTTGCTATCTGCCGTCATGCTCATAGCACTCTGGTTACAATATGCTTCTTTTCATTCACTGTTTATTTGTTTCCTTGACATCTTTGGGTTTTCTTTTTTCTTTTTTGTCATGGGATATCAATATCTTTTTCAGCTGTGCATGCGGGTCTATTATGAATTTACATGTATTATTTTTTTCTTGCCAACCAGTTCATGCCTGGCAAATCAAATTAGACCAACAATTCTGGCCTTAATGTGCATATGGACTATATGTTTTGTTGTTCTCTGTGTTGACAATGAATAGGCCTTTGGTTCATGAGAACACAAATTGTTCTCATTTACCATACAAGTTTCGTAAGAAATTTCCATGTTATTTTTCTTGTCAGCTAGTTCGTACCAGGTAAAGTCAAATTGTTCCAACAATTCTGTCCTTAATGTGCGTATGGATTGTAAATGTTGCATTATCTTGATGATTGGTGTGCCTTAGGTTCATGAGAGAACGAATTTCATTTGTTACTTATACTGACGCTACTCTATATTTGCTTGTTAACCATATGATCTACTTGATGGAAAACTAACAAAATGGATTTGTCCATGTTTATTTATCGTTATATCCTGTTTCTTTCTTTTTTCTATCTGAATTCTATCGATGTTACCCTCTTTAACAGAAAGAAATTGCCCAGCTAACATGTGAGTGTGAAAGGCACATTGGAACACAATCTGGAGGGATGGACCAGGTTAAACTTCAACCTCATGAGCTTGTTTAAATTCTTGAAAAAATATACTCGAAAGAATGTTTGAAATGCATCCTCCCGAGTCTGAGACAACCGTTGCTTTTACTCATGGACAAATCCAGTGTACAAGGTCTTCCAATGTTTTGTTTGCTATTCTGCTTCTCTGTTTGGGATAGAAACACATTATGATGTCAGAAAATTGAATCTGTTATTGCTTTAGAACAGAACATAAAAATCAATTGAGAGTGAGGAGGATCCAAACAGAGCTGGGAAACTGACTTTCAGGGACATCGAACTTAATAAATCATGTTTTACTTGGCAGGCAATCTCTGTCATGGCCAAAACTGGATTTGCAGAGCTTATTGATTTCAACCCCATTCGGGCAACTGACGTGCAACTTCCTGCTGGTGGAACTTTTGTGATTGCACATTCTTTGGCTGAATCTCAGAAGGCAGTCACTGCTGCTACTAATTACAACAACAGAGTAGTTGAATGTCGACTCGCTTCTGTAAGCACTATTTTCACATACTGGTTCTGCTTTCATATTCCTAAATATGCTCCAACTCTTGTATTCTTGTACTGCATTTTGAGTTTTGCGCATTGTCGTAGGAAATCATTTAAAATGCAGTCAAGTGTTCTAGAGTGTCAAATTTGCCCCTAACTTTAATAGATGCACACCCTTTGATGCATTGTAATATTTGACACGTTAAGGGATACGATGCACCTTTAAGATGCAATTATTCATCGACTTTTTGTCATGGACCAACTTTTTGGCACAAGAAAAAGTAAAAAAGTGGACCATTTTTACTGCCCAGTGGGAGTATCCATTTTAATTGCGCCATTCATTGGTATTTGCATCTGATCTTAAAAGTCGTAACATACCTTCAAGCTAACTTGGAAGTGTGAACTTGCAGTTTTAGTATCAGAATCTATGCTGAAGTGTCATTACTGTTTTAGAAAATGAATTGAGCTGTGGAGAAGGGAAACAGTCCTCTGCTTTCCACCTGCTGCTTGGTGCCTTAATTAAAAAGGGGACTGCGTTACAAGTTACAAATGCGTATCTTCTCAATTTCTCTTCTATTGGACGCATTGTCATGCTTATATTACTGATTTTGGAATACCTTTTTCAGATCATACTTGGCATAAAGTTGGGAATGAAACAACAAGATGCAATATCAAATGTCAAAACTCTTTCCGATGTTGAGGGATTGTGTGTATCATTCGCCAATAGTCGTGGCTCTTCAGATCCTGTCATTGCTGTTAAGGTATCTATTGCTAATTGATCTACTGTCACTGCACCAATTTATTTTACTTAAACGAATTATATGATCTGATATGATCATGATTCTGTTTTGGCACACATATTTTAGCTTTACATTGTAAGTTCTTTGTAATTGTTTTGCCACTAGTGTACCAATTATCAATATTATCTATGCTACAGGAACTTTTGAAAGATGAACCATATACGACTGAAGAAATTGAGGCAATTACCGGGGAAAGTCTTCAATCAATCTTCGAAAATTCCCAATCTTCTTTGGATGTTCTAAAAGCAGCCAAGCACTTCAAGTTACATCATGTACTATTCTCTACTCGCTGCCATGGTTTCTGCACTCATTTATTGCTCACAGTCCGTAGGTGTATCTGAGTTTATGATGCAATATTAATGGATACTTCTTGCTCATGTCTTTTATTGTTGAAATTTCTGATTTTTTTTCTAGAAAATTGGCTATAATTTTCTGCATCGCGTCTTGATGTACTGTTCCATGTTGCAATGTATTATCTTTATATCATCTTTTGATAGCTAATATTTAGACTTCATCCACTAAGTCTGATAATGTTCAAACAACTACTTTTTTTTACCCTTCATTGCAACAACCCTACATCACCGGTTGTTATTTTTTTGAAGCCCCCTGCTTAGTGTCTTTTTTTTAATTCCAATTGTTTAGGAAGTCATAATTTGCGTTGTTTTGTTTCCAGAGGGCTGCTCATGTTTATTCTGAAGCAAAGCGAGTCCATGCTTTCAAGGATGCTGTGTCATCAGATTTAAGGTGCTCACTGAGTTTATTGCATATGCTTGGAAGAGAATGCTTATGTATTCCTCAAGAAATTTAATGTGACATCATATGTTTTATTAAATGAATCTCACATAATTGAGGCATGTTATTTTTTGAATATGTGAAGAAAATTAAATTCTATACTTTATCAGACAATAATTCAGTTTTTCCGGGAGTTTTTATTACACTCTTAAATATCCTGAGATGTCTGAGGGCTAATCAGTCAAGTTAAACTTTGGGAGTGAATATATTGAATTTACCTTTATTTGTTTATTTTCCCCCTCTCACTGCCTCTTTTAAAGATTTTTGACAGCACATCTCTTCACCCGTTGGGTCTGTCCACTACAACTTATGTGTTTTACTTTATGCATTCACGTGCTCAGATCATCTTCATTTTCATTAAACATGCTTTGGAACCTTTCCCGCGCTGGGGTTTGGGGAAAGCAGTTTTGCAATTGTATTATAGTCTCTTCTGCGAAAAAATACAGTCAGAGAAGCTGTTTGGGAAGCAACTACATCCAACCTTCGAAGTATTAATTCCCAAATACCTTGTTTTGCAGTGACGAGGACAAGCTAAAGAAGCTCGGTGAGCTCATGAACGAGAGTCACTACAGCTGCAGCGTTCTATATGAATGCAGGTACAAATGCTTGAAGTATATTTTCAAGAACCTGTCTACACAATGACTCTGATGGACCGAGCTATCATAAACCTCGCACGGCGCATTGCCTTGTCTGTTATGCTTATTGTAGTTGCTTCTTTTGTTTCATGTATCTAGCTGCCCCGAGTTGGAAGAACTTGTAAAGATTTGCCGGGATAATGATGCTTTGGGGGCTAGACTTACAGGAGCTGGATGGGGTGGCTGTGCGGTTGCTTTGGTGAAAGAGGCTACTGTCCCTCAGTTCACCCTCAATTTGAAGGTATTTTGACATTCTTTTAAGCGGAAAATTCCATTTCATTAATTGTAGGACTACAGCAAGTTCCCTGTATTATCATCAGGAAAAGTTCTATCAATCAAGAATTGACAAGGGAGTAATCAGCAAGAATGATCTTGGCCTCTATATTTTTGCTTCAAAGCCTTCAAGTGGTGCTGCTATTTTCAAGTTCTAACAACGCTTTCTCCTCATTGAAAGATAGATCTTCCAGAACCGGTCAAATGCCTGTCTGTTTGTTTTCTTTTCGGAAATAAAAGCGAGTCCATTTTTTTCTAGCTTTATTTATGTCAAAACAAATGAATTATCTAACTAACGAACAAAAAATGAAGCTTTCTTGTGGTAATCACGTTCCTGGTACAATATTTTATAGGGCCTGCTGCTTGGGGATATAAAACCTTGTATATAAAGTGTCAATGAGATTCTGAACTGGTAAAACGAAACGGTATCCTTGTATTCTATATTATTTAAAATTTTACTTGATATGCTCAGATTATTGCACCATTCGTTGTGTTAATTCAAATTCACTATTTATAAATTTTATTAAATCTCGTTGCTTATTTTTTAAAATTTATTTTATTTATTTATAACCAATAATTCTTTTTTAAGAAATATCTTCTTCTGTATCAAAATTAATAAGTTTTACATTATGATACTCCAAAATGGAATGCACAAACAGTTACAAATCATGGACAAGTAGTTATGCCAATACTTTTAATCATACAAGGTAGGTTGATTAATAAATGCGCGAAAGTAAAATTTGAATTTATGAATCATGCATGCTCCAAAAATTAGTTCGGGAGTTTATTTGTTGGTTTCCCGGGATTGTGGGTGTGGGAGATTTTCCTGATCAATGTGGAGGCCGCTGATTGAATGGCATCAAATCAAAGTAAATCGTGCAGTGCCCTAATGGGCTGCAGGACCAGTAAATTGGTCCACCTTACATGCTCTATCTTGTAATGGGCCGAGGAGGATCTGGACGAGTTCTTGCCTCTAAACTTTGTCGGGGGTGGGCCACGTATTTGTATTAGGTTTGGATTTAAGGAGGTAATGAAAAAGAAGTTTCTCGTTTGGTTTTTCCTGATCTGAACACCTCAGTCTGGATGTGTGGCTTCTTGAGATTTAATTTACTGAAAGAGATGTATTTAACACGAGCCGTGAAATGTGGTCGCATTTCCAGTCTTCAATTCTATCATATACGTAAATGGAGGATTAAATTTGAAACTACATGATACAGTGCTAATTACTAGCTTCATCAGCTAACTTCAGCGTCGTCGTCATCGCATCCTCCAGCCTCGGAAAGAACAATTGAAAGTGGTAAACCTGGCAGCATCTTGGGCGTCCCTCCTGGCACTCTTGTTAGCCAATCCTTTTTAGTTGTCCCAAAAGATGGATGCATGAATAACCCTGAGTGGTAGGACCTGGGAATCATTTCCTCTTACCCAGTAGTTAATTAAACGAAATATATTATTGTTGGGAAAATTTTACTTCTTAATAGGCCAACCTTCCTCGATTGAATTAGTTGGTATTTAGCATATTTTCAGATACCAGGATTTAAAAAAATAAATAAAAAACCCTCGAAACATTGATATCGAGATGGGAGTGTCCGAGAAAGCTCCCCACCTCCAAAACAACCAAACGTTTTCAATTAAATACAGATGATGATGTGTTTAGACTTTAGACTGCATTATTTTCTCTCACCGGGGCGGGGGTTGTTGATTTGGGCCTACCACACATATATCCTTCTAAGCGCAGGAATCTGGACATAATCTCCATGCTTCAAAACCCCTTTTATAAGGAGAATCGGACACCTTTCGTTCTTGCTACGTTGACCTGTCCCCTTCTGATCCAGCGACGGTGGAACTACGCTAGCTGTCTTTTACTGATTCGCTATTCTTCACGTTTTAAACTTGGTTTGTTCTAGACATTATGCAAAAAAGAACTCCGAACATTATTGTTATTGAATGAATGTCTTCAGTTTAATTGCCTAACAAAAAAACAAATATCAACCACTTCTATGATACTTGCATCCACGTAAACAGAGTCTTCACGCACTGTTGTTTAAATAGCATTAATATATTTTTTAATTTTTAATTTGAAAATATATTAAAATAATAGTTTTAAAAAATTATTTTTAATATTAACATATTAAAATATATATATATATAAAAAAAAGTTATTCACGATTTCATCAGCGTTCTAATCAGGAAATCCAAGGGTCATTTTATTTTGGTGCCCTTCTCATTTCCTTGAGAATGACAGTACCGTTTACCGGCATCAACAGCATCAGGATTCCCACAAGACAAGGAGAAGCCGGAATCCGGACGGCTTTCACGCAGGAAATGGTGAGGCCACGAGGATCACCGTTTAATTAGTAGGAATACCAAATAAAAACACTTTCAGTTTTCCGAAACCATCTCGGAAGAACCCGAACCGCTTAGATACACTGGAATTATCTAGTGGTTTTGGTTTAAAGCGTTTAACATTTTTGCAGCAGCGAAAACAACACCTAGCTTCACTGGAACTTGAGTATCTATGTTATAATTAAATAAGAAATCTAATATAATGGTCTTATTTTGAAAGAGGGTTGGGTTTTCCATCCTTAAAAAAAAAAAATCTATTAAATGAGCTTAGTATATACATAAAAAATCTAATCACTGCGATGTAACTAAAAAAATTTACCATCCTCTTCCCACTAACGAGTTATCTCGAACACGTGTCTTTATGCCAGCTTGCATCAGGATTCAGGAGAAATCTTAACATTTTGTAGGATTTAATAATTTTTTCTTGGCTTGGTTTTAACTCATCTAATTATTTTTAAAAAATAATTAAATTAATATAAAAAAATATAAATTATATTTTATTTAATAATTTAAATTATTTAATTAATATAATTATTTGATATGATATGAGAGTTTTGATGGTTAGATAGTTATGAATTTAAATTTTATTATTTTTATTTATTTAATAAAAATTAAAACACAAGATAAAATAGATTCATGCAAGTTTTAATTTTTAAAAAAAATTATATAATTTATATCCTAAAATTTTATTTAATAATTTAATTTATTAAATTAAATTTATTTTAATTAAATATTGTTAATCTGGTACGCAGTCATTCTGTGTTTAATTGAAATTATCCAAGACAGGTGAATCGATTTTCTAACCAGCACACATATATAGGTCACGTTTGTCTGGGGCTAATAGACTTTTAAAAATTGTGATCTAAAAGTAAATAGAATAATTTGTTTTCCCTGACAAACATAGAAGAACGATACCGTTTAACATCTGTAACCGCATTGGAACTCTCCCAAGACAAAATATTTAATTGCATCCAGAAGGTTTGATTGGGATATGTTTGTTTCTTTTTATTAAAATATTCTACAGAGAAATATTGTTTATGTTTCTTGAAAGTATTTTTCAGAAAATACCCTTATCTCGTTTCTTTTGTCTTGAGTGGATTAACAACTGATTAGCCGATTTACCAAGCTTTTGACTTATTAAGGTATTTTATAAAGTATTTAAAAGGAAAATCAGTGAAATATTTTATAGTTAACTTTTAAATTAAGAAATATCTCTACACGTTAGTTTTGGCTTTCTGCATTCCTTGACGAATTCCTGCAAACTTTTGCTTATAAAAAACAAAAAAGCAGCAGAGATTTCATCTCAATGCATCTTTGCATTTACTAAAATTCTGGAAAAAACTTTATCTTATTTTATTGCAAATATTAATAAAATTTTTGATGAATCCATGCAGATTCAAATAAAAAGCATATCATTATTTAAAATTATCATGTGAATATTATTTTTTGAAATGATTAAGAACTAATGAAAATAATATTGAGAACTAATATAAGTAATGTATTATAAACTTTATCTTATTATTTCCTAAACCTGAACATATCATAACCACAAAGTGTTAACATACCAAGTGTCGATGAAAATTCCAAGACAATCAAGTCACCTGGTTTTCATAAGAAACAAGGAAATAATTAATTTTTTTTCTTTGATTAATATTAAGGATGCAACAATTTAAGTTTCGTAACGACCAGAATCGTCTTTTTATTCTTGCTGAAACCCACCGTGTCCTTCCCTTGTGTCTCGCTTCCTTCTCATCCTTTCTGTCTATTTTCTTTATATTTAGGATATTGCTATCTGTTCCTTTTATTTTTATTTTCTTATATTGCGAGAGAGAGAGAGAGAGAGAGAGAGAGCTCATTTTGACTGCCTTTGTCTGCTTCGGATCTGGGGTTTTTTCTCTTTCTCTGCAAGGTACTTATCCACTCCTTTTCGTTTTCGTTTTTCTTCCCCTGCTCTTTTTAGGGTTTTATTAAAAAAAAATAATGGGGTACTTTGGATTTGTGTATTTGATCCTGTAATTTGTAATGCATTGTCTTCTTGTGGTTTTGCTTTGTGGGTTTGATTTGTGCCTGCCTTGCTTTATTTTCAACGCTTAATGGGTTCTTTGATTTGTTATCAAGTTTTAAGCTTTTCTTATGGGAGTTTTTGTATTTGCCTGTTGTGTGAAGGAATGTTGAAGTCATGTTATTTGTTTTGCCTTCTGTTTTTCCAATTATGTACACTATGCAGAATGAAGCACAAACTCTAATTTTGGGCCCTTTACGGATCATGGAGTGTGGCTAACTTTTTATTCCATTATTCAAAACGCAGGGTTTTGTTAGCTTTTGTGATTAATTTTGAGATTGACAGCCTGGGTTTCGGAAGGAGTCGAAGGTTGAGGCTGTATTAGTGAAAAGGGCAAGTTAGTTTGCTATTACTGTGGACTCTATGTCTTCATTTGCGAGTTATGACTGGAAAGTGTTGTTTACTTGGTGAAGTTGGATATCTTTATCGTCAATGCTCGCAGTGCTCTGTGCTTTATCATGTAAAAATAGGTTAATTTTGTATGATGGGTTGGCTTTGAGGTTTAATTTCTTTTAGCGGTCTTGTTCTTGTGAATCTATTTTGGGCTTTAATTGTTTAGAGTGAGAGATTGAAGACATCAGACTGGCTTTGGTTGCTGGAAATAGATCAAATGGCTCCGAGAGATAGAGATTTTGAGGTTGATCTTGAAAGTGGGGTGAGAAATAGTGTTGAAGATTCATGTAAAGATGCAGGTTCAGGGGTAAAAACACCAACAAAGCCGTTGTTTGCTAAGGTTTGTGGAGCATTCGCTGATGGGACAGCCAATGGTGAAGAGAGGGTAAATTTGTGTGGCCACGTGTCAGACACTGGTGGTGGTTCTGCAGACCATGCGAGGTTGGAGGGTGAAATATCTGTTGATCTAGTAGAGAAGAAAATGGTTAAGGAGAAGCATAAAAAAACGAGCAATAAAAAGCCTCCTAGGCCTCCACGAGGTCCATCATTGGATGCTGCTGACCAGAAGCTGATCAAGGAGATTTCTGAACTAGCCATGTTGAAGCGTGCAAGGATTGAGCGGATGAAGGCCTTGAAGAAATTAAAAGCTACAAAGCCATCATCCAATAACAATATATTTGCCATGGTGTTCACCATTCTATTCTGCCTTGTGATTCTCTTTCAAGGTAATGCTTGTGCAAGTTCTTCTCACAGTATTACTGCCTTAGTCTTTAACCCATACTTGGTTCAAGCCAGTGGTTTGGATACAAATGTTATGGGGATAACTTATGCTTTAATACATGCCTTTTATTTGGACTGTAGAGTTTTTCTTTATGTTTGAATTTCCTAATCATTCAAAAGTTACATTTGACTTCTTTGAGCTGGAATGTCTGAACTTTCCCCCCTTTGTCCATTTTCAGCATCTGGTATTTGTGTTACAGCTCCTATCATGTAGTTTCCTGGTATATAGATGTTTATTTGCGAAAGGAGGGTGGGCTTCTGAATTTTGATTCTAATATACCGTATCCTATGCTGAAATGGTTTTCTGCATCTCGCTCAGTGTGTATAATGTTGGCTACATGTAACCGGGTTAGAGTTTTCAAAACGACATTGAATCATGTTGTAGTGTTGTCCATCTATTTTCTTTTTCCTGCTTTCTCTAATTTTCAGACATCCTTAATTGTTTGGGGGCATTTGGGAAAAGATGATTTAGTTTCAGGCTTTCTATCACTCTCTCTCTACCCTTCTTCTCCTGTTTCATTATTTGTTTTATGATCTTTTTATCTGTGCTTTCCTTGCTTGTAAAATGATAATTTTGCCTGGGTGCCATTGCAGATTGCAATTCATTTTTGGAAACTCATTGGTCATATTGCTTAATAATTTTTTACAAGACGTCATTCCATTACAGAAATCACTGCTGGCATTTTTCTATAAGCATTTTCTTTCTTTTTGCTAACTTATGTTAGTAGTTTCATGCAATTCATTTTGCAGGAATGTCATCCAGAGCTACATCTGCAAGCTCAATGGGATCTCCTGAGTCATCAGAGACAGCTGGTGATGGTTTAATTTCAGTTCAATACTTTGGGAATCCATCTGCAAGCGAGTCTAATGGACCTGGGTCTGGATATCCGAAGTATGTCATGGATCACATTTCCCCTGTTATATCTTGCACTTTAAGTACTTGCACTTTCTGCTTTGGTCATATCAGGTGTTAATATTATGTTATGGTCTACTGCAACTAATCTGTTTATTTGTTGATGCATTGCAGCTTCATAGAAACAATTGCTGGTTCAGATCCTCCCAAAAATCCAAGAACTGTGAGATGAGTGGGGAAAAAAGACAGTTACTGTAACCAAGCTTGTATTGTTTAAAGAAATTTACCTGCTTTCTCGCACTTCTCATGCAAGCCATATACTTGCACTTTTTGTACCAATATCCCTCCAAGATCAAAGTTTGTCGGGTAATTTATCCCTTACATGCATAGTGTATGGAATGAGTTAGATTACCGGAAAAGTTTACTGGTGGATTTTTGGGGGAAAACAGTTTAGTGCTGTGGCCTTTTAGGTTGAGCCAGTTATGATAAGTTCCCTCCTACAGCTGCCTTACTGTATAATTCTCCATAATGAAAACAAAGGCAGGTTTGTTTGTGAATGATTTGCTAGATTTAAATGAATCTCGTATCGTGTTCTACAAACCTTTTTTTTTATTTGATGAACAAAATGGGATGGAATGGGTAGGAGTGCCTAAATACGAAGCAGCATTGTATATGGATCCCAATGTTTTAGGTATTAGAGAGGTGAAATGACTGTTGATGGTAGCCTATTATCTGTAAGGTATAACATGGAATATGTTTATGTTTAAATTAAATTGCAATGAAAAGACCTGGTATTCTCTTTAGATTTGTTGTCAGCACGGTATCTTTCTTCTACTTCATGGATCGGTGTTCGAAATCAATGGATTTCTTTCATCTCTTTTTCTAGAACTTAGCCTTGCTAGTTTTTTTGGCTTTGCTTTGCTTTGTTTTGATTTTTCAATTGGTGTTGTTGGTATCTCCTAGCACCAGCTAGTGTTTGAAGATTTCATTTAAGGAAATTATTTACGCTCCATACCTAGTTCATGCAAAAGACAAAGTGGATATGATGATGTATGATTTGTGGAAAGAAGAAATTTGGTTAATCAAAAGCAGCAGCAGCTCTAAGGGATGTAGATGAAAAGGAGATTTTAGATCAGATATTCATTTCTTCAGCAATATGTTGATGATGGCCACAGTTACACCACATAGGTCCAGCACGAGTTGTTTCCTACCAGCTAGAGGTGATTTCTTCGACCTTGTGCACGAATCAACTTCATCGGCAGCATCCAACATCCCATACTTGGCAAATCCATAGCCACCCTTATTCAAGGCATCGATAGCCTGGGGAAGAATGTACTGCACAACTGGTATGTACACTTCAGCACAGTAAGCTAAGGATTGTTCCAGCTTGGGATCTTCGGTTTGGTTGACTAGTTTACGAATGTAACTTAGCGTGTCAGTTGCATTTGACAAAGTGATTTTTGCCATTATGTCAGCTAGATCTTGAACATCTGCATTCAAACTTTTAGGATTTGATTGTAGAGATGAGACAGATTTTAATCAGGTGTCTTCTTGCAAGTTTTGTTTATCAAATTACCATATTGGATTAGTGGTGCAAGAAACAAAAGGAGGAGGCAACGGAGAAGTAAAACGGACGATAAAGAGATTGGATGTTTCATCTCTGCTGGAATTCAAATAGCTACACTCGGTGCCGTGGTGTGGTGATTTTTAATAGGGAGTTAGGCTTCTCTTTCTGTTACGAAATCGAGTTTCACGACATGTGCTTGTTACTGTGAATATAATTGCGCAAGTGTTTCTTTCTCAATGAAGAAAGGGCAGAAAATGCCTGTACTGGTTCAGGATGAGGTTGAGTTTACACTACCGAAGGGAGAAAACGCTGGCATCACATGTCCTAGCCTAATTTTATCATGAAAGAAGTTGCCTTCAGAGGCTGTGAAGCAACACACTGAAAGAAAAGAAACAAGGAGTAAAACATTTTTCAAAGGAAGCCAAATTTGTGAAACTACAGTTGGTTTCTGACTACTGTCCTCTTCCTTCAAAATCATTTGGAGATGTGAAGATTTCTAAGGTTTTTTTGACTTTGTCTTCGATTAAAAACAAAACTGAAGTTTTTTCGACCTGGTCTTCTATAAGCAGACTCGTGTGCTAGCTTGCTTTCGATCTGCAGTAAATATCTGTTTAAAACGACCAACATCACGTTTTGTCTTAACTTGTGGATTACTACAAATCACACCATGCATCATGCCTTTTGAGTTCTTTTTATTCTCATTGCGAGGTCATGTAGAAGAAGTTGCTGGGAAAACAGCAAAATGAACAAGAACACAGGCAGACAGCCACATGAGCACATTTTGGTATTTAAAACCCCAGAAGCCGTTTGCTTCTTCTTCTTTTTCTTTCATAATAATTTTATTACATCGTGGGTGTAAATAGAGCGCGCATCTTCATGTGAAACAGAAAATCAAGTACTGGGCGAAGAGAATAAACATCATGCGTGTGTAAAAGAATACATCCTTCATGATGGTGTATGAATTTGTCCCTATATTATGTATTTATAAGACCAGTTTATCAAAAAATTGAAAGATTAAACATTGCTAGCAATTTCTCATAATAACCATGGCGGGAAGTAGTTGTTGGCTCCTTTATTTAGTTTTGAATATAGACGTTCCTTCTAAGATGAGGTCCCCGTAAGCCTGCCACCGAGGCGAGGACTTCCTCTTTCTCTTGTTCCTCCCTCTCTTTTAGATGCTCTCCTCACACCCTCGCTGTTTAGTATTTACTTTTGGACAAAATTATGCATGGTCCTACAAGCCTCAACATTTATTCAAATGAATCCTTCTAATTCTATTCTGTCCAATCCATTTATTAGATAGCTGCCACGTGCATGCAGTTAAGAGGGCGGAGGTTCTTGTCTTCTGCAAATTGAAGACAGAGGATTTAATTTGATAAAGAAAAATAAATGGGCTGATTTGATCGGATAAGATACTTGAGAGACCATGAATGAACTTTTTCATTTCTTGAAATTTGCTTAGGGATGGAAATTTAATCCAATGAAATATGGATTGAATACGTGGCTTTTTTAATTACAGCTAACTTATGATAAGCAATATGTAATATAGATGTCTGAAATCTGATAAATAATAAATAAATAAATAAATATAGTATTCGATGAATAATAATAAGTAGAAAATGAATATAAAAAATCTCAATCCGTGGATTTTCTATCGCTCTTTCCCCTTCTCTGGTTTGGGCCTGTAGATTGGTTTTAATAGGCCCATAATTGTCTCGCATTTGTGGCCTGTCCAATTCCTTTTGGGCCAAACTAATTATCCCGCCCATAAGATTGGCACGAAACATCAATCACAAACTGCTATTGTTTTTTCAATTGTATGGCAGCAAGTTCAACAGTGAAGTCGGCTGTGGCTTTAACAGAAACCTGGGCTTATGTTAAGCCTCCACAAACAAACAAAATTATCACTTGAACTCTGTCCATCAGAATCACAAGGAGTTCCCCTGCAACTCTATGCTGCACTTGGAGATCCTATAACATCACCGCAAGATTGCAGCAAACTGGTAGTCTCTGAATCTGTCTTGTGGATTAACTTTCGTAGCTAACTTGCTTAACTACTTTGAAGTTCAAATATCCGTACCCTTTCCAGAAGCTTTGGTCAATTGGGGTTGGGTTTATTTCTTGGAGCAGTGAAAAAAACCAACCTCGAGTTAATGCAAAACCCTCTTTAACACTAGGCATCCAAGTCCAAAACAGAACAGACCAAAAAAAGAAGCTTATATGGCAGAAGAAAATAATAATAAAAGATTAAAGATGCCAATACTTCACTGGTTCAAACTGAACTGCTGCTTCAAGTACAAAAACTTAGATACAGACCTGAAGGACTCTCACTAATTTAGTCCAGCAATGAAGAGAACTGCTACATACGAAAACAGACACTATCTAGTAACCACAATAAGAAGACAGAACATGATCAGAAACCCTTCTGCAATATATTGATAATGGCTACCGCGACATCAGAAAGATTGCTGATAAGTTTATTCTTCTCAGTCAATGGTGATTCATTCTCACCCGAGAATTGTTTTTCACAAGCATCAGCTTGTTTGGAAACATCAGAAAAAACATAATTGGCAAATCCATACCTTCCTCTAATCAAAGCATCAATGGCTTGAGGAAGATTGTACTTAACAACTGGTATGTACAACTCCGCACATTCAGCCAGTGGCCTCTCTAATGATGTCCCGGTTTCCTGTTTAACTAAGCCTTGGATGAAATTCAGGGTATCGGTCACATTGGACAAGACGAGATTAGCCATTTTAGAGGCTAGAGCTTTAACATCAGTACCTGAGTTTGGTTGTAAAGACAAGACACAAAGGTCGTAGAAGGGTGTCTTCTTGCATATCTTGTCCACTAGATCACCACATTGGGTTAGTGGTAAAGGAGCTGAGAGGAGGAGGATGTAAAGAAGAAGAATGGACAGCGAAGAGACTGAAGTTCTCATTTTTCGCAGAAGTAAAAAGGAAGAGGGGCAGCGAAGGGTAGGGAATTAGATTGTTTTGGTGATGCTGTTATATGATAGATTCTGTTTGCATGCTTATTGTGCTCTGAAATGAACTCTGATCTTGAACCAATGCCTGCCAAATATATAGTAATGTCTCAATCTGTGGATTGTCTCTGTCGTCACTCTTTACCAGTTTCATACGGAGTTGCGTTCACATTATTCTCTGATGTTAGTTGTTAACTGAACTCGTGATCTCGTTAATCATTGTATAAAACACTCATATTTAATTCAGAACCTCGAGTCATGGATTCGGAAATGATTATTTATATTTAAAATCGTTAAGAATTGGTTATGAGTTTCTGCTTAAACTTTTCAGATGTAAATTCGTCACAGTGATTTTATTTTTCTCCATTATCATCGCATATATAGAGGATGTTTAAAATAATATTTTTTTATTTTTTAAAATTATTTTTTATACTATTCTATCAAAATAATATAAAAATAATAAAAATTTTAATATTAAACAAAAAATAAATATTAAAAAAACATGAATAATATATATATATATATCAACTAAGATTTGAGTGGTAATTGAAACCTGATCGCAAAGGAATATGTCCCCCTGCTGAAAAGAAAATGGTGATAAAAAAGTAAAGGAAGTACTCTCGAAATGGTTAGAGATTTAAAAAATGGGTGTTATTCCCATGTCAGTCTGGTTGACATTATGAGGCATGACCATGTTTTGAGTGACACGTGGTGAGCAGTTTGTGGCCTCCAGTGCTTTCTATTCCTTTTATCGGACATTAATTGTCTCTTTTCTTGCTAGGAAAGGAATCTCACAAACTGGCTCGTGAACTTCTGGAATGATCTTAGCCTGGCGTTGATAGCACTGCTTTGAAATGAATCTATCGAGATATACATTATAAACGCCAACCCTTCCATGATGCTGACAAGTTTGGACCCTTGTCAAAAGCGAAGACTATTGTTTTGGGTTTTTGATCTCAAGCTCCAATGTCGACAAAATCACTTCAGCTCGTGATTTACTCTCCATGGATCCGGTTACTGTGGATCAAGCCCATCTTATTATCTGTCCCCTGACGAGCACTGCTGCTGCTCGTGGTCTATGTTTTCTCAGTCTCAGCAACATCTACGTTTACATTTACATCTATATCCACATAAAAAACAGAATAAAGTGAAAAGTGATCCCTCAATCTTAATTCTATAATACCGATATGGGCTGGGCAGATGGATTTACTATTAAATCTTAATGTTAACTTCTTGATTATCAAACCCCAACTGTTTTAAAGGGACCTGCCCAATCGTGCTTAGCAAATCTTCTTAAGAAGATATGAGATGAGAATGTAAAACTCTTTTTAAATTTGATTTTGCTTACAGTTGATGATAAATTTGATCCCTTGGGCCTGGACCTCCACGGCCCCACCTGCTTTCCTCCTCCTCCTCCTCCTCCTCCTCCTCCTCCGCAAAAGGGATTTTCCTCGGGGGGAGGGGAGGGATGACAGGCAAGCAGCCCGCAGCCCCCCAGCAGACCACGTTGATTTGACTAAGCGTCCTCCTTTTCGATGCCATTTTTCTGCCCTGTTCGTGGTTCAGTTTACCTTGGAAAGGTATGTCCGTGGTTGGCAAAAGAGGCCGCTTTTGTTTTCTTGTAGTTGTCTTTGTGGTGTAAAAACATGTGTTTGGTAATATATTAAATTATTTTTTTATTGAGGTGTTTAATAAAAAATTAAATTTAAAACGTAGTTTTTTATAAGTAGTTTTTACAAGTTTTTATAATTGAATTTTATAAAATTTTGTTTGTTTTTTATTTTAAAAATGCTATTGAAATTTTTTTATTTTAAATTAATATTTTTTTTATTTTCATATTATTTTGATACGGTTGATATAAAAAATATTTTTTAAAAATAAAAAATTTATTTTGATGTATTTTCAAATATAAAAAACTTTAAAAAACAATCACAAGCACACAAATACTAAATATTTTATCTATATTTTTTACTGTATTTAAATTTTAAACACAATTTTTATGAGATATATATCTAAATTCAATTAATCACACCTAATATATTTTTAAAAAATTTATTTTTTAAAATCACAACTCTCAAAAATAAACATACTGAAAAACCATATTTTCTTTGACTTCAGGTTCAAGATTTTAGGAGTAACTTTTCATGGACTTCCTAATTCGGCTAAAAACTTCAACTTAAGCTTAGAGACATGGAAAACAAAAAAGACATGACAAGTTTCTATCGTCTTCATGCTCAAGTTAAGTCTCGCATAAAGAGATTCTATATTGGTCTCCTCATCTTCGTTGTTTAACTTAAGCGTGGAAGGATCCTTAATTTATGTAAAGAACTTATTTTGCGGAGATACAACACTGTTCATCATAGTAGAAGAAGATCAACCCATGTTTGCTGTGATAAAAAAACACACCCTTCGGTAGAGATTCACCTCATCACTATTCACTATAACAATAAAACTCATATTTCTAGGTAGAAAACTAAAATTTAGCCACATGAATATTACCGATTTTAATGATGTTGCGAGGATTAAAACATTATTATAAAAGCTAGAATTTGATAATCAGACAATACATTAAATGTCACTTGAAAAACACAAATATTTTTATATGTATCTGTGTGGTTTGCACACGCAGTTATTTTTTAATATTAAATAATATTTTATAAATACTAATTTACCTTTCATCATACTTAATAACAAAAAAAAATATAAAGAAAAGGAAAAAAAACCTCTTGACCCAAGTTGAAGATAATTAATAATTAAAGACATCGTGGTTATTTTAATGTATTTTTAAAATGAAAAAGTTAAAAGTACCGTTGCTCGCTAGTGTATTTTTCTTCCTTCAAGATTATATTAATTATTTTACTGTGTAAAAAGCAAATTACCATACCCTGGTTGTAATTTTTTTTTTAAAGGATGGCAAAATCATAATTTTACTATTCCAAATGTGTCTATAACCACGGTGAAAATGCTATAGTAAAACCAAACCACCTTTTAATTTCTTTTAATTGTTGTAGAAGGCTGGTTCTTTACAATTGGTAAGTTCGGCAGTCAAGAGCGTAACCCTAATAACTGTACTTAGCAGAGCAATGGAGTAGTTGGTGGTCAGTGGCTTACTATCACGACGGATTGAATATGACGCGCTCCAAAAACGAGGGCTTCTTTTGATTTTCTCGTATAATGGGATTTTTTTAAGCTTAAATACACTTTAAATTGAGGGTTTGAAGTTGTGACTTCTTTACATTTGCAACGAGCCCGCGGCTATTAGACTAGCGACGTGCTGTGAATACATTTATAAAAATCATCAAATTCAAAGATTGTAAGACAGTTCACATGATATTATTATTATTAGAGTTTTTTTTTTGGGGGGGATAACAGCAGCAATATTCATCAATCAAGCAATCAAGTGCACCTGCTTCTTGGATGGTTTGCTTTTAGTTGTTTAGTAATTTGCAGATAAGCAAGCCAACTTTCAATCCGATCACCTCAAATCTTCTTGTGTTTGCATGTGAGTAGTATCAGTTCATCATCCAAGATCCAAAATCTTGACTTATATTAAAATTATTTATAATTTCCATCATTTTCTTATTCAACCAAGTTCATTTTATATTGTATGTATCTAGATCAAACATCTCAAATCCAATTCTAAATTTAAGGCGAGAAGATGATGTTATAAACATCTTAAGCTTCATGACTACATAAATTTGAAGGGAGAATTCTTCGCACAAGTCAATGTGCCTATAATATAAGAGAATATCTTATTAATTTAATGAAAGTCAAATAGAAATTTCATCATTTCAAAATTCTCGACAATCCTGTCCCATCTATATTCATAACTTCGACCATTTTATTCCAAACTTCAAGGTGAGAAACTGGTTTTATTCACCCCTGTAATTACATGGCTCCATAAATTTTCAATAAAAACCGTGACGTGTCAATAATTATGGTAAATCTTTTATTAATCAACTCGAAACAAATTTGAAATTAACGGAGATGTTTTTGCTCACGAAATTACTCAATAATGGTTCATTAAAATCCACTTCTACCAATATGGTTCGCTAAAATCATACCAAAATAATTAATTGTTTTATTATGAATTTAATTCTCTTAAGATGTTATGAGTTGAATTTTATTTTAAGAAAATGGGCTTCTTCCAAAGTTAACAAATTTTGAAATTCTCACTTCCTGACTTACAGGAATTGTTAGGGGCTTTTAATATAAAAATTGGAAGGTCATACTTAACCTTGGATTAATATAAGAACTATATTAGTTTTTATAGATATTTGTTATCCATTAATTAAAAAAAAAAAAAACTATACACTTTCTAACAGTGGTTGAAACACAATAGTCCGTCCAAAGCAAATCTACTGGCCATGGAGGAAAAGGGAAGAAGTTGAGTCCTAAATCTACCAGCCATGGCTTCTTCTTCTTCTTCTTTTCAAAAAAAAAAAAAAGGAGAAATAATAATAGTCATGCGGTCATGCTTATGAACAGTAAGATTTTTTTAAAAAAGTCTCGTTTTGTTTATTATAATCCTCGTTTATTATAACAAAGTTTATTATAATCCTCGTTTCGTTTTTTTTTTTTAAAAAAAACAATGAGATTTTTCTCATGCTTATGAACAATAGTCAGCACCTCATTATGTTCTAGTTTTACCAATAATAATTGTTAATAAATAAATGCTATAGTTTATAAAATATGTTACCGAATTATAGAAAGCAAAGTGGGGCAAAGCCTAAGGTGTTGCGACGGGCCAGAGCCCTCGTGCCTATTGTTCGTGGGCTCTCGCTTCTAATATTTTTGTGACCGAGAAGCTGATCTTCTTCGTTCAATATCTTCCTCTTGTACTTGGGAAAAGAAGTTCGAAATGCCAGAATCCTGATCTTCCGATGGCCTTGATCATGGAGATTCTGCTCAGATTAGTCAACGCCTGCCTCGCGCTTATCGATAATGAAAACCAACTCACACGAATTAGGCTCTTTCCAGGCATTGTGGCAGATTTGCAGCCTCTCTTGTCCACTGCTGAAGGGGTATCTATTTCAAACTATGTAGCACAAGAGTCATCCAAATGAATATGTGGCACGAGAACTTACAACTTTACATCATAACTCCGACGGAGAACGATTGCTTTAGTTCGAACCTCCAAAGCTGGGTTAACCAGGTTCGTGTTTGCATTGTAACATGCCCCCAACTTCGTTTCCTAACGGGTTCAATTGTCAACTCAACAACTGTATAAGGAAAACAAAAATAGAAGGAAAGCATGGATCCACGTAATTTACACAAGTCCCGTCTATTACAAACTCCCTGTCTTTTTTATATCTTTAGAATCCATCCTATTTATGTTGTTTTAAAGCTAACATGCTATCACAGACTAAGTTGTTCAATTCATAAGCACTTAACCCTAAATTCTAATCGCACACAAATTTCCCAAGGTAGGATGCAAAACAAGATCAGTACCAGAACAGAGAGTCAGAGAGCATACAGTTAACTTTTAGCCCCCGGTACTAGGGTAATCGGTGTCTCCATTGCTTTCCACATACCCAACAAAGTAGCTTGGCAGATGTTGCGAATATGCTGGGGTCCTCCTTTGATTATAGTCAAGCATCTTCCAGCATGCTTTCATTTTCTTGCCGTTTCCACTGTCAAACCGAGCATTCTTTGGTAGTTCAGATGCTTGCACGATAGATAATTCCATCTCTCCGCGAATTCCATAATACCCACAATATATACTCCTCAAGAAATCCTCCTGAACAGGTTCTATATACACGAAATTGCTTCTACTGCGATTTAGGCCCCAGTAGAAAACAACATTTGGTTCAGATACATCCATATCAACATATTCCATGGGGTTGGGATCACAAAAGCCCTGCACGGCTTCCAGCTGAAGTAAATAAAACCTCAGCTAGTGTTGTAAGGAAGGAGAGACCAGATCACGAGGTTTAAAAAAAACAGTAAGTAAAAATAAATTCATGAGTACTATTAGATCGATTACTTTGAGAATGCCCACAAAAGCAATACACTGAAGTTAAAATCTATCTGGTTGGGGTTGGTATACCTTTGCATTGTATGACCCCAGAAGGGAAGATTCTCCAAGACTATGAAGGCAATGAAACTGAGGCTAATGAGGCCATTTACCAAGACGTGGACACAAATTAGCATTGCTAATTCTTGTTTTCATCTTTATTTACTGATTCAGGCAACATCTTCACACAACTAATTCTTATGTGAATAAATGCCCAGTTGATTACCAAAATGAAGGAGCGCACATGAGCCAGTTACCTTAAGAAGTAGACAGCGGAAGTGTGACTTCACCCAGCCCACCCAGTCTCCTAGCTCATCTTGATCAGGAGCTGAAAGGTAAATTTTGACAAATCGTGTATAGTTCGTTGAGTACGGGAAAGGCTAAAAAATTCTCCCCGCATCAAAGTCCAGCTTTAACTTTAGAAGATCCTGTATTGTAAGAAAACAGCTCTACAGTCTTCTGTATAAAATCCTCTTTGATTAAGATCTCTATAGCCAACTAGAACTGAATCAATATATAGAACAGCATCCCCATCTGATTAAGGAACTAGCTCCGAAACCGCCCCTCCAACCAAAGAAAAAAGTGCTAAAGAAGCCACAAGCAAATCACGGTGTAGATAAATAGTCAAGACAGGTATTCCAGTCTCAATTAAATAATAAACATACCCTATTCATAGAATGCCCTCTGAGAAACTCTGCTCTGATCTTGGTGAATGTGCTTCTAGTGACATTGGAATGGCAATACTCATATGGACTACATGGCATACGAATAGGCATTTAGAATCGAGTCTGAATAACATCTTCAACATTTGATGGCATTCTGTCTTGCAGCATAACAGGTGTAGGCCAAGGCCACATCGCATATGTACTAAAGAAGTTTGAAATTAAAGCAATTACACTGGCGTTTGGCTGATTTTGACAAACAAAGGCTGCTAGAACTGCTAAATGCACTCCTCCCAGAAAACCATTTAGCTGCAAACAATGCATATTTAATTGGATCCATATTTTTTGGGGGAAAGGTTATTCTGATAAAGCCCATCTCAGATAGAAGCAAAGCATGTAACTGATATAACTAACATGTACGTTGCACTTACATTACCATACACTCCTCGCTGTTTTGCCCACAGTTTAAGACATCGCAGCACGGATTGGAAATTCTGAAACATCATTTCAAAAGTCTGATACTCGTCAAAACACTGCTATAACAAATTACTGAAATCTGAAAAATCTTCAAATCTATAGCAAGCAAACCATCTAAGCACATAGTTATAGTGGCAATAGCTTGTGTTGCACAGATAGAAAATTATAGTCCACAAGAGCTCCATGTATTGGCCTAGTTTGTTCCCAGGGGAAACATCTAGGACCAATGCATTAGTGCAAGAAATAACCATCATGTAAAGAAGAAAAAATTGCAAGACACTCAAATTTCATAAACCATGGATAGATCAAGGCATAAATCTCTTGTGAATAGTGATGCAGTGGCTGTAACAATATTGAGGTGTACACATGCATCTTTTGAATAAATATGGGACATTGTCCAAAAAGACAAGTACCAGCTAACGTGGGAACTGATGTGTTAAAGCTGATGCATGAACTATAGTCATGCTGAATGAATCAAGAGTTGAGATCCTTGTGTGAATGGGAAAGAAAAAATGAGGAACATCTACCTTCAGGTTTGGAACAAGCAGCAGCATCCATTGATTAGCACGTACTCCAGACAAACTCTTCCAACTGGTCTCGTCAATATTAGTCAAAAGGGATAGATCGAGTATGTCCACATTCTGCAGTTCAGCAAGTCGAAATGTCAAATATCCTTGTTATCAACGGGGGAAAAGAACCACGATTGATCACACTGGAGCAGCACACAGCACATCTAGTGACCACGTTACTAGATACAATAAAAGCAATTTGTAAGAATGAAAAAAAAAAAAGAGTAAAAAAAGCACTTCAATCATCTACTCAATCCTGACAAGGAAAGAACACTGCAAACATCATGTTTAGAAGAATGTTTCATCCACCATAAAATCTGTTCAAGTCCAAGGTATGCATACTCACTTCAGGAACATTTAAGACTTTGAGCTGAGCATATGGAAGATCAACTGAAATCCCATCAAATGTAAACCGCATCAAAGGAACCTTTGAATCCTTCACACAATGGATTTCTGATATTTCAGACCTGCTCTTAAGTATGTTGTGCAAAACAATAAAAAAGTCCTCCTGCACGAGTAATGATTAATACAAAAATCGAGACAATACTTATTCCAATCCACATGGTTAAACTAGATGAGTACAAACAGAGAAAACTTACAGCTGTAGTGGTGAAGAAAGGACCAAACCATAAAGCATCAATATCAGACTCTGGATCGTGAGCCTGAATGAACCAGACAGATAAAATTCACAAACACGTTTTACAAAGACAAAGCATGTGTCAAAATTAGCAAGGACACATTAATAGGAATGGTGCATTCAAACCTAAGGTCCATAGTAGAATGTTGTGCTTGATTAAAAAACAATAAAGAAATTGAAAATTGACACAAACATGTGATAGTGAACTGGTGCATTACAAGCAAATTGAGGTGGATATGATCAGAGAGCTCTTAATTTAGAGAAATTAAGATCATTTAAAATACTCAACCACGGCGAAGAAATTTCAAAATGTCCTATCAGTAATCGGTATTCCATTTCATTTCACAACAAAGACTTACTCCAAGTCCATAGGATCCATAAGTCAATATAATAGCAGATGTAGCTGCAATTTGTTGTTTAGGTAAACACCGCTGCCAGGCCACCTTCTTAGCCCACGCTACCACAATCTGCAACAGTTATAGGGCACATTCATCAGAGATTTTCTAAAAGAAAACACTGATTATTTTGCGAATGTGAATAATGAGTACTGTTTTGAGCATCTCGACAATAATCTTCCTCTTCTCGTCTTCTTCTGGAGATGGGAATAATCCTTCATTAACCATTGACTACAGCATTTTTAAAGAAAATAAATATACGAATATGTGTGTGTGTGTGTGTAAATCCAAATCAAAAGTTTATGAAATTTAAACAAAATAGCAGCAAATTAACTAATATTCTGTTGAAAATACATTATATAAACCAACCTTGAGAAGCGATAGAGACCTTTCGTCCTCCATTTGAAGCGAATGAGGTTGACAGAGGGAGATGGACAGGGGGGGATAGGGTTTATGGATGCAGAGCTATCAAATGTAACTTGTCCATTTTTTTTAAGGATTCTGTTGTTTTGGGGTTTTTTAGTGGATCATGACCACGCTTCGAGGAGCAACTTTTTCTTAACAGTCTCCTTGTGTTAGTTTTGCCTCGCCCTGACGTTAAAGAGCTCCTGCGCCTTGTCTGTTATTGTATGAAAAAAAAATAATTTTTTAATATTAAAAAAATTTAAATATATAAAATATATCTTTTAAAAGAATAATATTCATCACACCTCTCGAACCGTCCCTAAAAAAACATGTTTATGGAATATTTATTATTGATTTTATTATTATTATTTCATTATAACTCGTATATATTTTTTTTCTTGGATGAGTTATAAGACAAAACATGTTTAATTATATTATTATAATATTTTTTTTATTTACGTGTGGTGTCCGGGTCAGCTTACGCGCACCACGACCACACGGTCCACTGAACATCTTGTAAACCCAGTGAACAGATAAAGCACCGCGGAGGTGACAGACGTACATGATAAGATTCGAACTCATGTGCTGAGAAAGGGGACAAGCTCCTCTTACCGCTGGGTTAGAACCTCACTTGCATATTATTGTAATACTTGATAGTGTTTTATATATTGCTGAATGGAAGTTTAATAAATCAGACTAGTTCAATAAAAAAATAAAAATAAAAAACAAGGTAGTCCTATTTAAACGGTGTAAAATTTGAATTTACAGTGTTTGTTTAACAACATAATGTTATACCACTTTTATTATAGGTCAGATAGAATGTTATCATTGTCGGGTTTTTTTCTTGTAATCTATTCAGTGTAGATCATCGTATATTCTGTAATAGAAGTAACGTGTGTATTTTATTTTATTTAAAAAAATTGTACAGTCCAAAAAAGCTTTTGAAAAATAGCACGGAATTATTTATTTTTTTAGTTTAATTTAATTTTTCAAACAATACTTATCCTCTGGGAATGAAAACAATTGACTTGAGAATAAAATGATGTTAAGATTTCTGAGAAAACAAAATGATGGAGGACCTGTTAAAAAATAGATAAATATTGAAAATAAAATAATTTTTTTTATCTAGTGCATTATTAACGTGTGAGGAGATAATTATGTTTGGGACATGCAGGGATAAGATTTGAGTTTATGTTTATCTAATAAATAACTGATTAGGAAAATAGATAGATATTTAGAATAAAAACTTTTATTTTCATATAAAGAAAATATGTTTTCTTAGGAAAGTAGAGATGAGATGGGCTGGTGTTTATGGACTAGTTAAAATAAATAGATAAGTATCGAGAATAAAAACACAAATAAGATAAATTTTAATACGGTACATTGTATATTTAAGAAAAGCTATCGCCGACAACATAATTTATTGCGCTCCCCCTAACCACGCGACTCGTTAAAATGTACATTTACTTGTAACTTTCTTCGTTCAAGCAATGCTAGTTTTCCTAATCCTCCTGGGACATGATGATTTTTAACGGATACGCCTCCCGATAAATCACAGTGATATAAAGTATTTAGAAAAATATACTTTTTATTTAAAAACATATTAAAATAATTTTTTTCTTTTTTATAATAACATGTAAAAAAATATTAATTTTATATTTTTTGAATAGAATACATATAAAACAAAAATTACCGTACTTCTAGACACTCAATTATCACTCAAGTCTACCTAGTACATTTAAATATACTGGCATGAACACACTCTAATACTCAGTTTTTTAAAATTCTTGTCCATGAATCGAGGTTTGTAGCCGATAAAGTTTCTTTGCTTGTGCATTTAAGGTTAAAGCCTCAGTATGTATATTAATGTATATCAGTTATTTAGCAAATCTAGAAATTAATCATAATAGGTATAAACTGGCCAAACAATTTAAATAATTAAAAAAATAATTGTCCGGTAATTATCACAGCTATTATGTGACTGGCTAAATCATAAGAAAAAAAATCTACACCATTATCGATAAATGTACTTGGCCTTCCGTGGTAATTTTTCTCCCTTTTCTAGCGTGATTATTCTCGAGTTGTATAGTTACGCACTGGCTAATAGATTACCTGGCGATAAAATAAATTCTTACAGTGCAATAAGTAAGCACATCAATAATTAACCAGGATAAAAAAATTTATAGTATGGTTATGAATTATATTTGGAAGTTGTGTGATTAGAATTCCAATGTGATCTTTTTAGCATGGTGCACTGGATGCTAGGGGCTAATTCGAGTATTGAATCGTCCTAGATGATGATTTTTTCTTTTTTTTTCTACCTGGTTTGGCTTTGGACATTTAATTGCCTCGCTATTTAAAAATTAGCCATGGACGCTGGGGTAAAATCTTTCCGTGAAAGGCTGATTAGTTAATATAATTAACAAAAAAATTAGAATAAGATTCATATAAGTTACAAGCTAAAATACTCGAGGTCGGTTAATTTTAAACATTCAGGGTCAACAATATATAATTAAATATTAGTTAACTATACATATAAAATAAAGATGATCGATGTTAGTTAATTTTAATATATATATATACATATATATATATATATCCAACTAAAATAAGTAGCTTTACATTTTTTATTTTTGAAGTCAAAGCTAATATATCTTTGACGTGTTTTTATAAAAATATTAAATAGTTTTTTAATGTTTTGTTTAAAACTTTAAAGCAAATTATCAAGAATTTAAAAAACAGGAATGCCCTGAAGTGGGCCAAAGAATTTAGCATTCTCTACTTCGTATGATTGCATGTCTTCACATTATGGAGTCTAATCGCTGCATAGCGATCTCAAGATTGTTGGTTCGCTAAATTTAAAAAATAAAGAGGCTTGAGTGTAATGATGGTGGAGGGGGGAGCAGGGAAAGCTCTTGCGCGGCCCTGCTTGCTCATCCTGTCAGAAAGAGGGCTGATATTTAAAAAAAATATATAAATACAACAACTCAGCGCCATCTGTAACTTTAAAATATAGTGACTGAAGGGTCACCAAAAAAATAAATATAGTAGTGATATTTTATATGAAAGTTTTTTTTAGAAAACATATAAAGAGAATTTCAATAAATTCATGTATGACCTTGAATAATTATAAAATTAATTTAAAAATCTTAAATTAAACTTGAATACTAAAAATTTCTCAAGCTTAAATTTAAATCTATCATTCCATGTATTATTGTTAAAAATATGAATTGATTTATAAAATTATATAATAATTTTATGAGTCAATATATATATATATATATATATATTATATAATATGTAAAGTTAAGTTAAAAATTTAAAAATCAACAAACTTAATTAAACTCGATTAACCTTAATAAAATCGATCGAGTTTATAAGTTTGCCAGGAGTTAAAAATTTTACTAACTTCTTGTTACGAATTTAATTAGATTTGATAATATTTTTCCCTTGAATTTATACTTAATATTTTAAAAAAATAAAGAATACACAACACTATAAAAAAATTGTTTTTATAAAAAATGCTAAATAAGTAAAAAAAATACAGGTGAAGGATATTAATTAAAACTTAAATTTAAAAATTAATTTAATAAGGATATATATAAAAAATACAAATAAAATATAATTATTTAATTTTCATGGCTTAATTAGTTAAACTTGTGATAGAGATTATCAACTTATTTATGTTTAATATTTTTAAAAAATATACTTGATTTTTTTAAAAATTGCAATTCAAATCATAAATTCAATCAAATTTAATATTTAATTTATAATAAATATAAAAAAATAAACAATGTGATCTATAGTAAACACGTATGAGTAAACTCAGAATATAAACTCCACTCAACTGTATTAAATATATATATATATATATATTAATTTATATTTAATATTAAAAATAAAATCTCTTTATTCAAAACATAAACTTAACAACTAGATTTAATATTTTTTCCCTTCAATTATAACAAATCTTAAAAAAATAAAATAAACAACAACATTCACAGTAAAAATCATGACGGGTGAACTGCAGCTATAAAATATTTACTTTTAGTTTATTTAGTAATATATTATTATATAGGCATATAAGGAAAAAAATGGAAAACACTGTTGACTTGTACAGTATTTTTCCCGTTATTATATAGTATACAGGAAAAATACCGTGGATTTACAAAATGTTTTTTCCACACGGTTTATATTATAATAACAATACAGTAGAACCTCTTCGCCTTCTTTATATATATATAACAAATCGACGTGAGGATATCTTTGCGACGTCCATTTAATTATTTGGGAAATAAGCCTGAAACTCGTAAAAAAGGAAAAAGAAAAACAAGCTTGAAACGTCACTGGCCACTGTAAAGACACTTTTGGGAAGTGACAGCATCCAACTTGTATCAATCTTTCACCAGCCAACGGTCATTCTTACCTACACCAAAATCCAAAATCAGGGGCCATTTCACTGGCGTGCGTTGAGTGTAACAATTATCGGTTTTTAAAATATTTTTTTATTAAAAACAATTAACAATTAAGCCTAGCGATGAAAGGGATCGTCTTCTTCCACTGCACCTGGGTTCGAGCCCTGACGTGCATACCTGTTACCCCCGCGGTGCTTTACATGCCTACTGGATTTGCAGGGTATTCAGTAGGCCGTAGAGATTAGTCGTGGTGCGCGTAAGCTGGTCCGGACACCCCACGTAAATAAAAAAAAAAAAGCATCTAGGTCGTTAGGTTATGAGTATTTTTTAAATAATATTTTATATTAAAATATATATTAATAATATATTTTTTAAATTTTAAATTTTTATTTTAATATCAACACATCAATTCAAAACATATAAAACATATTAAATTTTAATAAAAAAAATAATTTTTTTATTTGAATTTTGAAGAGCAGTCCATTCCCTCCAGCTGGAAACGTGATATGATCAGTGAAAGTTTTAATTGATCTCGGATATTTGAATTTTGAAGGAGTTCACTGCTCAATTTCAATTCCAACACGAATAAATGTTTCATTTTTTCTTACCCTCCCCGTGAATCAAGTCAACGCCCCTCGGTGGTAAATACTTGCTCGTTGACTTATTGAATATGAGCTGTCGGCAGTTGTCTACCCTGCCAAACTCCTAATTGCTTGTTACAAAACCACAACAGAGACTGTTCTGTTACAGAAAGTTATGCGGTAGGGCACTCGAGCCTTTCATCGTCCAAAAAAATATTCCATGAACCTGTCCATACGATCGAAATCAATTATGGAACAAGAACCTAATTTAGCAGCCATTACAGCGATACTGATTACTGGGATATATCGCAGCAACCAATCAACTAATTTTAGCCCACATGAACTGGTTTGAACAGTAATCCCGCCGTCACAGGCGCCAAATTTCACCTGACTGTGAGCCCTCGTGCCAGGAATTAAGATAGACCAACTTAATTTAACTGGTTATATTTGAAGTTTATTTTTTTATTAATTATTAGTTTTAATTTTATAAATCTCATAATTATTAAAAATTTATATATTATTAATTCTAAAATCCATGAGATTAAAAATACATGTTAGTTTAGTCTCCTATATTAATTTTTTTAAAAAAAACCAAACTTCATCCTATCGCATGGAGCACCCAGATTGTCGTCGTTCTTGTAATAATAAGGTGAGGCAAGATTTAATACTCTGCCTAAACTCGCATGCATCAGGGCTTCTCAATCATCATATGGATAAAAAAAAGCGTAGAGTCGTCAACAGTAGCATATGGCGATTAGTTTTCTTCCTATGATATCTGAGTTAATTTATATATACTTCAACTAATTTTAATAAAATTACTAGTAGTTTTGAAGTTTACAAGATTTAAACTAATAATTTCTTAAATATAAACCTAATTAATTAAGTTATTTCTCTCGTGATGACATACGAACGATCAGTTGATATGCAAAAAGATAATCAAACTGCATCAACACGCAACGCCGTCTGACCATCAGACCAGAAAACAATACGCAAAAAGGAACTAATTGTAGCCCACTGTGACAGATTAACCAGCAACCATGTGAAGATAAGGGTAAGAAAAATGATGCGTGCAACTCTCTAATTAAACACTAAAATTTTTCTATTCTCCTTACCAGTCATGTATATGTACAAGAAAAGAATTCAGAGATGGTCAGTTGATCTTCGTCAAAGAGTACAGCCACAGAATACAAAGAAGTAGCAAAGCATGGCAGCTAAAGCCACGGACTCCAGCACCGTAACGAAGGTCCACAACACGTCATCAATAGAAAAATCCAACCACCTGAAGCTCTCTAGACTCAACCTTGTTGTGAAATATGAGAAATCAAATTCCGGCCACCGAAAAATAGACGATGATGGCATGGAGAATCCGAATTCCGGCCACCTGAAAACTGATGGATATCTCACGGGACGCGTATCTTTGCACCGGGGATTTCCTACCTTTTATTGCGAGTAGGTGTTGGAATTTTCCTGCGAGTAGTGCCAGATCAGGGGTGGGATATTTATGAATTATTGGTGGGGTATCTATTTTAGGGTGTTAAAAAGAGGCCATGAATTTTGAAAGATTAATGTGAGATGGTATTCTATTCCCAGGATGCTGTTGGTGTGGCCAGAACGCTTGCTTGTTTGAAAATTAAATATTTTTTTATTTAATTTTTTTTAAAAAATATTTTTAGATTATTTAGATTTATTGATATTAAAAATAAATTTGAAAAAATAAAAAAATATTTTTAAAATGCAATATTTATCACATTTACAAACATACCTTTAATAAACAAGAAAGTTACGGAATAGATGAGACATGAAAATTGAACAATCACCATCCCCTAATACATACATGCGTTCAACGTGGATTTTTTAAGATTGTGTGTGTGTGTGTGTGTGTGGTGTCAATATTAAATGAATCTGAGATGTGTCATTCATGTTCCAATTGATATATTTACAGTAATTGTTTTTTACTTACAACTTAAATGGTAATGTAAAAAAATCACCGACGACAACAGCCATGTGGTTTCATCTTATTTAGGCTAAAAAATCATACGAATCTTTTTGACGGTGAAGGATCCATCCAGGTCTGATTAGTAATTGCCCTGATTCCGTTTCACTCTCTCGTCCTAATTTTAAAATTTTACTTTATTCCCCTTTCCTTTTCTTTTTTCCGGTTTGAACCAGTGGTCTTTCCTTTGGAAGGGGAAAGCAAGGGAAAGAAAAAAAACTATTCGATTACAACCAGAGAGATACAGTGAGCAAATTCAAGAAATTGCCACTTTAAGATTCGCAGGGCTACGGAGATGACGGTGAAGGTAGAACAGTGCTAGAAGAGATTGACAGGTTAAGAGCGTGGAATTTTTAAATATCATGTCCGACACCAACAAAATTATTTGGTTTTTAAGATTATATAAACAGGTTTAGAATTATTTAGTAATTTATTATACTGAGTATCTGATTTTTTTTAAAATTAAATTATTATAAATTATCAAATTGTTTGATATTCAATGATAATCAACATAAACCATCTATAAAAAAAATAAAAATTTTTATTTAAAAAATAAAAATTATTATATCTAAGAATGACAACTCGTATTTTATATTTATATAATTTTTCTGTTCAGTATACAGCAATTATATCTCTTACAAATAAAAAAGTCATGACTTGTTATCTGTAAATAAATCTAAAAAACTTTATAAATTACTGAAATATTAATTTATCTTTTTAATAATCTTCATGTAGTTATTCATGAAATTTTAAAAATTAAGTTATTACTTGTTTTTTATATCTAAAAATATATTTTTTACATTAATTATATTCTAATTATTATTTTATAAATGTATTTTAAAGTCATGTTTATAAATTCCTAATATAGATATGAGTTATTTTAATTATATTTTAATAATTAATAAAATACATAACTTACTATGTAGAGCCTATAAATATTATTTTTTCTGAACATGCAAGTAATTGCTGATGTGAGGATGAATTATTTTTGTGTTATCTTCTCGGATTGTTTAATTTTATATATGTATTTAAAAATATAATAATTATTATTTTTTAAAAATATTTTTTTATTTTTTTCTTTGTTTGAAATTAATATTTAACATTAACACACCAAAATATTTTTAAAAAACTAAAAAATATCAATTTTAAATAAAAAATAAAAAATATCTTTAAAAAAAAAACAAGTCCTTAATTGTCTTGGAATAATGAAAGCCAGGTCCATTATTTCAAGCTGTCTGAATATTTCCTGAAGAATTAACCTGGTTCATAGTTAGTATAATAATTTTTCATTTGAGAGCTTTGACCGGTTGGAGACTGTTACATCGTTCTTCCTGGTTAAGGACTGGGATTGCCACGGCTTTAGTATCTTGATAGAGTGTTTTTTTTTCAAATGCTTTTTAATTAAAAATGTATCGAGGTAATAGATTTTTTTATATTTTTGTAGATTAGTATATTAAAATCATTATAAATCAATTAAAAAACTAATAATATATTTTTTTTAAATAAAAAATAATTTTAAAAACATTTTAAAAAATAGAAAGAAGCGCAATACCAAGGAAAGCACGAAGTACCAACATCCTTTTTGCCAAGCAAGCCAGCAGCAGCTCCAATCCACATGGCTTGTATCCCGGCAGCAAAACACCATCACGTGCCTCCGGATCAACGTCATTAATCTTTCCAATTTCAAGTTCAAGGAACAATTTTTGCATTTTATGTTGACTCGATCAACAAAATAAATACCATAACTTGTAATAATTAAACAAGAAATTAAAATCACCTTACCCGTGCATGAATCTGGGGCGAGGGATAACGAGCTCAGGCAGTAATGGTGTAGCAAGGTTTGTGCTGGCGGTTGTGACTTTTTTTTTTCACGAGGATATATTCGTTTAACTGTCTTCAAATATAAAAAATAAAATAAAATGAACTTATATGCCATGTCAACAGACCAGCCCATTAAGTTCATTCCGAACTTTGTCTCTCTCTGGTATTATATTTGTTTTTCTATTTTCTTCAAGGAACTCACGTGTTTTTTTTTCTATCCATTTGAATTATTAATCAAAATTAAATTATTTTTAAAACGGCCTGATCACATATTTTTATATTGTTAGTAGATATAAATTATTAAATTTCTACCGATGTTGACTATAGAGTATAACGGTTATTAAAAAATGTGATCTAACCTGTATTTAAAAAAAAATATTTTTTTTAAACTGTATTGATATATTAACATAAAAAATAATTTTTTAAAAAAATTATTATCTTAATAAAATTTTAAATAAAAAATACTTTAAACTATTTCCGACCCATATACTTATATCTTAATAAAATTTTAAATAAAAACTACTTTAAACTATTTCCGACCCATATACTTATCTGACACCAATTCAGTAACTTGTTACAAAGAGCTCACTGCATAGCGGGAAGCAAAAGGAGGAAGAGCCTAAACTTGAAAGGCTGAGCTAAATCTCTGCCACGGGCCCACGAGCATTGCTACGAGATTTGGTTTGGGCTGATTAGGTTTAAAACCTTGGCTGTGGGTTGTAAAAAAAACTCGAGTCAACCCAGTCTTTATTTTAAAATAAAAAGAAGCTTAAATGACAATGTCACCGACTTCCACACGCTTTCCAAATCCGCCGACAGCACATTCAATTTTGTTAGTGACCGATCCGATCTGCTACACCACATGCTAGCACACACACCGAGGGGTCGCAGGTCAGTGACTCGAGTCCATGCCGAAATAAATTTCAGCAATGTTAATTCCGACAAAAAAATATTTCTGAAGATTTTTAATCCAAAGTTTGAAATTTAATGGTATGGTTTAACGCGTAAGATTTTCCTTTTCAGAAGAAATAACTAAAATTGGCACCACCCATTTTACTGGGCACAAAATATTAATCAAGATAATTGCAGGATAAACGACAGTATCAAAAAAGGGAGGTGACAGTACATGGTTTGCTAGAGTCGGATTGGGTATTCCAGCAAAGAAAAAGAGTTTGAATCTGCATACCAATCCATTTTTTGCCATCCAAGTTAGTCAATATCTGGGCTGTTAGCCATTGTTTTTTATTCTCGAAACTTCAATGTCCAGTTCACTTCCGTATTACGATATTCTAATCGTTTAAGATTTTCAGATTTTTTTTTTGATTTACGTGGAGTGTTCGGGCCAGCTTACGCGCACCACGACTAATCCCCACGGTTTATTGAATACCCTGCAAACCCAGTAGACATGCAAGGCACCGCGGGGGTGACAGGCATGCACGCCAGAGCTCGAACCCAGGTGCAGTGGAAAGAGACCAACCCCTTCCACCACTAGACCAAGCCCTAGAATGCAAGATTTTCAGACTTCGTTATTAGTGCCGAGGAGTGTTGTAGTTTTGTTTATTTGTCGGTTTTGAAAGTATATTTTATTAAAAAATATTTAAATTAATTTTTTAATATTTTTAAAATATATTTTAAAAAATATATTGCACTATAATATCAAACGTTTATTAGAGTACATAGAAAGCCCATCTGGATTGGGTCTGTCCATTCACAAGCTCTTAAAATAGTATTCGAGTTCAAATAATAGTTTACCCCTAAAATAAAATTCAATTAAAAAGAAAAGAAAGATATTAGTATAAGAAATGTCTGCAATGTTGACGGGGGAAAAAGAAGAGGAAGGAATTGGTGGACCAAAAGAGCACTGGGTTGACGCGTCAATGCCAGTAAGCCTGCAAATCTAATCAACATATTAATTACTCATATATATTATTATCAACTAATAAACAACACAGCATTCTTCACAGCTGTCCCTTAAAAATCCACAAAGAAGTGCTTAACCTGTCTTATATAAAAAACAATTATTTTATTTTAAATAATGTTTATAAATTATTTTAACATATTAATATTACAAATAAAATTAAAAAAATTAAAAATATTATTTTTATATATTTTTAGATAAAAATGTTTTTAAAGATCTCACTAAATCGGAAAAGGTGTTCACAAGTTAAAAATAAGAAGGTAGCCTACATTGCGGTTTCATAAAAAACACATTTCTCTCAACTAACCGCTGGTGCTTCGTCTCTCTACACGCTTCCTTTTACCGTCTCTCCCATTTTCACACAAGCAAATCATCTGCAGCAAATCACATATTAAAACAACACAGAGGGACAGACAGAGCTAGATTTTGGAGCAAATTTAGGGTTCCGTTTAATACGTAAACTACCAGATCTGCCATCGCATTAACATGAGTATCCTTCATTTTGCTGAAGTCAGTCGTGCTTGAATTGAACTTACTTAACCCAGAATAAAAAAAATGCAGATGTTATCTCCTGTTACTCCCGGCCAGGTAAGTGGTTCTCTGAGCTCATTTCGCTTTGGATCTCGGTACGATGCTTGATTTAGCCGATAATTTTGATTGTATAATTACTAGGAACGATGTTTGTTAAATTTTGGTGCAGTTTTCTTTCTTTCTTGGGATCTTACCTCTATTTGCTGCTTGGATCTACACCGAGTATTTGGAGTACACAAGAAACAACACCTTAGCCAAAGCGTAAGTTAACGGTCGCTACTACGAAAGTTAAATTCAAGTTAAGTTAATTTTTTTTCTTAATTTGGGATGTTGGTTTGCTAGAAGGCATTCTGATGTTGGATTGGTTGAATTGGGGAACGAAGCGGTTAAAGAAGATGATAGAGCTGTTTTACTAGAGGGAGGAGTTCAGTCTGCTTCTCCCAAAGCTAGGAGTTCAACTTCCACATTTCCTATTTTCAGGTATTGCCTTTTTGAAAGTTCTCAGTTGCTGTTAAACTTTTTTTGTCTTTCGTTTTTCATGCTTAAATTAAATTACTGCTCTTGTTTTTACTATATCCAGGTTCTTTACAATGGAAGAGCAGTTCTTGATTGATAATCGCATGACGCTTAGAGCCATGTTAGTAATTTGTTTGTTGAATCTAGATTAAGGAAAAACATTTAGTTTCTCGCATCTTAGCAAATTTAAATACTAGTTCTTTCTTCTTTGCAGATCGGAATTTGGTTTCTTTATGATGTATTTTTACATATGCGACCGCACTGATATTCTTGGCTCATCTAAGAAGGTGCCACTTCTTTGTGTCATGCAATGTTTATTTCGGGGTCTGTAAGTTTTCAGCAAAGCATGTGGTCAACAATAGCAACACTATGCTATCATTTACAAAAAATCATTGTTGCAACATAAAAACATCAAACAGCTGACTCACAGTGTCGATGGGTTATGTGCTTGTCAGGATTAAAATTTGTCAAATTTGTTATTTTTATTTTACTGCTAGTGATTATGGTTTAACTTTGCTAATATCTGTCTCTGCAGAGTTACAATCGAGATCTTTTCTTGTTTCTCTACTTCCTCCTCATCATAGTTTCGGCAATAACTTCTTTCAAGATACATCATGACAAGTCACCATTCTCTGGGAAACCTATACTTTATTTGAATAGGCATCAAACTGAGGAGTGGAAAGGCTGGATGCAGGTTTGGCATTCTTTCAGACAGCATGACTATATGTTTTCAAAATGTTCATTGAGTTTTCTATATGTGTACAAGATTTGGCAACCGATACTCTGTAAATATTCGTGGTTATTTGGCTTTGACATCCTATGCCTGACTTAAATTGTTGAACAGTATTGGCAAAGTCATCTGTTGAAGCATTCTTCAACCATTTAGAGATCATCTTTCCTTCTTTTACATGTCATGTGTTTTTTTTAACACCAATGTATGTTGAAGTTCTTAGATGTTTCTTTTATATTTTGGCTGGGTTTATTCATATGTGCTTTCTGTGCATGCCATAATGTACGGTCTTACCCATTTTTCTGGTGTCTTGCAGGTATTATTTTTAATGTACCATTACTTTGCTGCAACCGAATTTTACAATGCAATCCGTGTTTTTATTGCTTCATATGTGTGGATGACTGGATTTGGCAACTTCTCATATTATTATGTTCGCAAAGATTTCAGTCTTGCTAGGTTTGCACAGGTATCTTTTCACCCTAAAGTTTAAGCATAGTTCACCCTAGCTCTCTGCATATTAATGTTCTTCCAGTTCTAAGTTTCCTTTGTTTTTTATCTGAGCAGATGATGTGGCGGCTTAATTTCCTGGTGCTAGTCTGCTGTGTTGTACTGAACAATAGTTACATGCTATACTATATTTGCCCAATGCACACTCTTTTCACTCTTATGGTTTATGCGGCACTTGGTATTTTCAACAAGTACAATGAGATTGGATCAGTCATAGCTACAAAAATTACTGCTTGCTTCCTTGTAGTCATTCTGATGTGGGAAACTCCTGGAGTATTTGAAGTGGTTTGGAGCCCATTTACTTTCCTTTTTGGTTGGTATCTTGCCAAATGTTCATTTCTATTGTTAAAGCATTGGGTGGGGGTTGGGGATCCTAATGCCTCGAAGTACTGCAGGTTATACTGATCCTACGAAACCAGATTTGCCCCGCTTGCACGAGTGGCATTTCCGTTCTGGCCTTGATCGTTATATCTGGATAGTTGGAATGATATATGCCTACTATCATCCAATGGTAAGACACCACATCACTCATGGAACTTTTGTATGTGCTTGTGGTTCTTTAATGTTGTGGTGGAAATGGATTTGGGAGTCTTTGAGTCAGTGGCCAAATAATTAGTGTTTGTTATTTTAGGTGGAAGGATGGATGGAGAAACTAGAGGAGACAGAAGCAAAGCGCAGAATATCAATTAAAACAGCTGTTGCAACAATATCTCTGGCGGTATTATAGCCTTTTTGACTGTTGTTGCTGTTGGTTATGATGGCTGTGGTGATGATGTCTATAACAGATTTTGTGAATTTTCTAGGTGGGATATATGTGGTACGAGCACATATACAAGCTGGACAAGATTACTTACAACAAATACCATCCTTATACCTCGTGGATTCCCATAACGTATGCATTGCCCCCTTAAATGTGCTTGTAGTAACTTTTCAGAAATTTTGCTTATTATTATTATTGTTTTCTGGTTGATCAGTGTGTACATTTGTTTGAGAAATGTCACCCAGCACTTCCGCTGCTACAGCTTAACCCTTTTCGCGTAAGTGACCTATAAGTTGATTCATGTATTTGCTGATTTTCTCCTCCCTTGAATTGAAGTGAAATCATTTGCTGGAGGCACTGATAGGAGGAAACCATAGGGAACTCCTTTTCCTTTTTTGAGTCTGGATCTATTGTTGTAGAACTTTTTGTGATTTTATTACTTTGTTTTCTAGATGGCTGGGGAAAATCACTCTGGAGACCTACATTTCTCAGATCCATATCTGGTTAAGGTATGATATTGTTATGCTGGTGATTTTGTGGATGCTCAAAATGGTTTCCTCATATTGTTTTTTATAAACTTGCAGATCAGGAATTCCAGATGGCCAACCAAAATTATTACTTTCTCTAATTCCAGACTACCCAATGTTGAACTTTATGCTTACCACCTCCATATATGTCGCGGTAGGCATCAATCTTACTATTTTAAAATCTCAAAAGATAATGGGTACAATTCAAGCACTCAAGAACTGTCAAATTTTCGCTTGTAGGTTTCTTACAGGCTCTTTGATCTGACAAACACGTTGAAAACAGCATTTGTACCCAGTAAAGATGATAAGCGCCTGACAAACAACATCATCACAGCAGTTGCAGTTTCAATTGTTCTATATTCACTGTCATTTGTATTCTTAAAGGTCCCTCAGATGCTGGTAAGTGTTACCTTTATAAATTCTTGACGAGTATTGAGTTGCTTTGACACAAGTAAATACAATTCTTGTGCTTTCCAGCACTGAAGAGCACTTCCAGCAAAAGATAATGAGAGTTTTTGATGTGCCTCCAATGGTAAAATGGTGGAAATACACATCCATTGGCTGCTGCTTGTGTGCCTCCCATGGAATACTACTTGAACATTATTGCAGCTATAGAGCAATTATAATTTATTGTGCAGCTTGTCATCTGAATGTTCAAGTGGCTGATTCTCTTTGAATTTACAGATTTGAGAGGAAACTGCCAGATTGCTATCTGTTTTCCATGAGCATGCGGGAAGAATATAGTTCCACAACTAGATTTTGCCTCTGAAAGACAATGAACGATGAAATGGATTCATTTCAATTTGTCACCGGGGAGAAACGATGGAAGGATCAATATCAGTGGTCTTACGTCTCGTCACTTTATTGTATAGGAAGGTCGTGAAAGACATGACCTTCAGCAGAGGTGTTATTTTTGTTTTGATTAATTTTTTCACAGCAATAGTAAAGCAATTACTGCAGCAATGTAAAATTCACCGATCAAAGCAATTCCCTGCGCTTCCATGAGTTTGACATTGTATTGAGTAGTGTTTAAAGCATATTGCACTGAACTTTTATTGGCTTAACGCTTGCCAATTTAGCTGGATGAATGACATCTCACTACATTAGCATGTGGGATTATGATTTTTGAGCTAGATATCAGCAAGAAACTATGGTTTAATGAATCCTGATGCTCATTTTAAGGTTGCTCGAAATAATAAGATGTGTTTTTCTAAGCTCTAAGATAGCGTTGGTTATTTTCTTGTGATAAAAGAGATGAAAATGGGTGGGATGGTGGGGATTTATTTATTTTAAACTAGTTCCACTACAATTGTCTATTTTGGTCTTCATTAAACTTGTTTTGTTCTTATATTTGCCCCTTCTGGTGAGTTAAACGCATTTTAATAGTATTATTGCAGCTTGCAGCTAAAATACTGTTTGTCAAAAAAATAATATATTTTTTTTTTGAAAATATTTTTAAATAGTTTTGATATATTAATATTCAAAATAAAAAAAAATTAATATATTTCTAAATAAAATAGAAAACCGCTAAATATTTTTCTCCTCAGTTTTCCCGCTTCTATTTCCGAGAGCTTTATTCAGCTCTAATCAGCATGGGGTACCCGTCGAAGTGAAAGATTGTCAAATGAGATGAGGGAACCTTCTGCGGAATTCTTTTATATGTTGCACGCTCTTACTGTCGGCACGGATTGAGCTTAGGACCCCAGTTACCTCACGAATTGTTTGATTTTCATGTAAACATTGCCTCGAGATCTATTATTACGGCATTTCCCATCCACGAAAAGCAAAGCACACTTCCCAGCGAATTTTCTCATAAGAATAAAAAAGAGTCACACTGCGAGCTTAAAATGCATACTAAGATAGAAGATTGTTGTCATTGGATCCAACGAGCAAAGATGGAGCAGCATTCATACAAAATTGAATGAGCAAAGGTTTCCCAAGTGTAGTCAAGCCTAAACTAAAGGCTTTGTTGAACCACAATTGAAACAAAGACAACGCCAGACAAATAATCTTTGTGATTGTTTGCAATGGATACAACGCATTAAAGCCATATTCGAACTCAAAGGTGTTGTAAATGCGCAGCAGTAGCAGTGGAGCTTCCTTTCCGTTCAAGACAGCAGCTACCTTGTGTCTTCATCAGAATATATGTACGATGTCATACGCAAATCTACTCGTGTCAAGAAAAGCAGAAAAGCACCATAGTAAAGAGCAGATAAAGCAAATCTTTTTATGCCTGATTCTTTGAAATCAGATGCTTTCTGGTATCAGTGTCTAGAAGCACCCTAGTTCTGCCACTGAAATCAACAAATAGAAGAATTTGACCAGTTATTTAAGAAAAAGTGAATGTGTGTGTGTGTAGACACACACACACCATCCTCCACCCGCATACAGTCCAATATCACCAACCAAAGCAAGTCTGGAGCCTACTTAACCCCCCGACTACCACTACGTGTTTAGCAAGGAATTTAACTTTATGGATGGAGAGTGAGGTGACTCCATTTATAAGACAGATGGGAGCATGCTTTTAAGATAAAATGCAAATTATTTGTTTTTGAAAAAATAACTTCAATTTTATTTTCAGGATCACAAAATTACCAATAGTGCATATTTACCTTCACATTTATTGTAATATTTTCAACACCATTCTTTCACATTCTCCATAATGCATCCACGCATATAAATATTATAATGATCATCCAAAGTAACCTGCATTTATTTTTTATGCACATATGAATAATTTTGAACACTCTACCTTGTTGTATGCTATTCATGACTTGAAATTTGTGCACAAGTTTTTCAATGGAGCTTTTAGGTTTACAAGCACAAAAAATTACACCAGTTTAATATCAAAATATAATTTAAATTTTTATTAGCTAATTTAGCTACTGAAAGTCTTGAAATAATTTAATGTCTTTATAGTTATTAGAATTCAAAGAGCACAAGTTTATTCACATAACAACATGGCAGTTCCATAACAATTACTTTGATATGTTTTGTTTTGCACCGTTTCAAGTACGACACAGCACAGCAGCCAAAGCAGCATAACAACACAAAACAACAAGGAGAAACAGGTCCTTAATCAATTAGCCCAGAGGAAATGATAAGTCCCTGATGATGCTTATGTTGAGGAAAAATAATATAATCCTTTATTTGATAAGATGACCAACACAACTCATCACTGCAATTATATTTTTTAAGTATATTAACCGAAAGATATCTTAAATAATGCAAAGGATACGTCCAGAACAACACGAACGACTGCATAAAACATAAAAACACAGTCAATCTACTCTTATCTCATATATGAATGAGGGTAAACAAAGAAAAGCAGATATTTACTTCTCAAAGTGTTCTAGTTGCAAGCAAGAGAAAAGGAATGCTATGAAAGAGTAGAATCTTGGGTAAAGTGAAATCAGAAATGATAGGAAAGAAAAATGTATTGATAGATACCAGAGAAACATACCATAAGCCCACCCAAAAAGCCATCAAATACAACTCGGTTCCAGGAGTCAAAGTATGTATGGATGGAAAACTTTGCCTTGGCTATGAGAGCAACTGAAGTGATAGCCATCACAAGGAAATAAAAGACGAATCCAGTCAAGCCAGTGAATCCCAAGATTCCAGCAATTACCCCACCAATGATAGACAAAAATGTTCGGCTGTACAGGAAAAATTTAAGGCTTAGATGCTGTCGTAAACACACAGCAGACTCCAAACTACAGTTTATATTTTGTAATGAATTACTGCTCTGTGATTTTCCCACGAAGATTTCAACTTTCAGCTATTTCCCAACCTCTAAATCTCACCAGGGTCCCAAATAACCGGTTAAACCTTGCCCAAATTAATCCTGAAACACACCTTCCTCATTCTTCCTTATTCAACTGTTGTTATGCCACCAGGTTCCTTAATGAATTTGCTACGATTAAGCATTTTTCTTTAGGAAACATCAACTCTACTTTCTACTCGGTTCTTTGAACCAGAATAAACTGGTTTTGCTGTAATTCACACATAAAATACATCAACCGCAAATCATACACATGGCCAGAATTCTCCCAAATAATCATAAAACCTAATTTCTAACTTGAGCTGAAACCTTTAGGGGCATGTTCACACACAAAACTTTAGCATTAAATACTTGATAATGGCTCCATAAATCTTAATTTATTGAAACAAACCTGTAATATATAACTTTCATGTTACTTTGGAAATTTTCAGCTCTGAATGTTTGCAAATCATTCACAGCATCGCTTGACTTTCTCTCAGACTCGTTATGCCCGGCCATAGCTTCTACCTTGATAATCTGATAAATCTGAAAACAGAAAAGCAACCATAATGAGAAGAACCTCACATTTGGAATTAGCATTAACTACACATTCTGAATTTTTCACTAAAAACGAGAAAGGGTCCTCAGATAATCAAGAGACCCCTCGAGTTTAATTAAAAAAAGAACTTTGTACATCACAAAAAAAAAAAAACGAATTGGGTTGTTTATAAAACCAAATTAACAGCATTAAACTTTGTTGAAAATCGAAACCGAAGAATTCGCTGAAAACAGAACGAATTTAAAACTAAGCATACATGAATAAAGAGTTTATCATTATTGATAGATCCGTGAACTGATATATATATATATATATAAATATAAAACAAACTCAAATAATAAAAAGAGAGCGAGAGAGAGTTCAAACCTGTTCTCGCACTGTTACTTCAGTAAACTCTTCTTTATCTTCGATTTGTTGCCTCTTTAAAATCAACAAAGCCTAGTGTATTTCGCTTTGTCAATATTCACTTACATCCTTCAAACATTCCATATTTTCAAATATTTCCCAATACTATAAAGGTTGAACTTCCAGTCCCTCTTCAGTATTATTTCACTAAACGACGCCGCTTTCAGCAATTGAAGAACCACTTGATACAAGCAGAGCGGCAAATGCTTCTCTGGCTAATAACAACCCTCCCTCGTCCAGGTATGCTTTTCTCGTCCAAGATTTTTAGTGGGTTTTTGAGATTTTCTTGATTTTAATCGATAATCTACTTCTCTTCTTGATTTGTTAACTTCTTTTTAAGACAAGTTTCTACTATGTATTTGAAAGCAGGATGCTGTTTATTATTAAAAAAGAAAAAAACCTTCGATCCCTTGTGTACAAAAAACTAATATACAAAAAGATAAAGAAAGAATCTGATGTTTTCAACAAGTTAAAGAAAGAAACAGTATTCTATTAGCTTTAGATTGCTTCAAGTCAATAGCCAATTCAAATTCCTTCAAAGGTTGCCTTCCTGATGTTGTTGTATGGTGGATGTGCTCTGCAGGAATTTAATCTTCAGTCTTGCTCATCATCTTATAGAGAATATAGCGAATGAAAATTGCCCTCCAAATACAATTACATCCAATGCATTTATCAAAGGTTTATGTTGCAGTGGAAAAGTGGAGTGGGCAATGAATGTGCTCGATCAAATGGGGAAATATGGGTGTTCACCTGATGTATATGGGTGTTCACCTGATGTCACAAAATATAATGAACTTTTGGATGGTCTTTTCAATGCAAACAGAATAGAAGAAGCTCTTCGGATAGTTGGAGAGATAGAAGAAATGGAGATCGAGTTGAATTTAGTGACTTACAATACCATTTTGTCTGGATTTTGTCATGCTGGAATGCATAAAGATGCTTTGCAGGGAAAATGCTGGTTGGGGGTACCAAGCCTGATGCCATCACATATAACACAGTAATTTATGCATACTGTGAGCAAGGCGAGGTAAAGAGTGCCGTCCAGCTTGTAGATAGATTAACAGAGGAGAGGGGTATCCAGACATATTTACATGCACTAGTCTTTTTTTTTTTTTTGTGGGGGGAGGGGATCCATTGTCTATCTTGATAAGATGATGAACGAAGGCATATGCCCCAATCATGCCACGTGGAATGCATTCGTCAGTGGCTTGTTTAACAAATTGGGTCATCTGGGGCCAATTCACATTATGGATGATATTCTGGCTAATGGACAACTTCCTTGAGTTTGAATGTTCCTGGAAAGTTCAAATAGACAGATAAGTATGCCATCCAGCAATCAATGAAACGCAATTGGTGCTCACGTGGGTCTCCTTGCTGGGCTCCCTTACTCGTCAATACTGCACTCATGAAAGATTCTGTGCTACTTGTTTGGCAATATAATCGTTATTAAACTGATGCTTGTTGCCATAGATTACAACACCCGATGGATCATTCATGTCAATGCAGATACTTCAGATGCAGTTGAAGCATCAAGGGCTTCTTCATATATTAGAATTGAGATCCCGTGGATTCTGGTTAATAAGTTGGATTTTCAAATTGACTGGAAGTCGATCAATATGGTGCCATATCTATGAATCGACATCCTTTGCTTTATGTAATTTTGCATAGTTTGCTCTCTGTATTGTCACCTTCATGGGTTATTCACTAGGTGGTATTTTTAAGTGTAGAGAAAAATCACACTTATAGTGACGGCACGATCACATCTACTCATATGTTTATTATGGTCCTGAAGAGACAATGATGCTACTATTTTTTTCACAAAAAGATTTCTTCTCTCTTCTTAAACATTCTCAAAGATGTTATTGCGAAGGCACATGCACACACACACTGAAGGAAAGCAGAAAACCAAATATCTTCTCATCGTGTAAGTATTAATTTTATTGCAAGATCATCAAGTCCAAACATTGAAAACACCAAACCACTCACTATTATTTCAGTAACTAGTTAGCCATCTTCAGATATCTCATTACAGATCCTCACTTTGATTTTCGTTGCCACTGCTACATACAAGTCACATCTCCTCCCTCCTTTTCATCCCTGAACACCAACTTTCTGGACAGTAAGGCCTCCATCTTTCATGCATCCTATCTCCCGCTAGAACCCATTCAGTTCTTCTTGGTTTGTATTTTGTACTAGGTTCATTTTTCAAGTTCAAGCGTTGTGGGATAGATTAAAACATGAGTGGCATTTGCAGAAGATGGGCATTGGTTATTATATTTGGCCTGGAGTTGTGCATGCTATTATCATCCAATAATTTTGATAAAATGATAGCATTCACGAAATCTTAATGTGAGCCTTTGATGAATTGTGAGATGGAAATAGGTACGCTTCTTTGAGTCAGCAAGCCAAAAACTGGTTTTGGTACTGTAGGTGGAAGGATGGATGGAGAAACTATAAGACGTGAGCAAACGCAGTATATCAATCAAGACGGCTGTGACATTGTTATCTCTGGCGGTACGAGCACCTTTTTGAAATTTGTTTTTAGTTTTTGTTGATGATGATGATAAATTTTGTGAATTCCTTGGTGGGATATATGTGCTAAGAGAACATAAGATGCTGGGCTCACAGCCGCACACCCATGGCCTTGGCAGAGCATCTTAGGATGTGCTTATCCTGCAATCTATTGGTTCAAATAACTTAACTGGATACTCCTTTGAAATTAACAATAAAGACGGCATTCCCATGATGGCTGGGTTTATCTGCTGCTTTGAATGTTACTTGAATATAGTATGAACCGTTGACAACCTTTTGCACTTGCACTCTGGAGTGGTCAAGTAGGACAACTGCTTGCATTTTTCTGAGAACGGTTACTGTTAGATAACCGATCAAGAACACTTTAGTTCTTGTTCTGCTATGGCTTTGTTACATATTTGATGCTTGCTGCAATAGGTTACTATCATTTTTACCAAGGATATAAAACTTTAATCCACACCACACTGTGGACATAGTGGCGGAATCAAGGTCGATAATCGAGGGCTGCTCATATAATAGAACTTGAGATATCTTGTGTGCTGGTTAGTAATATCCATATCCATGGACTAATAGGTCACTGCCTATTGTAATTTTGCTTCGTATTTTGCACTCCGTCTCTGATCGCATTCAGTGGTTATTCATTGGGTGGCGCAGATAAATTGCACTTAAACATAGCCGACATCATCATCATCATAATTTTTTATACGTCTTGTTGTTCCTTGTGAAGTCATAATGTTGCTTGCTTTTGCATAAAACGAGAAACGGATTCATTTTTATCTTTCCCCCTTTTTTTTAGATTAACGTTGATATCTAGCGTGCACTCTTTTTTTTTTTGTTATTGTTGTTGTGATATTGCAAAGCCACGCACAAAAAGCAAAGAAGAATATCCACATATATTTTCAACGAAAGCTAATTTATAGTGGTGATAGCAAGAACTTGAGGTCCGGACATTGATTGAAATACAGCTGAAAATACAAAACCACTCGCATCTATGCCAGCTAGTAACTTTAGGAATGTTGCAGATGGGATTTAGCAATTCGACCATCAGCCCCCTTTGGGTAGAAACCTCCAGGAGTACTTTCATTACCGCTACCATACACAACTCTTAGTATTTCCTCCGGAGTCCTTGCATATCCAATGGAGTACTCATCTCCAGCAAGGACATTGCCTCTAATTTGCCCCTCAGCACCCAGCTTTTTGGGAACTACGAGGCCTTCATCTTTTATACCTTCTTGCCCTAGCTTGTTCCTCAGATCTGAAATGCGATTTGTGAATTCTGCCACAGTTATCCCATATGGATGCAACCTGATCAAGGCATACTCATATAACAGTCCTCGGATGACTGCATCTTGGCCAGACTCCACAGGCAAAAGGCCTGCAACAAGCTGAACATGCACAAACAAAAACATGTAAACTTTAACAATTATGAACCTAAAAACATTATGGTGGGGTGTTTGAGAGAGTGGATCAATTGAGTTATGGACTCAGGGCAGTGTCGTCACCCTCTTGGAAGCAGCAGCCTGGAGTTTTGGGTTTGCTCCAACGTATCCTGTCAGTCCAACATAAGGGATGACATAGGAGGCGATAAGATAGTGAAGTGAAGAGGCATAAGGATCAAAAGGTGGAGACAATCGTTTCCCAAAAGCGGCATCCATGGTTTTTGCAAATGATTTTGTGCTCAAATCCAGCAATGGCCTTGGAAATCCCCGCACAGTATCCTTGATTGCTCTGCATCGTGAGAATACAGTCACATTAGACGTCTCAAATAGAAGAGACTCGAGTGATTGGACTTGGATCAAATACCATGCCAAAAATGTGAAAAAATATCGAACCTCAAGTGTCCCACTTCTTGCCATGCAAACTGCTTGATGACATCTTTAGTGTAAGGGTCAAGATTAGCCTTCTTAGCACCAAAGGGTTTCGGCCCTCACATGGTTAAATTTGGAGCAAAATGATCCAGTCCTCGACCCATCGATCCATACAAAAAGAACTCAGCCTCAAGGTACTCTAAATTTAAAGGAAATTCAAGTAGATCAATATCTGATTGTGGAATCAGAGAGCCTTTCGATCCATCTGTAATGAACGGAGAAGAATAAGAAATTGGAACTAGGAGGAGGATTAGAGAAGCAATAATAGTGGCTATGGTGGTAGAAGTAAATAGCTCAGCCATTTTTAATGTTTTTTAGCTTGATTTGTTTTGCTAGTGATACATTATATACATACATATATAGGCTTAGACTTTGTACAAGTGTAATGCTAGATGGCAAACTAGTCTACACAGTCAAAAAATAGCATGACACGTGGGATTTGATGGCAACTTAAAGAGGAAGATCAGGAGAGGGATAGCGCTTTTGGAGCTCAACATACTGTTGACTTTGGATGGCGAGGTGTCTACTCATACGGGGTTGATGGAAAGATCTCTCTTTACAAAAAAACTTGTCACTTGTCATCACCATCCTGGTTGTAATTTAACAAGAGATGGCGATGAAGAATATATAATAATTCAAGAAGATATTGCGATGCAAGACGAGGTTAGTTAAGACTGCCAGGTGCCAAAACACCTAGTACATGGAATTACTGTAGGAGAGTACGTAGCATCCAAACATATTTATAACTTGCATTTAGCCTTACGTTGTAATTGGATTATACGTAAAAGAAGCTGTTTTCACGCTTGGATCTCCAATGGGTTGCGCTTTGTTTTGGTTTATTATCCAGCTATAGGATAGCCTTTTCTTCACGTTTGGTATCTCGGAATGGAGGAACGTCACGCGGCAGTCATGGATTGGACTTCTCATTTTCGCTTAACTTAAACCACCAGGGCCACACATGATTGTCCTCGTACTTCTTTTGTAGTATTGTGCTTTTGAATCTGATGCTTTCTGCAAAAGGTCACAGCGTCGCCCAAGGCATTATGTAATTATGACCATGCAGTCTGCAACGGTGACATGCAAACATGCTTACGTACGGCTTGTTTGTATTTATATTTTAAAAATATTTCTTAAAAAATATTTTTTTTTATTTTTGTATTAATTTTAAATTAATATATTTTTAATATTTTTAAATTATTTTGATATGCTAATATCAAAATAATTTTTTTAAAATAAAAAAATATTATTAACATATATTTTAATATAAAAAATAACAACTATATTTTTAAACCATTCATGACAAATCTAAAATTAAGATGTACCTTCATACAAGTAGAAAGGTTGTAATTTTTTAGCTTCCGATTTATTAAATAAATAATTATTTTTTTAAAAAAATTAATTATTAACTCATGTAAATAAAATTTTGAAGTTAATATTAAAGTTTTAATTTAAATGCATACTTTACTTAAAATATTAAAAAATAAATTTAAAAATATATAAAATTAAAGTAATAAACTCGTTATTAAAATTATATCGTTTGATAATTCGTAGAATATAAGTCATATATAATTGAATTTAAGTTAATATTATAATAATCTCTCAACTCAGATAAAATAACAATTTCATGTCAACTGAAAAACAAACTAATTAATTTTTTTCTCTCAATTTTTCCTTCCTTCATTTGATGCTTTTTTAGATTAGTGTTTTATAAATTGGATTTTGTAAGTTTACAATGTTATTTTCTCATTTTTTTTTATTTTTTTTCTTGGATTTTTTTATATATTTTCCCCTTATTTTTTTCCTTTTCTCTCTTATTTTTTTTTACTATTATGCTTCTACCTAGTTGGCAACATATAAAAGGAAGGAAAAACTTATTTGTTTTATTTTTTAATGGCAAATAATTATTTTACCCTTAACAAGTTCTTTTACTTTTATTTGACGGTTATTTTTTTATTAGTACTGTCAAGATTTGTTTATTTTAAAATTTTAATCGGATTTTATTTAATATATTTTAAAATCCTTTATAAATTTTCAGTTCAATCTGATGATCGGATTGAAAATTATATTCAATAATATAAAATTAGTTAAATTGTGATTTTTTATCAAATTTCTGAATTTCTTCAAAAATTCTAAAATTTTAACCCAATCTAAAATACCATATTAAAAGATTCTATGTAAATTTTAAGAATTTTTTGATTACTCAATTAAAAATTTATTTTATATAAAATTAATTAAAAAATATTAATAAAATCTATATATCAACTATAGCCTATCTGCCCTCGCCTTCATGAGTTATTCGATATTTGGCTTTTGGAAGTACTGCACAAAAGTATTTTACATTCAGTTGAAGTATTTTACATACAAAAGCGTAAGATTGATTTTATTGCCACATTTTATTGCTGTGGCAACAGCATGAAGTCCAACGCGGTATTCTCCCAAAAGCAGCTGTCACGGTTTTTTCAAATGATTTTGGACTCAAATCCAGCAATGGCCTTGGGAATCCCTTAGCACCTAAGGGTATTGGTCCTCCCATGGTTAAATTTGGAGAAAACTTGTCTCATCCTTGACCCAAATAATATTCATATAGAAAAAGAAGGAAGTCCAAGAAGTTGATTGTGGGATTGGAGAGTCTCTAGATTTCTCTTTGATGCGTGGAGAAGAATAAGAAGTTGGAGCTTGGAGGATGATCAGAGAAGCAATTTGTTATACATAGTTTCTTTCATATTATGCTTGTATATGATCATCAACAAAGTTATTGCAAATATAACAATAAAAGCTTTAATTTTCTCACAATTTCTATCTCATTCCCCCCCCCCCCCCNNCCCCCAACTATTTCCTCTCATTTCTTAGAATGCAGGGATTGAGACGCGATGCAAATAAAATTTGAGAATTAAAAAGTAAAAAAATAAACTAAAGATATCAAGTATGAAATATTATAAAATTGAGGGACCGAGTTGATTTTTTCAAGAAAAAGTCTTTCACGGTTTAATAAACAGTTTAATCATATCCTAATTTAATATTACAATTTTCGTCTCCTCTCCCTTTCTGAAAGACTTTCTCTCTCATTTCCAAGAATTCAGGAATCAAAGCATGATGAGAATAAAATTCGAGAAATGAACATAAAAATATAAAACACTAAAGAGACCGAATATGAAAAATTAAGGGAACAAAATGATTTTATCCAAAAAACAAACCACGTGGAAACTGTTCAAAATACCCTTTATTATTAAATTAAAATTTAAAGGTTCTTTTTTCTGCGTTTCAAAAGTAGTATTTAAATTTTTTTTATTTTTTAAATTTTTTTAACGTATTAATATTAAAAATATTTTTTAAAAAATAAAAAATAATGGAAAAAATCTGATATTCACCCGCGTATTTTGTCGGGCGGTTGACGGTTGAAAATAAATACGGCTAACCTTTTACCTTTAAAGGGGCTTTCTTTTACCTTTAAAGGGGCTTTCATACTTAAGATCTGATGGGAATTAAAGGAAGAAGCCCGCAGTGACATGGATTGTGTTTTAAGCGGGAGTAGAAGGATGGCCCATCTATCAAGAAGCCCATAACCTTATGAATCTTTCTTGCTAGATGAAAAAAATTCTGTGCATGGTCATATGATCAATGAACAAGATCAAGAAATTCATAAAGGGGAAGCACTCGTACGTTTCTCTTTCTAACCATAGCTTTAGCTCGCTCGAAGGTTATGCCGAGGCATGCTTTTGTGTGGATTGTTTAGAACAAATTAAGGACAAGGTAGCTTCGGTACTTTCAGCCCAGCAAACTTGATAAATGTTGCGGACAAATTAAAACATTCTGCATGTCACATTTAATATTACTCATACCTTATGACTGCACACGAGATACCATCATCTGCAAAAATTTTAATTTTGAGTCTCAAAATTTTAAATTTTATTTTATTTTTTATTTTAAATTAATATTTTTTAAAATATTTTTAGAACATTTTAATGTATTAATATTAAAAATAATTTTTAAAACATAAAAAAAATATTATTTTAATATATTTTAAATTATAAAATATTTTAAAAAACAATGACATTCACTCACTCTCACTCTAAATATACGATGTTGTACCTTAAAAGAAGATTGCATACAGTTAGAGCAGCTCCAATGAACGAGGCAAATGAAAAGCCAAAGGTTTTTTGCCATTTATTTCTCTCTTGTTCACATCCCAACCGATGAGCTAAACAAATAGCTATTTTGGCTATTTGTTTTGTTAACAGCCATTTCTATATTTAACTGTAGAAATGGTTAAAACAATAGTCATTGGCCAACGACTATTTTTATAGCTGTTGGCCAATATTTTTTTAAAAAAAATATAAAAAAAATCTTTTATAAATACATGAAGGGAAAATTTGTAGTTTTAAATTTTTGTATTGTGCCTCATCCTTCTCTCAAATTTAAAAAAAACAAGAATTAATTATTCTCCGGTTAATTATTAACATCGGTTATGTTAATTAGCTAAAATTAAAAGGTATGCTTATTTAAAAGCTTTTTCTATTTTTTTTATATCTCTTGATTTTTTAGACCTTTTCATGTTAATTTAATATTTGTGATGAGTTTTATTTCTTTATTCTTTAATGTTTTTAATATGGATTAAGGGAGACAATTTATATTTATGTTGTTATCGTTGATAAAATTGAGAGGAATTAATAATGGTAGTTGATATTGATAAAAAGATAAAGTTACATATTTAAAATTTATTTTTGATTGTATGTCTTAATTTGAGGTCAATTATATTTTGTCTTTTTGAAAATACAATTAAACTAGTATATCGATTCTATTTTAGTTTCAAAAAATGATCAAATTGTTATATTAAAACAAGTAGGAGGCAATGCTTATTATTAATTTGCATGTATGAAAACTACAAAATTGCTAGATATTAAATGTGAGCTTCTTTTATACTCTCTTGTAAGGTTTTAACTTGAGTTTTTTTTTTTAATATAGATGGATTCAAATTTTCCAAGCTCTTTTATCAACTTTCTTATGAGTGAGTCAGAAGATATTCTCTCTCAACCAAGTGATTCTAATTAATTAATTGATGACATAACATGCTCGAATTTAAATGTCCATTCGGCAAAAAAATCACAAAGAAGTAAAAATTTCTCACCAGAGAAGGATTGTTTACTTGTCTCTGCATGGGTAAATACAAGCAAGGATCCAATTACAGGAGTTAAACAACAAACAAAACAGTTTTGGGCTCGTGTACATGCTTGCTTTGTAGATAATGGAGGAAACTTGAATAATCGTTCACAAATAAGCATGTCAAGTAGATGGCAAGAAATAAATAGAGAAGTCGGTAAATTTGTTGGATTTGTTACTCAAATTGAAAATCGTCAGTAAAGTGGAATGATCGAAGAATAAAGGGTAATGTTAATATTCATTTCTATGTTAAATTGTTTAACATATATTTAAACATTATTTAATTTATTTAGCTTTTTTACTAGATTAATGATGCTCGGCAAATATATGCTTCTTGCGTTGGCAAACGATTTCAACTAGAACATTGCTGGGTTATCTTAAGAAAAGAACCCAAATGACAATTTGAGTGTATAAGTCAACATCAAAGGTCAAATAAGAAACAAAAAAGGTCATGTCAATGCAAATCCAGCTTCATCAACTTCATCTACCCCTGATGCTATGAGTTTAGGAAAAGATAGTGAATCATTGATTTATCAAGATAGACCAATCGGTCAGAAAGCTGCAAAGAAACGACTTAAATATAGACAAGAAAAAGATAAAGTTGGGGATGTAACTGTAACGAATCTCTTACAACAATTCAGGGATACTCTAGTTGAAATTGAGGATCAGAAGAAACAAGACAAGAAAATTATGTTAGAGCAACAAGCCATGATGATTCAACAAAGTCAAAAGAAACAAGAATTGGACAGGATTGAGAAAGAAGAACAAATTATAAAAATGGATATTTCTAATTTGGATCCAATTTCTGCAGCGTATTTTCAAAATAGAAAGTTAGAAATTATACAAAAGAGGGGTTTTGATTTTTAATTAACTTTGATTGATTTATTATAATGTAATGTATTTTTAATTAAATATGTAGAAAATTCTTGGTTATTTTAAATATATTGTTATGAAATTGATATCAATTCATAATACTTTTTTAAAGTTCCTTTAACACTTAACAATAACAAGTAGGATTAATTAACTTAAAAGATAACAAACATAATGAAAAAAAACATAAAAAACCCTGAAAATTATGATAACATAAGAGGTTAAAATCTAAATATTATACTCGTTGCCATATTGTTCCCACAAATGTTCAATCACATCTTCTTGTAGTTGAGAGCTAGTAGCTCTATCCCTAATTCGATTATGAGTTTGAAAAAAATCATGTAGTTCTAGTATTTCACAATGTGACACTGATATAAAGAAATTGACTTCATGTTCATGGTCAAATCCAAGGTTCATTGCTCCTTCATCCTCAATAATCATATTATGCATTATTATACAAGCTTTCATAATGTATGCAAGTGTTTCTTCATCTCAGTATCGAACAGGTCCTCGTACAATTGCAAAACGAGATTGGAGCACCCCAAATGCCCGCTCTACATCTTTTCTTGCAGACTCTTGCTTGCTTGCAAAATATTTTCTCTTTGCTCCTAATGGTCTTGGGATTGTCTTAACAAAGGTTGACCAATTAGGATAAATCTCGTATGCTAAATAGTATTCCATTGTATATTCATGCCCATTAATTGTATAATTGACAGGAGTAGTACAACTTTCAGCAAGTGCAACAAAAATAGGTGACCGATCAAGAACATTAATATCATTTAATGATCCAGGCATTCCAAAAAAGACATGCCATATCCAAAGATCTTGTGAAGCCACCGCCTCTAGAATTATAGGTGGTTCACGACAATGACCAATATACATCTCATGCCATGCAATTGGGCATTTCTCCCATTTCCAATACATACAGTCAATGCTCCCTAACATCCCTGGAAACCCACGCTGCTCTCCACTTGATAATAATCGACAAATATCAGCCTCGTTTGGTGCCCTTAGATACCAATCACTAAAAACTTTTACGATTGCTTTGACAAAAGCTCTAAAATTTTCTATTACAGTGGTTTCTCCAATTCGAAGATATTCATCAGTAAGATCTGCAGGAATACCACATGCAAGTATTTTGTGAGCTGCAATTATCTTTTGAAGGAAAGATAAACCAAGAACACCAAGAGCATCTGTCCTTTGTTTGAAATATGAATTATAAGCTTCCACTGTATTTGCGATCCAAAGAAAAAGACGACGACTCATCCTAAATCTTCTTCGAAATTGACTTTTAGTGAATTTAGAATTTACTACAAAATAATCATTATATAACCTTAACTCACCTTCTTTTCTATTATGATTGAAAATATTGTGATCAGGAATAAAGCCACGATACCTTGTTCTCTGCCCTTGATTATTCGATTCTTCTTCAGCAACTACAGCAGTAGCAACTTGAAAAGCTAACACAGGAGTGTCATCATCAAAATCAAAAGTATCATAAAAATTAAAATTAGAATGATTCATGATGAATTTTAATGAAATATAACAAAGATTGGAGAGAAGAAAATGATGAGAAAAAATGTTAAGATATATGAGAAAATTTATAGATGGACTATTTTTTCAAATTGTAAAATCTTAGAATGTTGACGGTAATTTTTTTAAAATTTAAAATTTTTAAATTTAAAATATTGACGATTATTTTTTCAAAATTTAAAATTTAAAAATTTAATGTTGGCGGTTATGTTGGCGCTGATTTTTTTAAAGTTTGAATTTAAATTTACTTTTTAAAAATTAAATTTTTAACAATAACATATAAAACTTAAAATTAAAAATATTGATATAAATAAATTTTAAATTTAATTTTTTAACTTTCATATTACTTCATTAATTTTATATTACTTTTATAAATTATTCATATTAATTATATAATTAATAACATCATAATTATATTATATATAAAATATCTAAATTAGTTATATAATTATATTAAAATTAATTTAATATTAAATATATTAAAATATAAATAGCTTTTCTAAATAGCTTTTTATCATTGCAATGTATATAATTTAAAAAGCTATATTTATACTATTTAAAAAGTTATTTTTTTTATTTAGCTCTTCATTTTTTATTGGAGATGCGCTTAGGTGATAAAAAAAATATTCACTAGTCAGAGGGGCACCATCATAGATCATGATTTGATTATGCAAAGCAATAACGTGGATCCATACATTCATTAAGAAATGGATTGCTTTCGCTTAATTGGCTCACAAAAATCATGAGTAAAAAGCACGTTAAACTGTTCTAAATGTTCCACAACCTGAAAATCAACGGTAAAATAAACTTGCCGCCACCTTTCTCAGGTATCCGACTTTTTCCTTGTGTTACTTACACCGGCGAATTTACTATGTCTAACCTCATTCCTTCCATCATCTTCTTTGTACCCGTGCAAAGAAATAACACTACCTTCCGCTTCATCATCATTGACCGCCTCTGCCTCAGCCTCCCAATCCTCATCATATGCTTCGTCGTCGTCGTCATAATCTAATCCATCCTCTTCATCGTGGTTATCCATACCTCCTTGCAAAGTGTGGAACTCAGGTGGAGGTGGGCAATCCTCTGTGATTGCTTCATCCCTCTTTATCACGAGGTGCCGGATGACTCTTTCATCTTTGTCTAACATGTTCTTAAAGTCATTGATCCATCTGGCTTCCAACTCAAAGTTCATCAAGATGTAGTGAGCATTTTTGGCTTTCTGTATTTTGTATGCTAACCTTCGCATGCCCCAATCATTGAATCTCCATATTCTGCCTTTCTTCTCCCTCACAAAATCTGCAACAAGTGGTTACAAGGCATAAGAATCAGCAGAGCCACTTTTATGGGAAACCTCAGTAGAAGATTGCCAGTTAAATCCACTGCAGAAGATGAGGAGCTTTAGCAAAGTCAAGCAATATGCATGTGAATGTGTGTTCCATTAAGAAGAAGAGCTTGGCGTGCAAATAGCAGAATATTGGAAATATAGAATGAAATTCATTTAAGATGGCAACAGATGCAGCATTGGATCCTTCAAATATGAAATGAATAACAATCTACATAAAAGAAATAAAAGTAATTGTACCTCACATAACTCTTAGTAAAGGTTTAACTATGCACGCTGTATGCCTGTATCAGGTCATATCTTGATAGGAGATAACAGCTGAGAACCATAAAGCATGATAAATTAACACCAACCTAGACAAGCTTACAGAAAATCTGTATCAGCATGTTTAGAACCAATTTGCCATCACATTGAAATTATAAGAGCAAAATTAAATTCAATTGGCAAATTAGTTGAATTCACCTGTTTGGAATACCCAACCCTTTGTAATTGAATTCAAAACCATTAATAAAAATTCAATTTTTAAGTTTCCTTTACCGCCCTCATCTCCATCATCTTCCTTTTGTTTGAGATGAGATTGAATGGACAGTTTAGGTAATACATATTTTAAACAGTAATTATCAATATTACAGTAGTAAATCGCAGCAGCTCTTGAGATACGATTTGTAACAGTGGATTGTTTAACAAATTGAATTCCAATTCCTTACTTCACCATTTATTCCAAGCATGGTAATTGAATTCGATTTTAAGTTTTTTAAGAATTCAATTCAATTCTTAGTATTCCAAACAAGCTTGACTAGAAAGTCATTCTTCTTGATTTTTCTTAACATATTTCTAGGAATTTCCTAGCAAGCAGCAGCATCAACTAGTACTTCACCCACTCAGATATGACACAAAAATAAAGAAAGAAAGAAAAGAAAAGAATCAACAACCTCAGAAATTGATTTGAGTCATGCTTTTCAAGCATCAAGAACTAGTGCCAGGTCATATTCTGCATGACAGAGGATATGCTAGTTGAGGGATATGTTAAATGGATTGCAGGTTGAGATGAGAAGGATAACAACTAACAAGTGGACCATCCAAGTGAGAGAAATCAAAGAATAGGTCAAAGAAAAGTCAGGGAAACATGAGAGCTAATAGGAGTGAACAGCAGTGATTCAAGAATCAATGGTTGCTTGAATGGATGAGCAAAGTACACGTGATAATGGAAAATCCCAAGGGAGGTTCCTCTTAAGTCTACTTCAGAGAAGTCCAAGGAATCCTGAGCCAATTACATGCTACATCATTGATCAATGAGTACTTAGCCTTTGTCACAAGTGTCTTGGCATGCCATATATAGTGTGGAGAAAAGGTGTCTAGAAAAGGTTTCCTTGCAATTACATTATCTGTAGAATGATTGTCCTCCCATGGCTCACAAAACAGATTGGTCTCTTGCTAAGTACAAATCAATCAGTACCTTTTGGAGTTCAGTAATCCAGGTAGTCCGAGGACCCACGAGCTACAAGCTCTATCCTCCAACATGCTTCTTTGCAAAGTTCAGAGATTTTGAGCATGCCAAAGGCAAGAGGGTGGGCCACTGAGACCTCGTACAGCATCAAGTTTCACAATTAGGCAGCTCACTGACTAAAGATGGTAAGCCATAAGGTCCTCCAGGCCTTAATTTTTCATGAATTGTTGCCATATGAATCAAAAGTGACAATTTCATGTTCTCTTATGTGAAAGAGGTCCATGAAAGATTCCATTATCAACAAAAACAAAGTGAAACCAAGATGTATGCAAATTGGAATTCAAAATGCATGGATCGATATAGCTAAAAACAAATTATATTAGAATGATTCACCAAAGGCATTAAAGGGTTGAGAAAGACAGAGGGTGACCTTGAACTTTCTCATTCACACTGCCAACCTCTTCATCGTGCTTCTCATGGATTAGATACACCACTTCATAATGGCGCACTGCACAGACAACAGAGGAAATAAAATTAAAATATTAGCATACATGTCCGATTCAACAACAAAGGTGAATGAATCACAACTAGTTAACCCAAAGAAGTGCAAAAGCTAAAGGGTAACGTGAAAGTTAAACAAGGGAATTGAAAAATCACTAAAATCAGAAATCATTTCCTTCTCTCTTTTTTCCCTCAAACAAAGAACAAAGAAGAATAGGAAGCAATCCGAGCGCGGTAAACTTACATCGCTCCACTTTCAACTCACTCTGCAGCTCAAGGTTCAAAAATTCAAAGAGCTTCTCTGCAAATTAACAAACAACCATTTCACTTCAGTCTACACAAATCGAACTATCTTTCTCTCTAAACAAAGAGGTAAGAAAACAAGCAAGCAAAATACATTAAATGAAATTAGAGTTGCATTCAGTAACCTTCTTCAGCATCAGCAAACTCAGGCAGAACTCTACCATCCTCCTGCGCTTTCTTCTGCAATTCAAATATAAATACCCACATCTCAAAACCAAAGCCAAAAATCTACCCAAAACTTACTACTTATGCATCTCATCCGGTTTTATTTCCTAAAAAAACTGAGAACAATAACATTTCAAAACATCAAACAAACTAAAACACAAGAACAGCCGAACCCACAAAAACCAATCATGACTTTAAAAAAAAAGACGCAACAAATTAAAGAGAAAATAAGCAAATAAAGAAATAAAGAAACGGGAGGGGTATGAAAATGACCTCTTTAAGCAAAATAGCTTCAGGGAAAGGCCCAATGGCTTCATCTGGTTTGGCTACAAAGCTATGAGTGTCCTGTTTATTCTTCTTGTTGTTATTGTTTTTGTTGCTCCTTTTGGCATCAACTATCACCGATTTTCTCAGTCCCAGTGAAGGAAATAATGGCCTTGCAGAAAAAGAGTGGCTACCACTTGCAATGAACAAGCTTTTATTTTGGATACGGTGGGAAAACACTCTATGTTTTGGAGTTGGAAAAGTTGCCGTTCTGTATAACAGCGTCTCCATGGCTGAGGCGAAGGGGAAAGGGAGATAATCCTTCCCTTTCCAGGAAATTATTACATGTACTTCGTAAGGTGTTTCGGTGATTTTTGAAGATTCCGAAGGTCATACTTGTAATTTGGAGGATACAAACATGTAATCCAGGACAAGAACTTTAGAAATCACAAAAAAATAAATTGCAAGCTGAGGTTTGGAAATATAGCAGTTGTTATTTCTAAACAAATTTAAAATAATTTATTTATTTTTAAAATTTTATTTTTAATATTAATACATATAATTTAAAAATATTAAAAAATTTAATTGAAATAAAAAAATAATTTTTTTCTATATTTTTAAATATTTAAAAAAAAAATCTATCTTCCTTACAGTTAAAGTATCATATGAATTTTCATTTTAAGATCACAGTAATTCAATGCATTCTAGTAAGGAAAAGAAAAGAATAGAAAAAAAAATTTCAAATCAAAGACCGTTAGCGTAGCTTAACACAAAAGAATCAACATAATCCCAGCACATTCAAAGCATTTCCCTTTCTTTTTTCTCCTTCTGAGGTTAATAATTTCGGTAATTAATAATATATTAACATAACAATTTCAATTTAAACATTTTCGTTTTTTCTGGTTTTCTTTATTTATCCCTTTATGCATCTTCCAATCTTGAGTACGTACATGGGACGGGCCTGAGTGTTCTCTTTTTAAGAATGAAAAGTGAGGTATGAAGACATGAAGTCTTTGAGTTCTGATCCCTTCTTTCTATAAACTCACAAGTTTTCTCGATGATACAGATCCTATCCTTTTCCACAATTGCAGAAGCTCATCAAGCCTTTTAACATCAGTAAGATAAGCAGCCAACTGCACGGTGATCTGAAAGAGGCTACACAGAGGCGTTGAGTGTCACTGCCATTCTTGCTGGCATTCTATTTGGTTGCTGTGGATTCCCCGCATCTGATTACCAAAACATCACAGCAATATACGAATTGTGATGCAGGCATAAAACCATTTTTACCCATGCTAGCATACAACTCAACGAACTTCAACCCCTTTTCCTCTGGCCTTCATTCAAATTAGGAAAGATCACAACCTCTCTTCAAGTTGAAGCCTATAAGCCCTATAGGATTACAAAATGCTTACAAGAGTTGAGGGGGATGAGGATGAAAGAATATATAACTTTCACCATTGCTTCTTCCCCTTTTTTCCTTTTGTTGCCACTGCTACTGCCTCCTCCGCCACTCTTTGGACCATTTCCGGCCTTGGTTGATGGGCTGTCATTACAGGTGCCAGACCTGTAGTTGTCAAACTCGCCTGCTTGCACTGCCTTCCGTAACCATTCAAATAATTCTTGTTCTGTCATGGTTTCCTCCATTTCAGGTGATGGAATCCGACCGCTTCTTTGTCCTGAGCTGGATCCCTAGCTGGTACTGTGTTTGGAGGTTATGCTGGTGTTTACATGAAAACTGGGCTTGTGACTGTTGGCTGGACATCTCATTCCCTGCACCAAATTCAACATCGTACACGTTCAATTCCAGTCCTTTTGAGTGAGGACATACAATACTAGCAAGCATTTCGGGTTAAAAGTAAAATCGCTTGCCTGCCAAATGGAAAGCTACCCATCCTAGATTATCTTTCCCCAAACCTTCTCCAATATTGCATCTTTTCCAATTGCATATTTTGCCATAAAGAACACAGATACGGGCCATGGTAAGCGTGTGGACAAACTTTTAGTGGAATTCAAATGATCTCATGATAAAAAAAATAGCATTTGAAGAAACAATATCAAACAGTTTAACACACGCACAGCACTGCAAGTTGATAGTAAAATTTAGCCACAACACCAAGGGATTAATGAATGAGGGCAAGAAGATGTAGATGCCTTCTAAATTATACACACCAATTCTACTATGCCACTCCACTTTACTTGATTTCATTCCATTGGATTTGTTAAATGGCAACCAACTAGAATCAACAGACACCTGAAACACTTGAGTCATCCACCAAATCACTATATTTTCCTAAACTATGCGCTTGTCTGTTGAAGCCAAGTACACTTTCGTTGAACCATTGTTTTATATTTCCTTGTCATATAACCGCAATATGAGTATGTTCGATACGTTGGGAAAACAGTAACAGTATCAGATACCAGAATGAAATTAATTTACCTGACAAATATACCAGTCAGTGGCATCATATATCTTGCTATTTTCGCAAATATATGCAGTGGGAGCATCAACCTGCAGAATATAACGTTAGGTGAGAAAGCCAGATCCTTTCTATATATATCACATGATACAAGTGAATTTTCTATTGTGCTTGTTCACAAACAACATTCTTACTATTGCAAATACCTTCTGCAATAATCCAAAAAGGAAGGGTTATGAAGATTGATCAACCCATCCATCTCCATCTTTTGCTTGATGAAAATCTTTGCAGTCCTTCAAAGCAAAATGCCCAAAATTTTAAAATAAGCATCATCTTCCCATTTGGAAGGACCAATTCGGGGGGGGTGGGGTTATAAAAAACCTGGCAACATCTTGCTTGGGATTTTGATTTCTTGGTAGGTACCCAGAGATGAAAGTTGCCACACCTTTTGCAAGTTATTCGCCTTGATTCTCCAGAAGGGTCGTCACCTTCAGCCTCTGAATGTGCAAACCAAGAGGCAAAGAAACCACGCTCTCCATTCTGGTCTATCAATCACATTATAAGCCTGGGTAATTTGAAATGATTGGCATAATTCAGAGGACATTATCGCCCAAGACCAAGTGATGGGCCGAGTAGAGATTATCTAGACATTTCTTCGTCGGCAATGTATAGGACTAAACAAATGAAGGGCATATTGATCTAAAACATTTCAGAAAGTTCAACGTGCTCATGTGGGCAAATAGTGAACATGTGCAAAATGAATGACAGTTTCGTCAATGGTGTCATATGTCGCTCTTTTCAACATAGGTTTCACAATCAATAAGAACTCCAAAACTATGTACTGAATTTACACTACCAATCACATAAAAGAAATAACCAATGGCCAAACTTACATATGTCCAATAAAAACAATTTGATTTTGGACTTCTGAAAAACATGGCAACGCTTTAAAGCAGAACAAGCTAACAAACAAAGGAGTTGCCAGAAAAATATGTCAATGAAATGGTAACAATACAAGGTGGGTTAGGAGAATTTGAAGTCAACTATCAAGAGTAGTACATAAAAAAGAACAGAAATTATGTATGCAAACATTTTGTGAAGTACTTTGAAACCTACGAAAATAGTTCAACAAGTCTTCCCTTCTTAATTCATCATCATATGCTTTTCGGTTCAAGGAATCAAGTAACACCTAAAAAGACATTATAACAACAATATGGACATTAAGAATCAAATTCTCACGGATTTTCTTTCAAACAATTAACCAGATCAAGCGAACAGATCAACCTCGTACGCATTTTGAAGTTTCTTAAAAGCTTCTGCAGCCTTCTCATTGCCCATATTCTAGTCAGGATGAACCAGCATTGCCTGACAGAACCAATTCAAAAGGGCTGGGGTCATAATTACAAACAGTTTTCAGATTTGTCTTTTCATTTGATAACAAGAAGTTATTATGTATATTTACAAGTAAAACAATGCCTTCATGGCCACAATATCTGTCTTTAAACTTCATAAAAGAAAATCTAATTTGCTTCTATTCAATAAATATTTATATGAAGCTTCTACTAACAGAGGAACTTGACAATTATATTTATTAACAATTGAATGAAATAGGTAATTAATATCTATTTTGCTTAAATCACAACAAGAAGCTTTCCTTCACTTCACGTGATCACGTACTTATCACAACGAAACCACACGTGTGTGTGTGTTATCGACTAATGTTACTCATAAACACTAAAATCGATATTTAGCAAGGGATTAGAAATTTTGAGAGATTATAAAGATATTTAGCGAGACTGACCGTTTAGATTGAAAGGCGCGAGAATCTCAGCTGTCTCGTCGATAGGCGACTTGAACCGTTCGAGATTCTTATTCCGTTAAACCTCGAAGGAGAAGGCGTTGGGGGCGACGGTGGCCGTCTCTAGAACTCCGGCGATTTTGGCGCGGAAATTAGCATTTTTCAAAAAAGAAATGGCACTGGGAGAGAGAGAGAGAGAGCTTTTGATTGTTAATTGGACCGTACTCCACTAGAAGAGGTCACGAGAGATGTACACGTGTGAAATATTAAGGAGCAGAAGAGGCGTCCCGTCCCGGACCCATGTGGGGCGTCATGCGTGATTTTGTAAACAAACCAGGTGTCTGTCGTCTGTAATCTACATGGTCCTGAGATATTAGAAAACGGGGGCCTGTTATGGCCTCGTATTTTCGGAAGATAGGGATTTAACTGGTCCTGGAAACGACATGATCCAGCCCAATTAATAGACCCATTTTTATTTTTTTTACATAGTGTTCGGTGCCGTGCGTGCATCAGGGTTTACACTACAGGGCTAGTTTTCTGCCAGGTAGGTGGTGGTCAATTTTTATCGTAAATATTGGATTCAATTGAATTAACAAAGGCTCGCCCCTCGTGGATTTTCGGCAGCATGAAAATGGGTTGATAGCCTGTGACTGCAAGTTCCAAGCTACAGGATTATTTTGGATTTTCTGTTCGAGTTTTTGATGAAAAACACTCCGATTATAGGGCCTCTAGCAACTTACAGATATCCAGTGTCCAGCTGTAAATCCTGAAAATCTTTGTCGCCATAGCAAGGTGAGATTTCACATGGAAAACCATTAATAATTTGAATAAAAGAAAAGAGGTGTCACCATTTTACCAGGAAAATGTAGGTGGACCACCAGACTACAACCCAAATTATTCACCATGCACTCTTTTTCTCTGCGAGAATCTTTTCAGGTTTTGTTCCTTCCTTCTCCTCGATGGGTCTTCTCTCCAAAACACCTCAGTATTGGATGCCCAAGCAAAATTAATCAGTGGGTCATATATGTACGGTGGCAATTCCTCTTTATTCATCACTCCCTTATCATCATCGTTGTTGATTTCCCGATATGGGTATGCAAGTTCATCACCAGGAGATAGCAAAGGAAGCTATTTCGGGCTGTACTTGTTAATTTATTTAATTAAATATTTGTATAGACTTTTCAATCTACATGCTAATTTTTTATGTAAAAAAAATCATCAAAATAGTCTATATATTATATATCTAGTATTTTCTTTAAAAAAAATTACAACCCTTAGCGAGTTAAATAGCTAGTCTAACTACACAAATCAACGTATTTTGTTGAAATGCTGCTTTGCTTTAACTACTTTTCCGTTTCCTGTAATGGCCCCATTTCACTCAACTGATAAAAAATAATAATTAGATCATAATGATGTAGAAATTAATTAATGCTATCCTGAACTTGTATGTTAAGTTTGGATATTTCCAAAGATTAGGATTTTGAAAGGTTTAGGATATGTTCAAGTTTGGCATGCTCATGCCTTGGCACCAGGAAACAATAGCAAACTTGCAGGCATGTAATTCTCTGGTCAAATCCTTTTAAATTATCCTATCTACCATGCCGTCTTGTGTTGGTGTCCCTTCAACTTTACTTTGATATCCAAACAGAAGGGACACAGAGAAAACGCAGCGTGTATTTCTTTTTCAATTTGAGTCAAATTTATAAATTAATAGCGTGGGTGCATAAAACACACAACAACTGAAACAATATATTCAGAGACAGTAGAAGGTGGAATATGGAAGGAACGTAGTATGAGCACAGAATGGGAATTAATGTTTGGTGTAGCTGGTTCCAGACCCTTTTTATCATGGTGCCACTTAGTTGCAGCTGTAGTTAGATTGATCATATATAACGGGAAGCTTTTAAAAGGTAATCATCGATCCTAAATGGTGGAAGAGGACAATCGGCCTGCCTGTGCCTTAGGCCGGCCGCCGTATGGAACAATGCTCATAATTAATTTACACGTGGCACGCACCCACCATTGCATGATAAAATACGTTTTATATTTAGGGTTCCCTGTCACATGTCGACGTTTTTTCCTATTTATGTTTTGGCAGATTGGATTCTGCGAAGCGCAAAGAGAACATATATATGTATTAACTTGTAGATATGCATTAATTAACCTTGATTGAGCAGCATAATCTTTATTTATCCATGTCTTGGGAGCTATCCGGTAAGAAAGATCAGTTCGGTGGCAATTAGGTTGAGGACAAACACATTGGCTTTGGCAATAATAATCAACATAGACATCGTGTAATGTATTACATGTAATTGATATTATTAAGTTTCGTTTTATTAAGCTTGCCAGTCTTTTTTGTCCAAGTTAGGAAGGGTAATTTCATCTTACTCAAGTTCATTAGACATCAAACAATATATTTGGCCTACCTGGGTTGAGTTTATACTCGATTCGATGGCATCAATCGTAAGTGAGAAAAAACAATTCTAATATTAAACCGAAGTGGATGCATGTGGCTGGGTTGACATATGACATGCATTGTCACTAATTGGATATATTTACGTTTTATTTTTTATTCATACATACATACATACATATATATATATATATATGCAAACCATATGAAACCATGTCAGAATATAAATTTGTTCAGTATTTAAAGTTTATTTTGTAAATAGAAAGAATTTTATTTTTTCCTTGGGATAAGATAGAACAACTTACGAAGCCACAGCACATGTAATGGAATTTTTATAACATTAAACATTGCCATCCTACTGTTGGGATTGATTATTATTTCTAATAATTTCTATATATTTTTTTCGTTAATTTTAGGATATGATTATGTGTAGTAGAAGAAATCTAAAGGGGTTCTTCCGCGTTGATGAATCACAAGGAAGTACCGAGTTGGATATCGTGTCGGATGCAAAAAACTCATCCCAGCCTGCCTTCAAAATTGTTTCTCCTAATTTCAACAAAATCATCTACTTTTATAAATATATTTGTATTATACTAATCTTATATTTATATATCACGAGGGGGCAAAAAAAACAATGAAGGGACATATCAACTTAGCTAATAATTAATTAATGCACTAAGCTACCATACAATGGTAAACTCTAACAATTTTGCGCCGGTTGCGAATTGAATATTTTCTGCGCTGTTACAGTTGGGACTTGGGATCTTGCTATAATACCTGAAAGGAGAATTTGTCAGCTTACAATATCATGTTTACGATAATGGTACTCTATCTCCACTTCAGATCTAAGCAAAGTTTTTTCAGCTCAATCATCACGTTTGCGAAACTAGTAATATTGTACTGACATAACATGATCTTTTAGTTGGCATGTGATTATGTACACGTATAATTGTGTTGGAAAGAACCTCTGGAAACCTAGTCTGAACATGGATAAAGTGGATGACAAGTTATCCTCGTAATTTCCCCATCTTTATCCCCAACCAAATTTATCCGTACATTGCGTTTGGTATGGGATTAAAAAATGTAGGAGAATGATTAAGAGAGTAAAATTAGGGTTGTGTTTAATTTCGAGTTAAAAGGAAATTAAATTTAATGGCTTCACATTTCCCACTTTAATCATGTTTGATATTTTATAGGAAGGGGGATTAAAGGGTTAATATTCAACCGCACTTACCAGGGTGAAGGGTGTTTTTGAAATTGTGTTTGAATTATTTCTTTCAAAATTTCCACTCTTTTTCCCTTCTTCCTTTTTTCTTCAACCACCATTAGTTCCCCCCGTTATACAATTATTTATTATTTTTTTAACTTTTTAAAATTTTATTTTTAATTTAAATTTTTTTGGACTTCGCTATTATTATTATTATTATTTTTTACAAACCAATGGAACATCTTAACATCTTAGCTTATAATCACTTTTTTACGCCATTAATTATCACTTCATCCCTTAACTCTTGATCCATTAACATGTAACCTCCAACCAAACACAGTCTTGAATGTGAAATGCTAAAGTTATTTGATATGTATTGAAATTTCTAGAGATAAAAATGTATCTTAATATAAATGATCTAGGTTAAATATGATTACAGTAAATTAAATAATGCTGTCCTTGAGGTTCAAAATGAAAAGTGCAAGAGAGGAAAGAAGAAATGGACATTGAATTTAAAAAGAAGAAGATAAAACACAAAAGCCACAATTTTTCTCCCTTTAAAAACTATTTGCTCCTCTCCTTGTAAATTTGACATTTATTTTTGAAGTTAAGTGCTCTCTACCTCTTCCTTCAGATCGTGACAAGCACGGACAAAGGAGATGAAAATTATTCTTACGATTTTTCTTTCCTTTTACCCCATCCAAAGCACAATATCCTTAGGAAAGATGGTACGAAAATTAACCCAAAAAAATGGAGAAATGAATGTATAAAAAAAAAATCAAAAGTGATAATTATATATATATATATATAAAAACCAAAAAGAAACGCAGGCTAATGAATGGGAGAAGGTGAAATGCTTTTGTATTTCTTTGACCGTATCTTGGGAGACCGTGAGGGGTTAAACCTCCCTTTGCTCGCACGCCCTGGAGGTTTCTGTTCCCCACAAACACCCACCAAATTGTTTAAGTTTTGCTACTTAATTGCCCTGTTTTTGGATAACTTATATATGTCCTTTAATATACCGTATTACAAGTACCTAGATTCTCATTGTCCGATTCTTTGTCCAAACTCCGACTAAAATAAATATTTAATCCTTCCATTGCCATCGAGGCACGTCTATAACCTATCGTTTTTTTTAGTATAGTACAGGTACACAGGCCCCCCAAGGTCGGGATTCAGCTTCAATTTGGATGAGAAAGAGAGCTTGTGATGGAAGCTCATGGATTTGTCATCCTGGCATGTTTGGGTAGCAAGAAAAAATAAACTTCTCGGAAAAAAATTCGATCATCACATCCATACTTTTCAATGCGTGCTATGGGATTTTTTTATATTATAAATATATATATATAAAAAAAACATTATACTCTGACTTAATTTTGAAATCAAAGGCATGTCTAAGTATGTAAAAATTGCAAGGGAGCAAACTAGGAACTTTTAATTTTAAGTTGGATTTTAATTAAGCAACATGCGACATTCGAATTTACACAGATTTAATTCATGTAATAAATTAATTGTTGGTTACTAATTGAACATGGCTGCTAGTCTATTTGATAAGATTTTATTAAAAAAAAATGAATGGAATTTGACACGGTGACTTTATTTTAACAATAATACATATGTGACATTATAACATGATATAAAATAATTTTTACCATTTTTTTAAATAATACTATAAAATTATAAATTGATTTTTTTCAAAAACTTAATTAGGATCTTGGCTAATTATTTATACTATTTAGTTAATATAATTTATGATATTATAACAGAGATTCTATCCGTTAAAACTTATTATTTTGAATTTAATTATTTTAATTTTCTAATTAAATTTAAAAAATGATTAAAAAGTAACAATAAATTATATAACTTATAAATTATAAATAAATTTTTAAAAAATAATATCTCACCTCATATTTTAAAATTTTAAATTAATATAGGTATTTGGAGTGTGTTTCTCCTTTTTTATGTTATTTTTAATATTTTAGTCTGATTATTTTATTTATATCTATTTAAAAGTATAGTTGTTGTTATTTTTAATTATTTTTTATTTAAAAATATATTAAAATAAAATTTTTTATTTTTTTAAAAAATATTTATGATATTAACATATTAAAATAATATAAAAAAATTAATTTAAAATTAAAAAAAAATATTTTAAAAACACATACAAGGTTATTGATGTATTATTATTTTGCATCTTTTTAGTATTGCACCGAACGAGACAGTCGGCCGGGCAGAACGGTCAGTCCCGGCGGTCAGCTTTTCCAAAAGCTGACGTAACCTGGAGTCTTCTTATTCTTTCTGGGCTTTGGACCTGTCACTGTCAGATCCAGCAGGCAGCCCAACTAGCCTCGTCCCCTTCATATATACCTACTGCCACTCCTCATTTTTCGTTGTGATATTGCAACTGCTACTACGCTCTCTGTTGCCCTCTCTCTCTCTCTCTCTCTCTCAACATGGGGGAAAGAGAAAAGGGGCTTTCAAAGGTGAAAGAAAGGCGCAAGTTTCTGCAAGGTATGGAAACCTTTATGGAGTAGTAAGAAATATTATGGAATGTCAAAAGCTCATAGTTTTTGGTGTTATTCGAAGTCAACACTATCTATATATATAGTATTTGTATAAAATCTTGTCCTGTTCAACTTGTCTCAGTATTTCTAATAATTGACAGAAAGATCAGATACTTTATGCTCTTAAATTTGTAATTTTATGTATGTAGTTAGAGGAGGAGCATGTGACCTTATCATTTGTTCACTGTCTTGATTTTATGTGCAAAACACTGATATATTCCTTAAGTTTCTTATATTTGATATGATTCTCGATACAGGGAACCTGTTCAAGAGAATGAACAAAGCTAGCACGTGCTACGCTACAGGCCAGGAAAAGAACATTGCAGATGGATTCTTTGCTGGCTTTGAACTGGGATCTGAAAAGATGGGCTTTTCATGTTAATTGGGTGCTATCCCACCTGAGCTTTTTCTTTGCTATATCTTCTTCATTTATTTTTATTTTTTTCCTTCTTGACCTTGTAAGACCTTTTCTTGACCTTGTAAGACCCTGTTTTTCGTTCTTTATTTTTGTTTTTTTAATTGTCATTTACTCTATATCAAAACTCTATGATATAGATTTTTGACAAAATCTTTTCCCATTTTCATCCAACTTATCTTCTCTTTTCTTATCTATCCCTCCTGAGCTATTTGAATTAGACTCCATAACATTTTCCTTCAAAATCACCCAATTAAAGACAAATAAACAACCTCTGAAAGGTCATGCAAGAGATCGGAGGAGCCTTATTTACCATGCGAAGTTCACATTTTCTTACATGTAAATTCTTGGAGGAAGAATCATGTTTGAGCTAAGAGATCTTAATTTGAGGAGGTAAGAGCTGTCAAGAGTGAAGAGTGCTTGAATCGCATTTAAACATGCCTTGTCTTTCTTTCTCGGTAAAAATAAAAATACCCTATCTTTCTTATACTCTGGACGTTAAGGCCATCGATTTTGATTGTTGTTGGCGTATGTGTGTGCAGAAACATGCTGTTGCAGACATCAGTTTCGTTGTTTTATATGTTTTTATTTCATAAGTAAGTAGATATTCTCTCAGATCTAAGTGTGCAAGAGTTCTCCTCGTGGCTGCTCTTATGTACAATACAAAATATTCATGTATCCACTGTATATTTGGACTTGTCTCTTTCTGTGCCCTAAAGTCTTTGTGCACCACAAAAGTCAGTCAATCAAAAAGCGGGTCACCCCATTGAGGGGTGTTTCTCCCCCCTCCCCACACCTAATTAATTAATTAATAAGTGTGACCGATGAGCTTATTAGAGATGGAAAAGGAACCCAAAAGTGGAGGACAAGACAGAAACACCGGTTTATTTGACAAAGTAGGATAAAAAAGATTTGCACTCGATTTGGTAGTAATTGACATGCTCTCATCAGCGGAGGACTGATTGGTGCACAGACGCAGTCGGCGTCCCCTTTATCTTGGTTTAGAAATTACTTTCGGTTAAAAAAATTATTAAATTAATAATTTTATTGAATTCATGTTAAAAATTAAAAAATATTATTTTAATTTATTTTTAATTATTTTAAAAAAAATACCCTACATCACGTTACTGCAAACATGTACCCATGTTTGAACTTTAAGATATAAACTTATATTCCAGAAAATTGAAAGGATATTTAAAAGCATGGTGTGGTTGGGTAAGATGACTTTTTTATTGATGTCCAGCTCATTTAATGCAAGAAAATCGCTACCACAAATAAGTCTCACATGCATTTTTTTTGTTTTTATCTTGAAAAAAACTCAACAACACATCATTATAAATCTCTCACAAACACGCTCTAAGTGAGGGTGTTAACTTGGTCCACGCCGCCTGCAAAGTTTTTACGATGTTGATCATGTTAAATTCTTAAGAAAACCTTATGTTTCTTTTATAATAATTCAGATGCACTATACAGTTCTTCACCGATCAGCGAGTCATACGCACCTGAACTGATATGTTTATAGGAAATTTATATCCTATAACATGCTGGTGGTATCTGAATTGATATGTTTTTGTATTCTAGATATAAATGGAATCGAACTCATTTATCATCTAAATTAATAATAAGTTAATAGCTTAAGATTACTTTAGACCAGGTTCATCGTCAACCGGCAGAAAGGGGAATTATCTTTTAAATAAAAAGTCAATTGCTGCTTTCCTGCAAACTTAAATAATTCGAACTTTTACTCTCCATGGACAAGGGTGGTGTTAAACTGCTTGGCTGGCCAATGTCATCAATATCGGTGTCTAAAAAACTAGTTCTGCTGCATCTTGAGTACCGCGATTTCTCTACCAAACGACTGCAATTATGAGAATTGAGAATGCTTTGTCCTGTTTCGAGAGGCACCACATGGGCACAAACAAACGGTTCTTTTACAATAAAGCAAGGCTGTAGATTCTATTTTGGTAAGTAATTTATATTTTGAAATTTCTGACGTTCCATTCATTTTACATGTTATTTTGAGGTTGTATGTATAAATTTTTTTAACAAATATAATTTAAATTTAAAATAAATTAATTATAAATTTTGTAATATAAACACAATATCAAACAAATATAATTTTAAATTTTAAAATATTTTTAAATAGCGAAAATTAAATAAAATTTTAACTTAAAATAATTCAACTTGAATAAAATATTAATTTTATTTAATGGCTTTCCAAGTCTGAAATAAAATATATAAAATGAAATTGGAACATGCAGGTTATAATTTATTTGAAAAATCTAGAACAAATTAAAATTTTAAATGAAATAAAAATTATTTTATTTTTTTAATTATTATAAAATATTTAGATGATATCAACCTTGCAATAAACCACAAACTGAGCCCACCCCTCCTGCCATATATTTTACCAACAAACCAAGCTTTCAATGGGATGGGGTGACCTGGCCTGCCTTACGGTTTAAAATGATGGATCATCTAACGAAGGTACTGTCCCACTGCCATGACCAATTTAACTTCGCATCCACGCAGTGATTAATCAAGATTCCAACGCCACAAACCGTCTAGGTGGTGGGGAAATAATAAAAACTTAGTATTAAAGATTTTTTTTTAGTTTTAAATTTGTATTTTTAGTTCTTCATGATTATTTAAGGTTTATATTATTATTAATTTTAAAATTTTTAGGATTAATTATAATATATACAAACTGACCCAAATATTCATATTAATTTTTTTAAAAACAATTATACTAAGAAACTTTTAAGAGTATTATTTAATAAGATAACTCGTGAATTTACTTATTAAAAATTAATCATAAGAATTTATTTATTTAAAAAATATTAAAAATTTATAAAGTTATCTATTTTAAAATTTATAAAATTAATTAAGATATACAATAAATATATTAATAAAAAAATTCCTATGCTACAGTTGGAACATATGATCAACATCATAAGAACTTTGCGGGCGAAGAGGACCAAATTAACACCCTCATTTAAGATTGTTAATTCTATCCAACCAATTGTTCTTCAATAAGAACTCGTAACCCTACCAGCGAGAATTCTAAGTAGGAAATGTGTCTTGAAAGTGATGTCAATCTAATTTCATATTTATTTCTCTTTACCATCGTTGGATGAAGCTTTGAGCTTACCAGTCTGAGAATTCAGAGCATGTTAGGGTAACCTCCAGGTTTCTCGTTTTCAAAAAGCTTATGGGACTTTTTTCTTTTTTTAAAAAAACTTAAAATTCCTTGTATTTCTATTCATTGGAACAAGAAGTTAGAAAAAACCAAAAAATCAATTTAACTGGGAAAACCATAAAAAAACTAAAAAATTAAAATATAAAAAACCAATTAAAATTTTTAAAAACAGATTAGTTTGGTTTTGATTTATAGACCTAAAATTGAAAAAAAATTAACTGAAACTGAAACCGAGCAAAAAAAAAACAAGTTAAGCTGAAAAAACCAAGTTAAAATCAAGTCAAAACTAGAAAAAATCAAGTCAAATTAATTTAAACATGTTTTTATTTTAAAAACTAAATTGTACTAAAATGGATTAATTTAAATTAATTTTAAATATTTTAAAATAATAAATTTAATTATTTTTTAATAAAAACCGAATAAAATAAAAAATAATCATTCTTCGCCAGTGCATGCTCCCCTGAGAGACCCACAAGCGACTGAAAAAGTATCTTACGCGAATTTGATACGAATAATGAGTTGCACTGATCGAGTCAAAAAAACATTTCTAATATCAAGGCAAGAATTTGCTCCTAATTATCGTCTCTTTAGACTGGGTTCGGAATTTTGAGTACCAAAAAGACGTTAGAAATGGTCGCCTTCTAACGCAAAATGATGATGTTCCGCAAGAGCGCTTTGGAAAGCTAAATGACCTTTTCCCCCGAGGCCATCACTAATCAGCTGTTTATATTATTCGGTAGGAAATATATAATATTGTTTTTTTCAAGTATTTTTTTATATGAAAGATATGTTAAAATAATATTTTTAAAAAATTATTTTTGATATTAAAATATTAAAAAAACATATAAAAATATTCTTCTTCTTTTTTTCTTGGATAACTGAATGTAAGACATTCGGATGCTAAGTGGCTTAACAGCAATTTTTATTTTTTGAAATTTGAAATCTGAATTAAAGGAAAAAAAATATACCAAAATTGCGATAAAAATATTGTTGAAGTAAATTTTGAAATTTTTTTTGCTCAATTTTTTTAAATATTTATAATTTTTTTTGATTTATTAATGTGAAAAATAAATTTTTAAAAATATATTATTTTAATATATTTATTAAAAAAAAGGAAGAAGATGTGAAACATTTCTTATCTTTTCGTCAGAAAAGGGAGGGAAAAAGCCCTCCCTCGTGATTTCACCTGTATTGTTTCTATTTCATCCGATACCTTTTGGTGCTAGGTATCACCAGCATTGGGCCCACTTTTTACCATCCGAGGGTAACATGCTAACATGGGTCACTTATGAGGTTTTTTCAACTTTTGTTCCAATCATTCCTTTTACGACCATCGAAAAGGCGTGTATGGCCAGGATACAAGAACATCGAAAGGGATGGGGATACGACGTCTGTCAATTACCTCTCAATAATGCCTTGATGGAAAATTTACAGCCTGATTTTGACAAAGATGCGTGCTCTACAAATGAAATTGAATAGTCTAACATGACCTTAGATTCTCGCCGAAGAAAGTACCTCGAAATGTATTAGTAAATTGCCTTTGGTTTTCGAAAAGGTAACGAGAAAGACAAGATGTCCCTTGATTCTCATAGCGAGCAATCGGCATATCTAGTCAGTGACCAGGATGGTGGGACATCGTCGGACTCAACATTTTTTATTTTGAGAAGGAAGAAAAGATAATCATGTTTTTAAATAAGTGATATAAATTGGACGATCAAATTAAATTTTGATTAATTTTGATATTACAATAAAAAATAAAGCTACAATAATAATAAAATATTACTTTTGATAGATTAACATATAAAATACATAACTTGAATATAAAATATATCAAGATTATATACCCATTAAACATCATGAATCACGAGATCAAAATAATTATATAAAAAAATAAATTAATAATAAATAAAAATAAAATTATAAAATTTCATAAACAAGTATAAAAAAATACAAATAAATCATATCAACCTCATAAAAAATTAAAAACACTTATTGTAATAAAGAAATAATCACTATTTTAAAAATGATAAATAAAGGGAAAAAAATGATGCAGGAGAGGATTAATTAAAAATCAAACTTTAAAAATATTTTAAAAGATAAAAAAATATATTAATTTTTAAAAAATTATCAAAATAGAAAAAGCTCAAGTACTAGGCCCTAAACACTAGATACATGTGCTTGGATCTGCTGTTTTATTTTTTAAAAAAAGGTTTACAACATGTTTTTCTAAAAAAATAAAAAAAAAACACATCATCTATTATGATAAATGACATGTTATCTGCCAACCTAGATTCTATCTACTAATATGATCTCTGGAAAATCAAACTTACATGTTTTTTACCTAAAAAAATTATTTTTTAATTATTTCAACCACGAACACCTTACTCATACCCTTGCAATACTAGGAAACTAACATCCCAACCCATCAAACTAAAAATAACAATCCAAACTTAACTTCAGGGCCCGTGGGATTAGTCGTGGTGCGCGAAAGCTGGCCCGGACGCCCACGTTAATAAAAAAAAAAATAACAATCCAAACTACTAAATTATATTGAAAAAAAGTGTTTTATCTTGACTTAGATTGTTCTTCCTTTGCTACATTTAGGCTCAAAACAATTATTATAAGATTTTTCTCATCTAATGAACCCATTAACATAATTTTTAACCTATTTGGTGGTTAGAATTGTCACCAATAAAAAGTCTTTTCTCTCTTTTTAGGAATTCAACAACTCTTCCCTCTTTTTCCTTGAAAAAAATAAATTTTTATATCAAAATCTATTTATTTTTAAATAAAAGGACTCATCAACTCACAACAAAAAAGAATAGGGCATTAAAATATATTTCACAGAAAAATTTAAAAGTACCATCTATATTACCCATGTTTTTTCATTTAAGTCCCATGTCTTCCAATTCAATCCTTCTAAAAAAACATAAAAGAAATTGGATGTTAATTTCAGCTTAAAAAATTCAATTATGCAAAGCAAAAATTTAAAAATCAAATTAAATATTTTTAATAAAATTATTACTTCAATTCATAATGATTTATGAATAACTGTAAGCATAATAAAAACACAACAAGCTTTAGTTTTTGTTAATTAATAATTATTTGATAAAATGATAAATATTGCTTTTTATTTTTTTTTTACAAATACATTAAAATACCATAAATTCTTTAAAAATTATATTTAATGTCATAACAATTCAAAACATTGAAAAATTAATTTAAATCTAAAAATAATCAAGGTTTTAAAAAAAACAGCTGAACATAGTACCTAATACCTTCTGAAGGGGTTCAATGCACCGAGTGCTTCTGTGTGCCTTGAGCATGTAAAGAGATTTACAAGATAGTAAAGCCATAGATCATTCAAATGCACACGGATGTTTTTGAGTAAATGAGAGAGCATGCACCAGGAGATGCTGGGTGATTAAAAATGTAAACAACAACAACGATGACGAGCTATCGTGTCCTGAGATTGTCCAAACCGAATGCGACTGGATCATGTTTAGCCCTTACTAATTAACATTAACATTAATATTTTTTGTAAATACGTGCTAATTTTTTTGCAAGCTCCTATCAAGAAAGAAGAAATTTGGAAGCAAATGAAATGCATATATCTTTACAATGGACACGAAGCATCCAAAGGTTACAGGTCTCTGATACCAAAAACTATAGAAACTGAGGATCCAGGGATGAATGAGGGGCGACAAAAGCTAAAACTAAAAGGACTATCCCAAAAGGGTCATAAAAAGAGAGAAAACGAACGATCAAGATAAATTGAAATTAACACGCCTGAACGCCAAGTTTTCCAACCGGGCCGGGCCGGACCCAAGGTCCGTTCTCCACAGCCTAAAAGCTTCGGAAGCTTTTAACAACTCTCATTTATAAAGAAGTCCGTTCCAAGCTTGTAAAACATCTACAAAATCAATCTACCGTGTACCGAATCACCAACACCAAACAACCATTTAATATCAGTACTGATATTACTATAAAAATAAATAAAAATCACTACTAATATTTCTACTTTAACGTTCAATAGATCCATCCTAGAGGTAGTTTTCATGCTTATGGTTGAGCCTTTTCTAAGCTGAGCTTTAGGCGAGCTGCCAATAAATAAATTGCTGTATCTACAAAAGGTTTTCTCGTGCGATCTTATTTCAGGATTCGAATTCAAGATTATAACGTGCGAGCAAACGACCTCCCCTGATCACCTGGGGCAGTATCTGTAGGGTCCAAACCAACAATTCACCCGCCCCCCACCAGCGACGCCCAGGTCACAAACTGAGAAGCCGGGCGTCCAAACCCGAAATGAGTATTGGGCAAGATTCAGAACTAATGATGGGAGATGGACCCAAATTTATGAGATCTAACGTGAAAACCCACCCAAGTATTGGGCCACGCGAATGTGAAAAGGGATTTGACATTGCCCGAAATGAGTAATTTACCAGGGCCAGATAAACCCAGAAATTATTCGGTTCATATTTGAACCCTTTGCAAGTTTGCAGCCCCTCCACGCTGCTCTGCACACCCTCTTTGTGCATTTTCATGCGCAGGTGTTGCTCATTTGGATACCCCTCGGATCTCAAATTATTCCATCATGAGTATTGACTAGGATTTACTCTCAAAGCACTCCAGATATTATCCAGTGATTCTATTCTAACTTTCTAATTTCTCTTGATCGTTGACCTCTCACTTTAAATCCAAGATCTTTCGTGGAAATCCAATATTCTAATTGCTAAGATGTCCCTTCAGAGAACACGGAGTTACCAATATGATCAGCATGGAGTTACCGGTATGATCAGCCTTTTTAAATAATCTTTAACTGATATAAATGAAATAGATTTGTTTATTTAATTTTAGCTGTTGCGGGGAGTGGCGCTTGATTCCCATCAATCGCTCCTTATCTCCTCTAATTAAAATCTTTTTAGTTTAAATTCTGAAACTGAGAACGAGAAGAGTGTTTGAATTTTATAGATGAAATAATTATGAATTTATATTTTATAATTTTATTAAAATTAATAAAAATCAAATATAAAATAATATGAATATGTATAATATCAAGCTCAAAAACTTTTTATTTAAGAGAAGTATTAAAAATAATATAAAACTATTAATAGACCTCAGCAAATAAATTAAACTACTAAATTTAAATGATTTTTGACAATTTCAATATAATCCAGAAGGAAAGGATCATCAGTTCGATTGCATTATTACATGTAATCATAGCTGCCCAGTTTTTTTTAGTTATTTCAAACACTTCGATTAATTGTCATTGGGCCAACAATAGACAACTTAATTACTCGAAATATGTCACAAAATATCCTGCCACTTGACAGTGTCGATGGTATTTGATGCGCTAAGATTAGTTCGACTACTTGATTGGGTGGCCCATTAATTTACTTATCGATTAGCAACACGAGCATATGATAGAAATTTTGAAATTATTCTTGACATCAACGCCCTCGAGATTGCGACATCAATTGAGACATGTTTATGTTCCGTCCATTCATATCAATTTCTAGGGATATCGAAAACTTATGTTTGCTGACGTCCGATTGTATTATAGTTTAGGTAACTGAGATTTCACAAAAGATTCTCCCCTTCCATCCAAGGATGTTTACAATAATATCATCAGATGTTTCCATGGTTTAAAATAACATTTGCTGTTTTCTAGAAGTATTTCACAGGGAATCAATATCTAAAGATTTCTCAAGCCAGTAGATATATCTGAGATTTATACGTAGATTTACTGTGTATATTCTTGGTTTTTTATCTTATCTGATAAGAAAATGCTGGAGGGAAATTTTACAGTTAATACTGAAATACTTGGGAATTAAGAATTATTACGCAGCTTCACTGTTCATATAATTATTCAAGTTACTCTGTTTTTTCAATTGTCCTTCATGTTCTATCTATCCTCTATTTTTTAATTAATTTTATTTTTATATTTTTAAAATTATTATTTTAACTATTTTTAAATCAATTAAATCACATCAAGTCATCTCTCGTATAATATAATTTTAAATTTAGACTAAAAGACCGGCCAATTGATTTTAAGATTAATTTACTAGATTAAATTTAATAAATATACCAGGTAATTATATATATATATATATATATATATCTTTATATTCAACCATGGTATGTAAACTAGTGATACGCAATCCTAAATTAAAATAAAAAATAAAGGCGGCAGTACTTGACGGATAAATCTTTATGGTGCTCCAATTATAACTAATAATGTTTTGTTAATTATTTAATGAAATTCACTTTAAAAAAAATCAGATACGCGTAAGAAGGATGAGTACTAATTAACTAGTAAAATGGTCCCAAGTTACCATCAGCTTAGAAATTCACGGTGCCTGACGTGCACGTAAATAGACATTTAGAAATATAGAAATACAGAATGCATTAATAGCTTTTCTCTCTTGCAATTATGGTATAAAACGACATCATTTTTGACTTGTAGATCCTTTAATTAATCGAAGGACGCAGGCGTTTGGCGATGCGTGGATATAGACGACCTAGGTGGCTATCTAAGAGCGTGTCTGGCTTTTCTTACGTATAAATCAACAAATTGGTTGGTTTCAATAATATTGCCTAAAAAAGCCCACTGAAGTTACCGCTTTCACGTCTTTTTTATAGAAGTGGGTCTCAGACTAGAATCTTCTAACTAGCGAGTACACGCACGCACTCAAATGGACCATAAATTGAAAAGGCAGAGCCACACCTGGTAAAATACTTCTATAAAAAAAGCTTGTCACTGCCAACCGAAAACGAGGTCGGTTGTAGCAAGTGCCTGCGATGCTCTATCAAGCTTTCTGCTCTGGCCCGATGAACATGGTTACTGTTTTTTTTTTTTTTCCCGGCAAGAATTAACATATGCCCGCTGCCATCTCAACAAATGATGCAATACGTGTCTTTAAGAGAACAGGCTCCATCACAGCACTAAGTTGTGTGTTCGGCTGGGAGATCTGGTTATTTTTCTTCAAGTGTGTAATCATTTTAAAGTACAAATTATACTTTATAAAAATAAAAAATATATATATTTCATATGTTTTTTTACGTGAGTCTTATAAAAAAAATCAACCATAAACAGCCCATTGAATAAGCAAAAGAACTCATTCGACTGTTGCTTTCCCTAGCATTATCATTCACTTCATTGAAAATAACTAGTATATTGCTAAAAATAGATTTTTAAAATAAATAAATTGGACGAGATAGCCATAAGACGAGCATGTGATATATAAAGCCAGGAACTTTATAACTTCAACCTAATCCGTGCGAGTCAAACCAGTGACATTATAAAGATCTAAAATATGCAGTATTCACATTGAATTTGATCCGCATGAATCCAATTTATGTAGTAATTTTTCTCGAACAACTTCCAATGGTCGTCCTTTGTTCATGAACATAACCAGCCTGGTGAGTCGATTCTGGATCAAGGGACCTTCTTTTTCCAAAGCTAGGATTTTTAGTGGACTAGAGACTTTCATTCATGTAAGTTATCAGTGATGGAACTTTTCTTTTGATGGTGGGTTGTTACATATCGTGTCAGAACGATAAGTTTGACTTCCTCCTATTAATTATTAATTTTTATTATTATAATTATAGCAACCTTTACTTTAAAATATATTAAAATAATATTTTTTTTTATTTTTTTAAATTTATTTTTACATAAACATGTTAAAATACTCTAGAAATATAAAAAAATATGAAACATGACTTGGTATTATTTAAACTACATAAATATAATGCTTTTATCTTTTCAAAATAATTATTTCTTTAATTATAAAGAATGAAGTATATGTTTGGAAAAATGGTGTATGATTCTTTTTTAAAAATATATTTAATTAAGAATATATTAAAATAATATATGTTTTTATTTTTAATATCAACATGTGAAAATCTTCTAAAAAACACTTAAAAATTAATTAAATATTTTTAAATGAAAATAATTTAGAAAGCATAAACTAAAAGTTTCGCATTTTCTCATCCAATAAACCATGAATAATTTATTTTTTTTAGTTTGTTAATAGAATATATCAGTGTATTTTTTAATATTAAAATTTATATTCGATCAATTTTAAAAGCACACCATCACATCAATATAATACATTTTAAAAAATATGTAATAAACTGTTTTAGATTCTGATCCTAAATCTTGGGTTTGTAAAAGGAAATAAAGAAACCAACCTCTTTAGTCAACACGTCAAGCCTTTGATATTAATAATTTATTAATTTAAACTAATAAAATAAATTTGACGAATACTCGATCGACTAAATTCTCATCGTCTGTGCATGCTGCATAATCGATCTACAAATGCAGCTTGCGTCGTCCACTTATTGCCTCTGCCACGTTGAATTTGTCCGTGCCTTTGTCTAACTCGCGTGCTTATAGACCGGACTTTGGGTTCGAAGACCGATGGAATATGTTATGTAGATTCACTGTTATCAGGGGCGGAACTAGGTGGCAAAACATGTTAAAAAAAATTATTTAGTATTTTAAATTTAAATAAATAAGCTTTTTAATAATATATATATATATATTATTATATTAGTTTTGGCCTCCCCTGTTAAGATGAACCTCGCCCCGCCACTGACTGTTATGACAACAGCTTAGGACACTCCTATGATTTCACACAAACATGTTTATATATAACGGAAAAAATAATGAATTGTAGAGTAATATTTATCAATCGAATTGATTCCATCATCAAGTCCATTGATAAACACTGAGTGAATCCCAGTCAAAATAAAAACAATTTAAAAAAATAAAAAAAATACAATGACAGATAGTTTTTTATGAAAGCTTTTATCGACATAATTATAGATGAATTCAAATAGCAAAAACCCTATAGCTTTTACTGTGTTTGTTGAATTTTAATTTTTATTGTTAAATTTATGGTATAAATGTTAATTAAACATGTAAGACTAAATTTTATTTTATTTTTTTATTGTATTCTCTACATTGCAATAATATTTTATTGTTTTGTTGAATTTTGATTATTATTGTCAATTTTTTTAGTATAAATGTTAAATGAATATGCATGATTATTTTTTTTAAAACAATTATTGTCTACATTACAATAATATTTTGTTGTTTTGTTGAATTTTAATTGTTACTGTCAAATCTATGGTATAAATTTTAATTTAATATACAAGATTAAATTTAATTGTAAAAAAAAATATTTTCAATCTAGGATTAAAAGCATTACCATGTTGAAAATGAGATGCAATTGAATAATTTAAAATTATTCATAGAAATAAGTTAAAATCAACCGGTTTTTGGCATATATTTTGTATACAAATTCTGCAACTAGATAATAACAAAAACAATACAATAATTATTTTTTAAAAATATTAAAATTTTATTTGTCACTAACTCGTGTATAATATGTTTGTATCATGTGAGTTGCATGATTTTTTACATGAAACGTAAAAAAAGCAAAGAAATATACCAGAAAAAAAGCTCTATTATGTTAGAATAAAATGGTGGTGTGGCCGTCATACATCTCAGATGACACATTGACATAATATATTTAACACGTGATATCTGAGTATTTAACATGACATTCATAGTTTGGTGCGGAGAATTGGATCTGACAAATTCACATCTCTGTTACCACACATATCGACAGCTTCATTCATTTTGTTTTGCATGTGAAGCTGATCATAAAATTAATTATAATCACATCTATTTTTAATTAATTTGTTATTATTTAAAATCTATTTAACTTACAATATTTTTTTTATTGGAGTTCAACCGAGCTTAATGTAGTTTTTTGTGAAGATATATGCGCGGAGTGATGACCGCTAAAAGAGGGTGCAGCAACTCACTAGCAGCTACTCTCGACACTTTATGTTATGCTTGTTCAACCATTTTCTTTTATAAATTATTATCTTCTTGAATTGAATTTGATAATTTTAGTTTTTATTTTCAAGAGATATATAATAGTTAACCGAGAGAGAGTTACAAGGACAATCCTTCAACCTTCCTAGATTTTGATCTGAATTTATAAACAGGGATAGGATAATCTGGTGGACCCAGTAAAAATTAGATGCATTGATTTTTTAATACTACAATCGAGAACTTGTGCACGACTCACAATGTCTCAACTATTGGGAGCTTGCAAGTAGTATCGAGCACCTAATCTCATGTGTTCACAGCCCTGAACGAGATACAACTCATCTCACCATAAAATTTAAACAACTCTTAGTGGATTATGAACATTTACTCCAAATAATCATAGACATAAGATCACGTATAGGTGTTAGTGTACGCTCATTTTTTGATGTATGGTTTTGGAAATGACCAGCCTCCTTTTGCGTCTTCATTGTTATAGTTTAATTTTACATGAATATATAAATTTTTAATGAATATTTGGATTTTATATATTCAAATTAATTTCTTGTTCAAAATATTTTTTTAATCATTACAAATAAATATATCGACATACATAATCTGTTGCTATATTCCAGATAATCTAAAGCAATTTACTTCTTATGTCACTACAACATTGTTACATCAATGACGAAATAAGGATGCGAGTATCTGTTGAAATAAAATTATAATACATGCCACTATAAACTAATGAGGAAATTATTTTGTAACATTATTTTGTTAGTGTTTTGAAGCGGGTAATTTTTTTAGCATGTATTTTCTGTTTGTAAAACTATTGGGTTTTGTTTTACAAATATAAATACCGATGGAAATAAAATTATAAATGAAAGGATTACCAATAAATGGATGGAATTTTTTTTACAAACATAAATGCTGACAAAAAATAAATTATAGACGAAAGGTTTACCGATAAATAGCTTCCATCCATGAATCTACTAGTAAAATCTTTGTAGACAGAATAATAGTGTAGATATTAATAGAAAAATCTATAGGTAGAACTGTTAAATATAATAGTGTATTTTTAATATTTTTGTGAATTCTACATGAGCTTCATGTGGAATTCTGGCCGGCAAAGCAGGGAATATGATGCCCAGGGAGCTGACTGATTAAATTATTGAAAGAAGTTTTCACGCTCATGAAAAGAAATTTAAGGCAAATGATATATTTGTCCTCCAGTTATCAAGAACAAAAACAATTCCCATGTGGATCGCTTGTATCCCTAATGTTCATGGAGTGTTTCAATGCAAACCCAAAACTTCATTTTTTGTCTCAAGTTTTCTTATCTGTGAACTGAGGGAATTTGACGATGTGGTATTCTTATTATCTCAGTCGACGCGCTCGACTATAAACAAAATTCCCGTTCAATCCAACATCCCTCCATCGCATTGTATTTTAATTATCAAGGTATAATTTAATTAGTTAAATTTTAGATTTATTTTTTAAAAATTATTAATTTAAATTTTATATTTATTAATTTTAAAATTTATAAAATTAATCGAGATATAAATAAACAAACTTAAAAAACAATTTTTATAATCTAAAAAAAAATTTGAAAATATTTTTTTGATACTGTGTAAAATCCAAAAGTTAATTTCCACTAATTTCAAGGATGGTTACTTTTAATTTAATTAAGTTTTTATAAAAAAATAACCAAATAATTTTTTTAAAAAAATCAAAATCAAACAAGTTCAAATCAACTAATTTCGGTTCATTTATTTTAAAATAAAAACCAGTTTAAACTAGTCTGGTTTGATTTTCTTAATTTAAATTGGTTTTTCAGGGCTTGACTCGTGTTTTTGTTCTTGTTTGGCCTAGTTTTTTTATTGAGGCTCGGTACAATTTGATTTTTTTGATTTTAAATTTATAAAACTAAACTCAAACTGATCAGTTTTTAAAAAAATCTAATATAATTTTTTATTATTCATTTTTTTTATTTGTTTTTTAAATTTTCTTGATTTAATTAATTTTTTAATTTTTTTACTCACTTCTGTCAACCACTATGCCAAATACCAGGGATTTTTAATTTGACAGGAGGGAAGGAATCAAAATGAAATCCAACTTTTAAAAATATTTGGATGCTGAAGGGACTATCTTATATTGAAAAGAAAATAGTCACCAAAATCCTATAAATTTTAGCAATCTGGGGTGACACTCAAACAATTTAAATAAAACGATTTGATTTGGTAAAAAACACCGAAAGATTGAGTTGTTATTAAATATTAAGATACATGTACAAGTGGCTCGTGAAATGTATAAACTTTTTATATTATTTTAATAAAAAATTCAGAAATACTGTGTTGAAACGAGAATTTTCCTTTGATTTGATGGGTTTCTAGAGAGCCGATCGTGATGGCTAAACAAAATGCATTCACCGTCGATTGGGTAACAATATGACTAAACCAAGTGCTCTTTCTGGTAGTGTAATAGTTTACATTTTTAAAAGTTGTTTTTTTAATATTAAATTATTTTTTTAATATTTGTAATGTGTCAATATAAAAAATAAAAAATTTATTTTAATATACTTTTAATTAAAAATACTTTTTTTTTTAAATACCATCTAAACATTTTAAACAAACAAAGACGAAGTGTAACCCCGCGAAGCACAGGCCAAGTCAAAGAAATAGAAGAGGTCCATGAGTCAATATAAGGAGGTAATAAATTGAAAATGATTAAAGAGAAATCTAGTCAATAAAAGGATTTTAAAAAGGGAAATCCATGAAAACATATAAAAATAAATTCCAGACGAGCAATCCATGAACAAGTCAACTTTTCTTGCATTGAACAAGATTTTTCTAGTTGTACGTCAACCTGCCAAAAAAGTATTAGACTATTGAGTGCCCCAGAGATAAAAGGAAACAAATTCATATTTGAAAAAATGAAGTAGAAATGATTTTATTAATAATCTGCATCCTCTTTCACCGAGACTCACTCTCCTATATATGTATAGCAAAGCATAAGCAAGACTCCTCACCCCTCTCGCCCGTTCTCACCTTCTACTTCCTAGTCTCTCCATCTCTCAAGTATACCATCATCACTTCTTCTCTTCTATATCTTCCAAGTGCTACACTCTTCCTCTTGATTTCCTTTCTCCAGTATCCCCGGAGATATATAATTATAGAGATATGGTAGTGGCATCTCCAACTAAAATTCACAGTGAAGAACTCCTGGCCATTGAGCTTCCAACAGTAGACCTCTCAGGTGATAGATCAATGGTCTCCAATCTCATTGTCAAAGCCTGTGAGGAATATGGTTTCTTCAAGGTGAAAAACCATGGTGTTCCTCATGACATCATTGCCAAAATGGAGAAAGAAAGTTTGAACTTCTTTGCCAAACCATTCGATGAAAAGCAAAAGGTTGAGCTGGCCAAACCCTTTGGTTATGGCTGCAAAAATATTGGCTTCAGTGGTGACATAGGAGAGGTGGAATATCTACTTCTTAGTACCAACCCTCTCTCCATAGCTGAAAGATCCAAAACCATATCCAATGACCCTGCAAAATTCAGGCAAGTGCTTACACCCTTTATATTGCTCTGGACTTTTCATTATTGCACATGGGAATTTAACACTACTACATTTAGTTATCCATAATTCATTTTGCAAATGCTCTTTATTATTTTTTTAAAAAGATATCTAGCAATGTTAATTACTCTTATGCATATATTTGATCGAGAGCCACCGACTTCTTGAAAGTGCAAGAGATGATGTGTTTTTGGTTTTGAGTGCTGCCTTGAGAACCTTACATAAAACATGATTAGCACAGCTACTTGCAAGAAATTGGTGAACAAAGTTAACAAACACAAAATGCTGCAAAATCTACAAACCGAGAAGACTAAAACTACTTCTAGTTTTTAAAAAATTAAAATTAGGGTGTTTCCGAAATTTGAAAATGATGCCACCATGCAAATTGCTAGTTCAATCTCCCAAACACACACACACACACACACAGAGTGCTAGATGGGAAATTTCTTGAAATTGAGCAGTGTTTTCTAAACCCGAGTATTCAAATGCCCTGTCCTTTCCTAAAAAAGAAAAACAAATCTAATTTGCTGCCGGAATCTTTCTTAATGAATTTCAGGGTGAAACAAGCTTGCCTTCTTTAATATTTACTGGGACCAGAAGACTCGGTGCATGCTATAATAGGAATTTCATTTATTATTGTCGTAATGTTTGGTATGAATGGAACATGAAAATAAATAACCGGGATTTCCTTATATCGAACACTAGCTATGAAATTATATTATATTATATTATATGTACTGAAGGTAAACACGCTTTTACGATAGAAGTAGAACAATTAAAATTTTCTTTATTTTTCTCGTTGTAACGGGTAATGAATGGTAAAACAGTGATGATAAATCTATAATTTTTCTATTTATATATATATATATTATAAAAAACAAGTTTTTATTTTTATTTTTTATACTTGATATTTATATATCGAGCCTATTCATCACTATTTTTGTCTTATGAATATTTGGTTTAGAACAAAATTATTTCTACAGTTCTTTTTATTTTTGTCTTTATATTTTGTAATTTATTGTTTAGTTTTTTTTCTTTACACCTTTTGTTTTTTTTTTAAAAAAAAACCTATACAGACTAAGTAAATAGCTTTCAATGCACTAATTGCATTTTTTTTTACTATATTAAAAAGCAAAAACACTTGTTAATAATATTTATATATCAATTTATTTGGATTAGAAAAAATAATTATTCAGCAGTTAGGGGACTTGAATAAACACTGTAGCATTTGTTATTATTAGATCCATTTTAAAACTCCAAATCACAATGGAATATGGAATTATACATGTCCTCCTGGAAGGTGAGATAACATGCCACAACTTTTTTCACTTGAAAGTTGAAAAATAGCCTCCTTTGTCTTTGTCAACATCCCCCATTAATGCTTGAAAAACTATTTTTAAAACCAGAGAAGTTTCATGTATTGTAACATTGTCGTTGATTCACTGGTTATTGTCTTTAGTAAGTTGCATGGTCAGTAATCTCAAAAGAGGAGGAGAGGGAATAGTGCTGGTTGGTTTAACAATCCATAGTTTCTTTTTGTAAATAGAAAAAAAGATAAAGAAAACAATTATCAGCAGTCTCCTGGGGTTTGAATTTGAGTTAGTTAAAAAAAAAAAAATATACCGTGTCAGATTTGTCATTTCTTTATCCCAAACATGGCTTGGGAGGGAGAGCGAGGAGGGGGGGATGGGGTATGTACGGATCAATCCAATCACATTACAATCTCATTGACATGATTATCTCTTGTGAAAATTATCTATGATTCTTACTTGATACATGAATGTCGTCCAGTGATTTATGATGGAATAAGTGAAATCCAAACAATGCTTACGCTTTTATTAATCAAATAAAAAAGAAAAGAAAGTTTATGTTGGCAAAGCTGTCCAGTCTCCATCCTCTGAATAAAATATTCACCATCCATCTAATCTTGAACGTCTGGGCTTACATGTAAAATTCACTTGGTGGCATCAAACATGATAAAGTTTTTTCTCGACGACAATCACTATTAATCCAGAAAATTCGAAAAGAAAACGAAGATAAGGTACTTTTAGCATGAAAAGATTGGAGAATCAAATGGACAAGTCAGACAGATACATGTAAGATGGTCTTATCAAATCAGAAGAAAGAATAATAAAAACAATAAAGGAAGGAACTCGAATGCCAAAATAATGCCACGAAGGAATTTAATGAAGAGAAACTGGAATAGGCAAAGGAGAAGCAGGGCAGCAGGTTCATCGTCCTTGTGCGACTGTATGGTTTCTTTTCTTTCCAAGCCTTGTGTTAAACTGTTATATTCACTGACGATAAGGTGTGACTTTTCTCTCTTGGACACAGCTCTGCTGTGGGTGCTTACATAGAAGCAGTTAGGGAGCTGGCATGCGAGTTATTAGAACTGATGGCGGACGGGCTCCGGCTCCCGGATAGATCAGTGTTTAGTAGGCTAATCAGAGATGTGGACAGCGACTCCCTCATCAGGTTAAACCACTACCCCCCTATACCTCTGCTCAGTAAGGACAAGGACTCGTCACCTTGTAACCAAAACAAGGTAGGGTTCGGAGAGCATTCTGACCCTCAGATCTTGACCATCTTGAGATCCAACGATGTGGGTGGCCTTCAGATTTTCTTAAATGATGGTGCGTGGGTCCCAGTAACACCTGATCCCGCAACCTTCTGGGTTAATGTGGGTGACTTGTTACAGGTTGGTCCACTATTTTTCTCTTATCTTGTAATCATAATCAATTGTGAAAAAAGTTGATTGGGATTTGATGGAATCCACTGTTCCAATAGCTGAGCTAGGTAACTAGCTAGCTAGCTAGCTGTAGCTATCTAGGCAGGCTTTGGATTGGGTTCTTGATGCTAATGGGACCCAAATCTTCAACACTACTTTCCATCCAGTGAACATTATGTGAATGAGTAATTGAATGACCAACTAGATTCAGAACAATGGGAACTGAAAAGCACCTGAACCGGGGATGGTTGCCTACGGTGTTCCTAGAAGCTGACTTTAAGTTATCGAGGAAATATCTCGGTGATCTGACTAAATCATTTCCAAGATATTTTGGTGGAATTCGGTTTTCTTGGGTCTCTTTATTGGTGAAAAGATGACAAAGATATGTCCTAAAGCAAGGTCTCTACAAAACCAGGTTTTTTCCCGAAAGTTCTGTTTCCGAAATTTATATTTTTCTAGAACTGAATGATTGTTATCGTCAAAATCAAAGCTTTGAAAACAACGTTGCACCTACTGGACCTTGTACTTGTTCGCGTTGATTCAAAGTACGCTTCCTGGTTATCATTAATTTTTTACATGGCCCTCTGCTCAGTTCAATGTGCCCTCTTGTTCATCCATGGAAGTCTCTCATTTTATTGCCTTGTTAAATTTTGCAGGCAATGACAAATGGGAGATTTGTAAGTGTGAGGCACAAAGCCCTAACCAACTCTTACAAGTCCAGAATGTCAATGGCCTTTTTTGCTGGCCCCCCACCCAATGCGAGGATCCCTGTTCCGCCAGAAATGATTACCCCCACCAAGCCGGCATTATACAAGCCTTTTACCTGGGCTGAATTCAAGAAAGCTGCTTATGCTCTGCGACTTGGAGATAGCCGCCTTGGTCTCTTCAGGATGGAAGGAGATGGGCAAGTTGCTTGATGAATTTTTGTTTTTTGATAGTCGAGTATTATGTAGTAAATATGCAAGTTTAGTCTCTTTCTGTACGCCTGCCCTAGAAAGAATTTTGCTGTTGGATATCCTTTTCATTGCTATTGCATATAACAGGATATCTAGAGACGGCGTTGTAGTACAGCGGATATGAGTAAATGGTGCGGTAGCATCACCTTAGTCTAGTCATCAGTGTAAAAAACTTTCTTCTGAATCCTGTTTAGTGGCCTGTAGGTGGTGGTTAGCTCTATCATGGATTCTTTCCACATGTCGAGCAGAACGATAGTGAAAGCCCTCCCAGGATAAGATGTTATATGAAGGTGAAATAAATTTGAATATGGAAAATCAATCTCTTGTAGGGCACCAGCTAGAATCAAGGAGGAAGTGATGGAATTACCAACTCACTCTTTTACTCGATTTGGAAATGCGATTGCAATGAAAAACATCAGAATTGATATCTCGAAGATACTAAAATTATTAGAAAATATCTAAATAGCATAAATTCAATGACTTTTCAATTGGAAAACATTTTTTAAGCATAAAGAAAAACATAATTCGTGTATTATAGTCACCGAAAATGCTAGGCTGATTTGTGACACCCAGAAAGGGATTGATCGTATCTACGGAAGAGAAGCTTACACGTGTCATGCCAAGGTCGAAAGGAAATTCAAGCACGAAACCATGCATAATTACAAGCAGGTTAGAGGCTCTCAAAAACACAGAGCCATCTAATTCAAATGAGTCATTTGTGCTTCAACAAGAGGTGCAACAATCAGCACTTCAGAGTAGTTTGTCTGTCATCACATTCAAGTCACCCTTTAAAATATTGAGTTAGGGCTGCAAATGATCTTTTCTGTTATCGTTTTTACCACGTTATATAGCAATCGGGTCAGGAAAGACCTCATCAGACAAGAATTTGAGATCTTGCAGCAACGCGTGAGCACTTCTTCCGGCCAGTTTTGCTTAGTGCACAAACACATATCTCCAGGAGCTCATAATCCTCTTCCAGGAACAACAAGGATGCTTTATCTGGATTCTCTAAAAGCATCTTTGATGTTAGGAAACCAGAGATTGTCCATGTCTGAAAAAGCCTGGACTGTTTGCCTATAAACCTTCCACTGCGAGTGTCATAGTATTCAGGCCATTGATCCATTGATAATCTCGTCTCTGCCAAAGCAACTGCCCTTTGCGCTAATTCTGGTTTCCCCATCTTGATACAAGCTAATGTGAACTGGAATAATAAGCAACACTGTATTATGGAACACGCTTTCACGACTTGATATCAGCAATGTAAGCCAACACCCAAACATAGCATTCAAGTATCACAATTTTGAGTCCTTGACAAATATTACCTGCCACAGCAGTGTCGGCCAAGATCCACCATTGTGATATGACCATGGGCTGCAACAAATTGGAGAGATAATTACATTAAACAGAACCGCTATGCAACTAAGCCAATCTACATAAAAGCACCCAGGAAATAATAGGAGCCTCACGTGTTCTTTGGATCACTGCCAGTAATTATACGCCATTCTTCATATTCCAAAGCAGGGTAACAAATCTTAAGAGGCATATGGCCCATGAGATCATCCCACCTAGCCTCGATCAAATTTAGGATACCCTCATTTTGTTTTGAGGTTCCCAGAGAAGAGACGATAGCCCAAAGGTTCCCAAGAGTAAGAAACCTAAAATCCATGTGAGCCGGCTGCAGATTGCCAATGAGGTAACCACCTTCCTCAGGAATCCAATCCACTAGCCACGAAGGAATTTGATCGGGGTATATGTTGAACTTGTTGACTGCATCTGTAGAGTATTCTTCAGTGTTGTAACGGTAGATCTCATTGATCTTCCTCATGTCCACCCAATAATACTCTCTGATATGGAATGAGAGTGCACTGAGTCGATTATTTATTGCAGCCACCAGATTCTTGGTTTCATCATTGACTATGAGCATCTCACGTGCACATCGTAAAGCAGAATAGAACAAGGCCTGAAAAGGTATGCTAGTTAAGCAAATGGCAAACCAAGGACAAGCATAAGCATGCTGGTGACAAGTCTAAAGCTCGAGAAACTTGAGCACTCCTTTTTTCCAAAATCTTAAATGCTTAGGAGAATTTTCTGAGAAGTATAATGACAAAACTGCAAGAAAAAATTCACTGCTGGAACAAACAACAGCTCCATCTAATGTACTCCTGCAGCTTAAGCACGTCAAATAACCGGTTTATATTTTCTAAATTTATAATAGTTGCATGCGTTCTAGCATAACAGGTCCTTGGTCAGTGTGGTCAGATATCAACCTTGCACAACATCATAACATCTCCATAATCAACAAAAATAATTTTCCGCATGCAACATAAGCAAAAAACAAAATTGAAGGCCAGACTGAAAATATTTAACGTACTTGGATTTCAAGAGGGTGTCCATGGATACCCATTCGTCTATCAATCATGCAGGAACCATCAGTGACTAACAGCGTAGGAAACATATCAAACCCATCTGATAAACACAAATTTAGTCCGAGTCTGATTCCTGTCTGGACATCAACCCTCTCTTGCAATGCATAGTCGCCTGTTATCTTCCCATAAGCTCTCAACAAAATTATCCACCACAGCCCTGTGATTGTCTTGAAAATATGTTTCAGATTACAATAATTATGCAAATGTAACTGGACGAAGGAAATAACTGGATATATAGACAAGACATGAAGCAACTGAGCACTAAGGATAAGATTTTGGACCAATACTCAATTCATTGAATACAGAAAGACTTCTTATTATATACAGAACAGGGAACAAAACTAAGTATTATCTTACCAGAATCAACAGGCGCAACACGCCCAATGGCTGATTCACCAAAATCAGGATCCAAAACCTCCTCAAAACCTCCATCACTGCCATCAAGAGGCACTGTTTTAACTTTAAAACTTGCAGGCATTAACCCTTGCCCAGGACTGTAACAGTCCACTGTTTTCTCCCAGCTCTGACATACACGAGAGAAAAGTTTTAGTTTAAATTGATTTTGAAGAATTGGTGCTTATCATTCTCTCTTCTTATCCCCCATAAAAAGCAATCTCTCTCTCTCTCTCTGTCTCTCTCTCAGCATGTTTTTCCTTTTGATAGACATAAAAAAGTAACATGTAATGGGCTAATTTTGGTGAAAATTGCAATTATAGATGCATCATTTCAAAAGTTCAACTTCCCAAGTTAAAGCTCTAAGCTATTATCACTTTATTTTTATTTTTTTGGAGATGAATGCATCCATGGAGTTGGCAATATTATCATCACGGCATGTTGCCCATAAATTTGGTTTCTGCAGAAGGTGGCTATTCTTTAAGGCAGTGGTCACAAACATGGAAAGCACTATGAAAAGTGAGTATAAATGTGTAAGCAGCATGAAAAGTGTGAATCAATGCGACCACAGAAAAAGTGTTATGCTGTAAAAGAACATCAAATATATGCCAAAGCAACAGATCTTTGTTTCAATTGCAAACACAATTGCCACTTTATTAAGCAGCAGAACATCAGAACATAACTCAAATGTGAGCACGAACATAAATACACTACATATGCAAAAAAAAATAAGTAATGTAATGTTTGGTTTAATATACCTGCAACTGCAAAGTGTGAAGAAGAAAATTCTTCACAATCTCCATTTCTCCATTAAGCAAAAAAGCAAGTGCGGATGGAACAAAATCACGAATGAAGACTTGGTCATAATTCAATGGTTGACTGTCAGCAGGATCATTAGCAGCGACAGTCCCTACTGGATGCCCACAGTACTTCACAATGGTGCCTCGAAGCAACTGCCACGCTTCCTTCTCGATCTTAGACACCTCTCTCTCAACAACCTTAGGAGTTGTGCTCTCATTCAAACCCTTGAAGAAATTTGTATTTACTTTGGATTCATTAATCTCCACCCTATTACTAGATGTTTCCTCTTTTCCTTCTTTAGCTGCATCACTTTCTGTTTCAATCTTTTCTATCACTAAAGGCTTCACATTCAACCCTCCTTGAATGTAAATACTCTCAAATCCTTTCTTATTAACATGACCCTCTACTGAAGTCGAATGATTCCTAATGTCCGACGCTACTTTGGGAATTACTAAAACACCCCTCGAACTACTACCCTTATCGACAAGAAAAACTGAACTAAAACCCCTAGCATGACCCCAATTCCAATCGCAGACATTAAAACCTCTGCGATCCAGATTAACTATGCATTTATGACCAGTATCTTGTGACCATCTACGGTTATTACAGCAGTGGAATTCATGATTATATACCGATTTCGGATGTGATTTCGACAAATTGGTATGAATGACTGAATTATTATTAGATCTTGAGAGAGAAACCCCAAAATGTGAAAAACTTCTGTAACTAATTATGATTCTACAACAGGGTTTCATTGTCGAGATACCAATACAGCTACTACTGTTCATTTTTCGTTTTATCTTATTATTATTACTATTATCTATATATCAATATAGAGTGTAATTAAACTTCTGCTAGCTTGAAAAAAATGAAAAACAGAGTATTTATCAAATATAGGTAATGACTCTAAAAAAACACAAAAACTGAAAATTAAGATAATTAAGAAAAAAAAACTGAGATTTGAAAAGTTTGCTACTTACAGTTAGAAGAGACGTTGAAGAGTAGCTGTTTTTTGTGAGAGAGAGAGACCGCGTTTAGAATGATAGATTTTCTTGGGGGAACCCAGGCTGGGTTTATATAGAGGAATTGAAGGAAATTCCCCCTTCCTGCTATCAGAGAGTGCGGGGCCTACGTGGTCTGTTATTACAACAGTATCCCTGCTCGAGCTTCTGGTTCTTTTACACGAATAGCCTTCGCATTTTCCCAAGATGTCATGAGTTGGAGTCATCTCGTGGTGACATGTAGCCCCACCAATGGATGGATTTAATTTTTATATGTAAAAGCTATATCTTGAGATATGTTTCGGCCAGAAGAAAGGGTAATTTACATGATAATGAATGGGTTTTTCATAAATCATGCTGTTGTCCATTGAAGATGTTAAAATATTATATATTATCAATTCTTAAATGTGATTGGATCATAGCCAATGTGAAAACAAAATATTCATTGTTTTTTATTTTAAAAAATATTTATAATTATAATAATCAAGAATACGAGAGTCAGAATAAATTATTTTTACAAGGTTCGAGCTTGAAAATAAACCGTAAAACTTTAAATAAAAACGGAGTTAAGGTTATGTTTGGTGAAAAAACAAGAGAAGGGGAGGAAAGAACGAAGGGCGGGATGGGATGGATAGAAAATCGTTCTTTCTTCTGTGCTCGGATGAGTTAAAAACGAGAGACGAGAAATTGGAGAGAATTTATTTTCTTAAACATTTAAACGATAGTAAAAAATTGAAGGGAGACAAAATCACTAATTTTACGTTCTTTCTTCTGTGCTTGGTTTATAACTAGCATGTTAATTCCAAAAAAATATTCCAAGCATTTGCGTCATCTTCGCATGCAAGAGAGAACAGCTCTAGAAATTTGTATTCTCTCTCCTCACCATTTCCCCTCTCCCAGACAGGGTGTAACATTAGAAGACACAAGGGCAACTTAGGTGGCGCAAGAAGTGTACTATTCAAATATTTGGTTTTGGATAAAGGGTAAGATGGTCCTGCGGGTAACGTGTTTTGCTTTTGACAAGGGACCACAAATGTCGGTTCTGGATGCAATAAAGAAAATGTGCGGAAATCAAGAAACCTCAGGCCATGTCTTTATATATATATATATA
>SRLM01000574.1:699649-893906 GCA_015708895.1 Populus ilicifolia
AAAAAAATAAGTTTAATTTAAATATAAAAATATTATATATAAGCTAAATTAAAAAATAAAAATATTATTTTATCTTTAATAAATAAAATAAAATTATCAGATAGGATATTTTTGGCTTGTTTCAATTTTTTGTAATTTTTAATATTATTGATGTGTTAATATTAAAAATAAAAATAAAAAATATTATATTTTAATATTTGAATATCTGATTTAACATTGTTTGGAATAAAAAACAACTACCTAAATCACTTGGACTTGCTATTGATACCTGATTCAGTTTAGACATTGTTTGGTAAGTGGTTAAAAAAGAGAGTGAATTGTTATTAGAAATAACTTTTGAGAATATAAAAGTTCGATTTTTAATTTTGTTTTCTCCTTACATCTGCACATTAATTGATTTTTTTTGTTATTTGATATGTGAATAGCTTCCGTTACTAAACGAAATCCAGACATAACATAGGGTGCAGATTCTGAGGAATGTAGCTAACCCGTTTGAATCAAGGTAGAAGCTAGTTGACACTGGAATTGAGATTAGCTACCGCTCTTCTTTGTCGGGTCTCGTTCTTTAAGGGAAAGGTCCATGTCGGGCCGAGGTCCTTTACAGCGGACCTTAAGCTTGAGCTTGGACTAGATCCACCACGTCAGGGGGCGGCCATGGATCCAGATGCCTCTGGGGTCAGCTGTGGTCGCGAGTAGTCGACGGACCTCAGGGTCGGGGTGGGACTGGGAAAAGGGACGTGACAATACTCCGACGTCCCGAGACCGGATAGCCCGGGAATAAATTGAAATCAATAAAAATCTAAATAGATTTGACTCTTTTTTTTTTGTTAGTAAAAATGGCCATGTTACTTGATTGGATTCTAGCTGACATTCTCCAGCTTTCACATTGGAGAGTGAGTGAGTAACTAAAAGAATGCGTGCTCATCCACCAAGTAACGAATCACAGTGGCATGAGGGACTCGGACTCCATTCTCACGACTTTGTTAGTTTAGTTGGTGCATGGCATTATAGCTGGCTGGGCCGGCTTTTCATGATGGATCGCCCTAAATTGTGTAATTGCTGGCACACAAGCAGCTTGCTTGAAATATACAACGGAGCAGCTGGGAAATCAACACGCTCAAGGGAACCCATAGCAAAGCTTCAGACTTGGTAAATTATAAAATACAGGTACAGTATTGATCTCACCCTGGCAGTTGACGGGAGGTCCTCGAATTCATTTCTCGAGGCACTGAGAAATTTTATATCCCAAGGTATTTAGTAAAACCAGCAACAGATTGGATCAATTTCTTTTCTAAAAAAAGAGGTTTTCTGCTAGCAATTTCACTGTATCCAAAGGTGATTAACCCACTTCTTAAAAAAGAAAAGGAAAATGATTATTTTTTTCCAGTATGAGCTCATATTCATCCAAAGGCTCCCTTCTCTGATACTCTTGATATTCTCCACCTGTCTTCTCCAGATTTGTGGAATGCCTTGGGCCCAATCTAGGTAAAAACTAAAGGAGAAACTGTGGGGAAAAAGGGTGATAAATTAATGTCATTATCTGAAACAATTGGTCCATTTTTTTTTAACTCGCTGGAGTTTTGAGTTCGTGCTAGAATCGACTCGTATCAGATAAGCCTGCCAGCACTGCCCTGTATCATGAACCCATATAGAAGGAAGATTAGGCCCTTAGAATTCACATTTAGAGAAATATGGGCTCGTGCAATAGAAGTTGTTAAGTTTGATCAGGCCCATATACACTGGCAGAGAATATTACAGGCCCAGATATAATCCACATGTTTCGTTAGAGCTAAAATCAACACGGATCAAATATTCTAAGTAATCACTCCACCATTTCTTTTCAAAATCATCGAGTCAAACATTTTCATGTTGAATTCAACGTTTTCGATGGCGTCAGCAATGATCAACTTCTTCCCAGGATGCATGATTTTTAATCTATCAAAGTGAGGAGGCTGGCCCGTGATTATTATTTTTTAAGTATAATGTAAAACTAATTATCATTTGTTTAGTTATAACAACCACGTTTGTGAATTCTAACTAATATAAAATCCTCAACTTTCAGATGGGAAAAGGAGTAAATAATTGAAGAAAGTTTGCCCATTCCATCCGCCAGGCTGTAAGTTACAGTAGCACAGGTACTTAATATAAAAATCATCTGTTTTTCTTAGTATTTTTTAAAAAAAGTTGATTTTTTTATGTTTTAAAATTTTTTATATTAAAATAATTTTTAAAAAATAATATATATAATTTTAATATATTTTCAAAAAAGTATTTCAAATAAATAATTACTACTCTATTCTTAAATTCTTTATGAGCTGACCTGACCTTTCTTGCAACTGGATCACTTGTTCAAGACAGCTCAATTCAATTCGTGCTATAGAGAAATCTTAAGAGTATGCTAGTGTGTTAGTTTCTTATCGTGATAATAGTGTGAAAAAAATTATTTTATAAAAAATATAATTAATTAAGATTGATTTAATATTTATATATTTTTAATTAAAATTAAAATTAAATAAAAATAATTTAATATATTTGATTGAAAATATTTTTTAATTTGAAGTTATCAAATAAATAAATAAAATATACATATTAATATTAGCAATTTTTAATTTAAATATTATAGATTTAACTATTATTATTATATTATAAAATAAATAATATTTTATATAAATTTATTTGATAAGAAGTATAATTTTTTGAGTTTGTAATAAAATCGAGTAAAATATCATAAGAAACAAAATTAAAATTACAATTAAACTTTGTAAATGCTAAATCATTATGAGAACTCTTTCTAATTAATATAATATTATTAAATAGTATTAAATATTAATATTTTAAATAAAATATAATTAAAAATTAAAAAAATTATTTTTTTATTATATTAAACCGATCTAATATATTTAAATTCAGGCTGCATCTTATTTAATAAAATAACTTTTTGACCCACTTGTAGTCTAACACAAATTTAAAATTAAAATTAAATTATATAAAAGTTATTTCAATGTAATTTTATCTACTCAATTAGTTAAAAAATAACTAGGTTAGCCAATAAGAAATATTTAAGAATAAAATTGAGAGAAAAAGGATGGAAATGACTAGAAAAATATCTCTTGAATTGATTTTTTTATCTAGTTTGAATTTTAAAATTAAATAATATAAAAGTTAATTTGATATAATTTAATCAACTTAATTATTAAAAACCCTTGAAGATAAAATTATATATATATATACACATATATATATATATAAGATGGTTGAATTGAGAAAAAAAAGAATGCTTCATTATTCAAATGATCATTCAAACTCCATCATGCTTTTAAAGTTTCTTGGTTTTATAAGGTGATTAGTATGTGTGATAATATCTTGAATTGAAATGGTTTATATATATCAAACACAATGCCATGCCCCTCGACCCATGGAAACTCTTATTGAAATTAAAATTTATGTCTTTTCTTATTCTCCCGCTGTAGACATGATTTTGACAGTAATAGATATGGGTAGCTTGCAAGCTATAACTGTCTTCTGGCATCATGTTTCTCATACCAAACCCTTTTAGTGCCAAGCCATATAACAACACCCTCACTTTCGAACACTGCTGAATATATGAATACTCAAAACCTAACCAAGGAGCTGGCATTGTTAATGTTTCCAAACCTTTCTCCTTTACCACGCTTATAGTTAAACGTTAGGAACCAAGAACATCAACAACCGCGTCACCAAGTTATCTGTACAGAGAGACGAGCGAAGGATTAGTGGAAAAGTTTCAGATTGTGGCTGACATATCGCAGTAGCAAGTACAATCACCGTATCTGTGCCGTAAGCATTATTAGGAAGCAAGAAAACATTTGCTCATTTCGTACGTTATCTGGCATTGTTCTTCACATTGTTCAAATACAACTCTGGGCGAAGAACGTGTAACAGGCGGAGCACGCAATTAATTCTCACTCATCTATCAAATCTGAGTCAAATATATTAAAAATAAAAAAATATTTTAAAAATATTATTATTATATTTTTAAATACTATCTTTTAGACTCACCCACATCTATCCAAAAGGATTTTAATAACACTAACCCTTTTCTGACGTTACCTACTGTATTGATATAAATCCATAAAAATTATCAACGAAGAAATTCTTGTTCTAATTCCATCTTGGCGTTGTTCATGGATGCTATTAAGAAGTGCTGGTCTATATTAATCTCGATTTCATAAGCATGCTGGTGGGGGTGACCATATTGGAAATAGTAAACAATACAAAATTTTATTTGTTTGTTAAACAATAATTTTTTTAATTTTTTTTAAATAAATAAATTTTTAATATTTACAGTACAATAAAAAATAAGTTAGAAAATATTTTTCAGTGTCTAATCATGTCATAAAAAATAAATTGAAAACTAAATTATCAATGTTAGGAATTCAGATTATTGATATATTGATAATTGTTTATAAGAGACTAAACATATTGATATAATTTTTAACGTGATTTTACAAACCGTCTATATCCACCGAAGAAATTTATATTATTAGATATAGATAGAGAAATAATTACAACACATATGAAGGAATAGAAGGATCACTTCACTCAAACTCTACTTTCATTGTTTTTAAACACGCTGTTATCTTTGAGTGTCTCTCTTTCTCACGTTTTCTTTTCTCTTTGCTTTTAATTAATCTCTCTCTCATTTTGCTTTTAAATAAATTTTTTATTTATAAATAATTTAATGAAAAATAAAAAATTATAAATCATGACATAAATGTTAACAACACATAAATTATATCATTTTTATTAATAGTTGATGCAACTATCATTATAGATTTTTAACAATGAAAATTCAACTTTTTCAGGGTAGGTTGTTATCCGTTGACAACAATGTCACAACACTAACCTTTCCATGCACCGTTAACAAAAATATTGCAAATAAAACTTTGAAGTAAATTACCATTAATCTCATAAAAACAACTGCGATCATTCCAAGACTTCCCAGCATCCCTCCATAACTAGATATCACAAAATAAAAAATTTGTTTTTACTTTGTATGGAACGTAAAAGGTCCATATATACGTGAGAAGGCCTAGGATTGAGCAAAACACGCACAAAAATTGCTCGATATAAGAAGCTGTTTCTTAGCGTGAAAAAGAAATAAAAACAAAAGGAAGACACCAAAATAACGTGATCATACATGAAAAGACGTCTTTTGTTTTTAGTCTAAAATAACCCCACCAAAGATATATACAAATCCATACTATTATCTATATAGAAAAAGTTTCTCATCAAATTGGCCACCGATGAATAACCATGACTAATCAAAACATACGTTCCTACTTAAAGTGGAAGGCCAGAAGAATCATTTACTTAATTTGTTACGGGCTGGGAAGCTTTTCTGTTCATTTCCGTTCCTGATCTTGAAATTGAAAGAGATTACCAGTAACTTTTGTTAGCCACTCGTTAACTTGTGGTTGTGGAGCTAAGCTCTTGGTAGCCTCAAATAAGCTGCATAGTGACTTAGCTTTCACATAAAAGCCTTCACGGAAGTGCTGAGGGAGGATGAAAAGGAAGTGATGTTTTGGAGACGCTGGTTTTACTTGAAATAGTAATAAAGAGAAGTGTTGAGGTGCAGAAGATATATCGTCTTTCTATAACATGTGCCATTCGGGAGATCATTTTGATGCGTGTCTATAGGATTCGATGGCCTTGCAATCTCGTGAGAGATCGAGCATGTGGGCTCGTCTCTTCCATTTGCTATTAGAGGAAAAAAAGAAGTTAATTAAGCACCCATCGAAGAGGAAAACGAGAACGAGGAGAAGTTCCAATACAATTTGAGGTGTGTTACTGGGAACTATCAAGGAAAAATAGCTTTCAAGGTCACATCTCATGTTTGTTCCACTTCAATTATTAAGTTAATGATTATACAGGCAACGTTGATTTCATTTTCTGGTGGCATGTGATCTAATTTGACCATTGCCAAATTCGAAAGTTTGTTAAATAATCAATGATGCCAAATAAAGTACACATTTTCAAAATTAAAGCCCAATATATATACATATACATACATATATATATATAATCAATAAAAATTATAATTCAGTACTATCGATTATATACACTTGTAAAAATTTTAATCATTTGAATTAAGTAGAAAGAATGTATCTCTTTAATCAAGAATCTTTTTCTTTGTTCATGCACTTCTTTTTTTTTTAACAAAAACTATATTTTTTTATCATAAACATTGTTTTTTAGATAAAAAAAATATAAAATAAGTGTCAATTAAAAACATAAAAAACCATGACTCTGTGCTACGTGATATAAGAAAAATAATTAATCTAAGACATTATGTCAGAAAATTATAATAAAAGATGATAAAGATAGATATTTTATTCTTATTTGATATTCATGATCGTGTTCTTTTTTTAAATATTTACATGTTAAGTTAATGTATAATAATTCATGTGGTAATTGTTAATATTCTCGTAAAAAGCTACAATCATATTTGAAAAGAAAAAAATACGTTTTTTAAATATGATTTTACTTATTTTATTATAGTGAGGTTTGTTGATTTAAAATAAAAATAATAATTTAAAAAAATAAAAGGCAATATAAAAAGATGATGAACGTTTATGTCTTGGTACAATGACTTGCCTATTAAATAGAAAACATGTCATCAATCCTTCCTCTTTTTTTAAACAATGCAAGCACGGCATCGTTTGTTGATTAAAATTTTAACAATTTTTAGTAGTTAAAAAGTTAGTGTTTGAATTTTTTGACCCTACAAAATCCATTATTTACTTGTTTTTACCTATAAAAACCTAAGAAAGTTAAGATATTCTGAGCAATTTCATATTTAACCCGAAAACTCTCTCATATTGGTACAGAAACCTGAAATTAATTTAAATTAAATACTTTTTTTAGCTTCAATTTATTTTTTCTGGTAAGATGAAAGTCTTAAATCTCCTCCATGAAAATTCTTTTTGCAAGACAAATCTATTGTGACCCGAAGTGTTTTTTTATTTATTTTTATCATTGATTTTAAATTTTTTTGCTTCTGTCATCTTAAATTTATTTCATAAATTATTCTTGAATTTAGTTTTAGAATTTTCTCCGACACTTTGTCTTGTATGTGTGAGTTTATGTTAACAAAATAAATTATAATACATAAAAGGATGTTAAAAATAAAAACAATTGATGACAAGAATAAAATAACACTCTCTCTCGAACAATGTCATCTACATTGATTTATCTGTAGCGGCACAGTGAAAGCGCATGCTTTAGGTTTTTATAAGCTGGAATGCCCCTCCAACCCAACGCCCAAGGGAACTGCTTGACGAAGTCAGAGCCTGGGACCCATCATCCAAGATCAGATGCCCACGTGGGGCAGCTCGAGGCCCCACATTTTGACGGAGAAGTCCTTGTACTCAGAGGGCCTCAGTGCAACAAAGATTAAACTTCGAACTCTTGAAAGGAAAATCAACGCGGCGGAAAGATAAGTCTTTCGTATAGCTATTGGTGGAGTCCAGTTGTACAATCTTCTTCTCTACCTGATTCATGCTGCCATACGTGTGCACATCAATCAACACTCACCCTATGGTCGTATATCATACATGTACATATACGGCGGAGAATTATGTTATGTGATAATGTTCGTATTTATTTATTATTACTAGAAACCTTGAATACCAGCAAGTTGAAATACCTTAAATCATCCATATTTATCAGGTAAAATCAGGATTTGGATTGCAAGTTAGACGCCAAATTGCTTACATCACGGTAATCAATAAATGTCATTCAACCACGATAAGGTACTTGGAAGTTAGCTTGATTCATATGGATCTATTCAATGCCTGATTTTGCTAAGTAAGAAAAAAAAAAAAACTTATAATGAATCTTAATTCGGTGGTGTTCATTAAAAAATTTAAACTTTGTTTACACTCCAGCCCATTATTTGTAAAAAAAATAAAAATGTTAATTTGAAATTATGATGCGAAGAAAAAAATCGCTAACCCTTAAAATCAACATGCATGCTCCTGGGCAAATCCTGAACCATCAAACTTTAGAAAGTACAGGTTCGTCATGCATGGAATTCTCTGCAAGAAAGAGAATTCAATGGTTGCGGCCCTCAGTGCTTCAGTCCAGGAAGCTTAGCCTTAGGCCCAACCAGCTTGGCTGTGGTTGTCTGATTTTAACACGTGGCAGGTCCGTAACACCTCAGTCCCCTGGGGACCATTTCGATGGCTTCTCCTACAGGCACGCGCCTTCAAAGATTCCCCGCCGCCAGGCACCACTCTCTACCCTGTTCTAAAGAATCACGTGGAGGGGCACATCTTTCACCCCCCCGCGCGTGCCACCTCTCCTTTAAAGCTTTAAACTTATCAAAAGTTTGAACTGTTGTTCCTCAAAACAAGGGCGAGATTGTCATGTCAGCAAATGAACATCTTTACAAATTTGCCTTTTCCAATTAAAAATAAAATAGACTTCTTGCTCGATATACATTGAACAACCAATGCCATCGGGGATCAGTGTAATGGGTCTTTCCCGAACTCACTGATTGAATGGTTGATATTTTTTTATAAATTAATTTTGATAAATCTTTTTTGTCTATAATGTTCAAAACTCAAACAAGGTTGCAGCAGTTTTTTTTTTTTTAATTTCGAAGTAAATAGCTTATCTTTATTGGATATAAAAGTTCGACCGAGTTGCACGCAAAAGCAAGTGAAAAGAAAAGAATGGAAGACGCAAAAATGAGGATATCTCGAGTCCTTAACTTCCAACTCTGCTCTTTCTACCTATTAAAAGAAATAGCAAGAAGAGCAGAGAGCGAGAGAGGATGGTGGAATCATGTTTTGCTGGGTGGATTATGTTAATGTTTTTTTATTTTTAAAAAATATGAAAATAATATTTTTATCTATTTCTGACAGTAATATATTAAAATTGCTAAAAAAAATAAATCTCAAAGTAAAACAAATTAAAATTTTATAAAACATTTTTTTTCCGGGAAAACAAACAATTACGTGGGAGTTTAAATCACCATGAGATCATCTCCGGTTAAATGGGCTCCGAGCACTTTGTCCGTACGATGACAAGCATGCAAGAAGCGGGGGTTTGGAATAGTACTGTCTACTGGCTGGGGTGGGGGCTTTGATCATTAAAATGATAAGGTCGTTTTTATTTATTTAAAAAATAATTAATTATGAAACAACTTCCTTACGGCCATCTTATTTATTTCAACCCACAAGAAAACGAACCCAACAACGCCACGTCTCGAAAGATTATTGTAACTTCACTTCTTGCAACCTAGAAACAAGGGAATTTAATCTTGATTCAGGCCCCATGGCCAAGGTTTCAAGAGTATGATATAGATGATAACTGATAAAATAAAGACATCTAAAAAGTAAAGAGGGTAGAGCCAATCACGCACCTCTTTATACTATAAAATTATCTAAAATCATGCTTCTATAATGCAATCGATGAAAATAAAAATTATATTCTATAGTTGTTTAGCAAATGACAATTCACTCCAAAACAAAAGAAGAAAGAACATATCTCAGTTCTGAACTCTTTTTTCTTGCCGCGCTTTTAAAAACCAAGTAAAGGAGGAAAAAAAAGAAAAAAAGAGGAGAGTTAAAAGTAAAAGTTAAAGAATAAGATTAAGAAAGCCTCAAATTACAAATTTCCCACCAAAAAAAAGAAGAGAGAAATACAAACCAAATAATCCACAATTAGACCCTCTTTCTATCACAAATTCTATAAGTATCATTAATTATTCTATAGATGTTTTTTTTTTTCTCTAGCTAGCTATACCGGCCCCCGTGATCTTGTATTTCTCCAGCTAGCTATACTAGCCCCCATGACCTTGTATTTCTCTGCATTTTAACCCTCGCTCTCACCCGTATTATTTTCCCTTTTCACAAGTTGTTTAGCTGCTGCTGTCAGAACCAAATATCCTCAAGATTCCACATATTGTCCGATGTGTCCCCATCGTCCATTGGCCATTGATTGTTGCTGTGCTCCATGGCTTGGAAATCTAGCCCGTGGTTAAAAATACCAGGTGGACTAATCATGGACTCCAGGTAGCCAACTTGGCCCGCTTGGAAATAATCCGGATTGGTGTTACGATTAATCGGGATATTGTAATAATCAGTAGTTAAGTCCGAGACAGGCGAAACTTGAGTAGCGAACGAGTCCGATGAGGCAGCAGTGCTAGAATTCTCCGGGGTGTAACTTTGTGTAACATGTGAGACACCAAAGTCATTGCCGTTGATCCCATGTGGTGCCATGACCAGGTTCCCGGTGCCCACGTCACTATTGCTGATTGAGTGCTGATTGTTGGCAGGAGCAGAGACGGTGGCAGCCGGGGAAGCCGACGCCGCAGTGCTGACGCTGCTGGTGTTGGTGGCAGTGGCAGCTGCCGCAGCTTGAATTCTTTCAATTAACCTTGGCATCCATAGGTATCTCATGGTGTCCTTGAATTGCTTGCTATTCACGTCGCATTTAAGCTGTTTCGCGTGCTTTTGTACTCGGGTTCTCCAGTAATTCTTGATTTCATTGTCGGTTCTCCCTGGCAAGTGTTGTGCAATTTTAGACCATCTGCAAATTGTTCAAAATTAAATAGCTATGTTATTATTACTTGTTACGGCTAAGATTAAGAGTAATTAATAAAAGCAGAAACATTCTTGTAATCAAATGACATTTGCTAATTAGTATACTTAGAGCGTGTGTGGTAGTATTGCATACCGATTGCCCCATCGAGAATGAAGTTCAAGGATCATGAGTTGTTCTTCAAGAGTAATGTTTCCACGTCGAACATCAGGCCTTAGATAGTTGAGCCATCTTAATCTGCAACTCTTTCCAGTTCGTTTGAGGCCTGTTTCATCGAGATGGGTTTTGGTAAAGTTATTAAGAGAACAAATAATTGGAAAAGAAAACGGAGCATTTTCGCTCTATACTAGTACTTCTTTTTATAGTTGATGTGCTTTTTCACAAACTTTTCGATTGAGTTGTCTTGATATAAAGCTGTACGGCTGTAAAGAACAATCATCTATCGCAATATTATCTCATTCTTGTAAGAATAATTCACATCATCAAATTCCCACATAGGAACCTAGCTACGAAGTTTCTGATCAACTATATATATATATATATATATATTGAAAGGAGAGTTCTAAGATTTTGGCACTTTTATTTGAAGTATACAAGGAAGACCCATTGAAGATTATGAAGGTATATAGAAACATGACAAAAACAAATTGAGGCATGTTGGCCAAGTTGTTCTTCGGCTCTTTGCCATCTATATTGGAGCTATTGATATTTTGATTGGAAAGGGGTGTTAGGGAGAGAGAGACGAGACGGAGAGAAAACCTATAGTTTACCTGCAAAACGAGCCAGAGAATTCCAGCGTCCCTCGCCATGAGTAGCAATGTAATTGATAAGCTTGACGTCTTCTTCAACAGTCCATGGACCTCTTCTTAAGTCGCCCATCATCTCCTCATCACTTTGTGTGGTGGAGGAGGAGCTGTTGCTGTTGCCTTTAACATCCATCATCGACATGTATTTCCCGTAATTGGAGAAACTAATTGATTGAAAGAAAGAAAGGTTTACTTTAGAGAGGATTTTTGGAGAGAAAGAGAGAGAGATGGATTATTCAGGAAGACAAAGAAGGTGGGGGATTTTATAGATGCAGTGATGGGTTTGAAAGTATCAGAGAAATAGTTAGAGAAGAGAGCAAGCCGCAATTGGAACTCGTGGGGTGTTTTAATTAACTAATGCTATATTTAATTACCACTTAAGCTTGCTAGTTTAATTATGGCAGTGAGTGCCCATGCGGCTTTGAAGTTTGACCCTTTGACTTTGCTGTCCTCTTTCTTTTTCTATGCCTGAGTTTTTTTTCCAACAGACATCAAAACCAAGATGTAAAATATAAATCATATTTATTTTGATATGATAACAAAATTAGTATAGGTGATTTTAATTTAATCTGATGAGATATGTGATAGTGGCTGGGTACTTCTGAAATATAAAATAAAAAATAAAAAAATTACGAACTATTCACCTTCAATGAATTTTCAAAACATCTCACTGTATTATGGATGTCTTGTGAAATCAACACGGTTGATATGGTTTATCAAATATGCTCCAAATGTGTATATATTTAAAAATTTTGCTACATATTTCTCTTTCTTTCTCATATTTCGGAAATATTGGTGTCTATCCTCTTCAAACAAGAGCAATCTCCATTTTCCATTTTCTTGTAAATGATTCTTTGTAATAAGTACTTTTAAAATAAATTATGACAGTAAAAGTAGAAATTAAGTATAATTCTTTATATTTTTAAAATCAAAAGAGATGATTATTAGTATAACGAGGTGCTCAAACCTTTGCCAAGAACTATACACATAACAATACAATAACTATTCAACAAGAAATCATTAGTTTTCTTAGAAAAATTCTGAAAAACTGTTCTGGCAAAATATCCAATAAAATAAAAGGCTATGTAATGAAACTTGTTGTAAAGCATCGTAAATAACAAATTTTCAATAAAAAAAAATTAAAACGAAACTTGCTGGTCTAAAAAATACCATAAATTTATTATTATTTATCTTCCAAAAATAAACTCATGCCTTCATTTCTTTAAATATGATCCATAATTATACTGAATTAGTGTTAATTTGGCATATTATGTTGCCCCTTTTGTGGAGTCAAAGGATTTAAAATCTCTTAAAATCAAAGCGAGTTTAATTTATGATCGGGCGGAGCAGCGTGGGTCCTGGACTAGTTTAAAACTGAGACTTAGTTATTGTTGTTGCTGTATAGTCATCCTGTATATATCATTGCTAGAAGCCATCCGATTACATTTTAACTGAAAATGAAAAAGAAATGGGATTCTGCTGTTCAAATCGATGCCTTCACTGCTTTAGAAGAGTCTTTACCACCATTACAGAACATTTAATGTTTGTTTTGTTTCTACTCGTTTATCTCGCTTTGAATGAGGATAGCCCCAACCTAGCTATTACCTTTCTGACAACACACACTATGCTTTATTATATGTATATATATATATATATAATTTTATCTTTACGTTTTACTTCGAGAAATTATGCTTTATGCTCTAAATTAAATAAAAATTTCAAAAACAAATTTCCCTCGTGTAAAATACATAAAAGCACACCCCCTCTGAACACTCTCTCTCTTGCGTGGTGTGGCTATATCTCTGTTAGGATTTACAATTCAACCCTAAAAACTGGAAATACTAAACTATTGCATCTTATGTTTTTTCTGATAAGGTACCCGTCGCACGTGCATATTAAAGAACTTGGACACAATAATTGATTTTCCATGATGGAATCATAATGTGGATTTATACACGTTTAGGGTGTTTTTGGGATATGAATTTAGTGAGATGTGTTTTGTTTTTTTTTACGGAACCCACAAAACTAAAAAAACGCAAGGGAAAAGATGCAACACGTGCTCTTGATGGAGACTTTTTGTGCATTAAATGAATTGTATTTAAAAAAAGAAGGGGAAAAAAAAAAAAAAAAACAACAACCACCACACCGCCCTTCCAGACACCCTTTTAAACTCCACAATTTTTAGGCTACCCGCAGTGTCTCTAGGCTTTGTGGTTTTACAAAAAAATTACCAAATTGGAGTGTTCTGGGTTCTAGATCTGAGATTGTTTCAAATTACCCGCAGAGTTTTTTTTTTCAAATCGTGCTTGTTTGTATTTTTTTTTTGTAGTGTCGCAAATCTTTGGATAGTCGCCTTTTAGTTTTATTCTGAATTCCTCTTCCTCTTCTTCTACTCTTTCCTGGGGTAGATTACGACGTGGTTGAGTTTTGTTTTGCTACCTATGCTAATGGCTGTAGACTCTTGTATGCTGTACTTTCTTGGAATGGAATGGTTTGATTTATTGAGGTTTTATGGGTGCGCATACAATGATCTACGGGTGTTATCTCTCCTTTGAATTGTCATACACCGCTAGATAATGAACTTGGTTGTGCATTTTGAATCGGATTCTTTAATGTGTATTTAATATGATAGTTAACTGGATGCTCATGAATTGTTTGATGAAATGCCTGTAAACAATTTGTGTTCGTAAGACTTTTCAATTTCTGGGTATGCTAGGATGAATTTAGCTATTAAAATGAATATAATGATAATTAATTTTGTTATTTTGATGATTCAACAACTATAATTAACAAGTAAGATAAACATAATTGTAAATATGTAAATATTCAGATTTTTACTTCTACCTCTTTGGCACGTTAAGAACGTAAAATATTATATAATATGTAAATTGTATGATATAAAATGTAATCTTTTAAAGTATAACAGAAAAATAAAAACAAGATAAAACTATTAATGGTTTTCTCCAATTATCCCTTTAATTCTCTGCATCTTTATTAATTTGACAGGACTCGATGATTTAAATTAGAGATTGAATTGCCTTAGTGAATTATGGCTATCAAAGTGCTTCACTTGTCACCAATCAACCATCTTGATAATCACTGTTAAATAGATGTTAGAATTCACCAGGAAGCATTCTGAGACAGGCGGGGCCTGAAGGATTTTTTTTTTTAATTTTTTTCACAGCTTCTCCTTTAATAATATTTATAATTTTAAACTAAGTACAACTACACTTCCAAACATACATTTAATGTCATTTTAATTAGCCAATTTAATTGAATGATTCGATTGCCTTGAGAGCGGGGTGAAGCTTAAATGAACGGCTGCATTAATTAAATCCCCACAAAAATTAAATCCCTCAAGAAGTAGAAACATGCAAACTGATCAGGACCGAGCACAAACAGATAGGATACGTAGATGCTAGACAACTTGTTAATTGTTTTTTATTCCAGTTTTATCACACCCGCCAACTTTTTTAATTCATTACAATAAGATTTTAATATTATTTTCGTTGGAGATTTCAGGGGAACTGGTTTTTTGGCACGTTGCTGCCGTGTCATTTAACTAATTTCTAATTTCAAAGAGATTGTTTAGAGTTGTTTAAAGCACAGTTTTAAATTTCTATTATTTAACAAAGATTGTGTTTGGTTCAGATTTACAATTTGAAAATTTAATTGTTAAGCCAATAAATATTAAATATAAAAAAGTAAAGTTTTGATGAGGTGAAAATGGTTAAATGATGGCGTTAAATTTTTTAATAAAACATTATATTAAGTATAATTAAAAACTAGTAAATAAATTGCATTGTTGGGACCTGACTATGATGTGAAGGGAGAGAGCAAATAAAGTATAATTAAAATATTTTTAAAAAATATATAATTTTTATTTTTTAAAATTTATTTTTGATATCAAACTATTAACATGATAAAAGTATTAAAAAATTAATTTTAAACAATTCTTTTTTAAAAATTTATACAAATAACCACACTACCACATATACTTTAAATATTAAGAAAACATTTGTTGATATTTGTTTCTTTAATCTTCAAATGAAAACAAAAAAAAAAGAGTTGCAAGAGAAGAAGGGGAGGTGATGTTCTTATTTTAACGTTCAATTCATAAAACACGGTACCACCGCTCATGTAACACAGTAATCTATTAAAAAAATATTGCATCTATATACAAGGATTTATGATGAATATATTACAAAAAACAGCCATTGAAACATTATCAGCCTAAATCAATATTTACCACTTGATTTTCTTTAATAACATACGTCTTTATCCCTTAATTAAATTTTATCTACTTAATAATAATAGATTGGGTCGTTCATTTATTTGATTTGGCAATTATTTAATCATTATCGTCGTAATCTTTTAGCCAAGTTCTTGTGATAAATACATATATCAGCCACAAAATATTTCCTCCTTTTTACACGTCTAGACACATGCATTTAACATTACCATCCATATTAATTTGTTATTTAAAATGCAAATACAATAAGTGAAATATATTTATCTCAAGGTTCGTGGTAATTGACACATGTATCTAAAGATAGATAGAAAATTGATTCTCTCAGATCAAACCCACCGAAACACCCCGTGCACGCCCCCGGCCCTTTCATTTTTGTAAATTTACAAATTTTGAATCATGCCGGCACAGCCGTGGCCACGAACAAATTTGCAACCCCTCACCGCCATACCATAAAACCATCACACAAGATGAGAAACACAAAAGCAAAATCTCCATGAAACTCCCAGCACCGACGCAGCTTGTTTAATAAAATGAATGTTAATTGCACGCAAATGACATTTTAATTATAACTTTTCTAGCCCTAATCGTTGCATGCTTCTCTGCCAAAAACTTCTAGTTTTTTTCCTTCTTATTTGCAGAACTTAGAGAAATTACTCGTTCTTGCATGTAAAAGGCACCTGCACCATTTAAAATGCTGCTTTCTGGCAACCATTTTACTGTATGTATGAAGTTATCCTTTTTCTTTTATATCTATTTGGTTAAATTTCATTTTCCAGTAAATAAAAAATAGTTATCCGAACCATTCTTTTACTTTTTTCCCCCATCCTCTTGTATAATTTATCATCTAATTATATCCTTTAATAATTAATTAATTAAAATTAAATTTTATGATTTTTCACAAATAATTTTTGTTTTATTTACTTATTTTTTTATTAATTTTATCATTTAATATTATTTTTAAAAATAATTTTTTTATTTTGATATTGAATAATAGGTTTAGTGTGTTGAATTAAATAGGATCATCTTTTTTTATCATGAGTTTTATTTTTTTAACAATATTTTTATGAAAAGAAATAATCCAACCTTATGTCACGGTAGATGTCTAGTCCATGACATGTAACAACAAAATAAAAAAGTTTTTTTTTTTTTTAAGGGAGTTCTGTCTTTTTGGGTGGGTAGCCTCATGATTATTCATCAAGTTTAAGTGAAAGGTTTCCAAATGTGTTGTGAACACTTTATATTCCCCAATTAAACTACTGATCGTGGGTAGTTTTGATCTAAAAAAAAAGGTTAAAAAAACTAAAGCAACAAATTAACCAAAAGCATATCAATGAATGAATGAGTTATTTAATTATCATGTCGCATGCACCTGGTTAGATTATTATTAAAAAATCAATTAATATATTATGTGCAAGATATGATGCTCGGATAAAAAATTTTAAAAAAAACGAGGAAATGTTTTCATAGCATGAAATGATGATCACGTGTAATCATGGGCTAAAAGAAAACAGTACTTTTGCTAGCTTGTGCCATGCACATATGCCATTTGCTACTTTTTAAAGTTATTGCTCCGCATCCAACAGACCTTTTCTGTCTCTTATAGCAGGGGCGGAGATTTTGTGTTCTGTAATTTTTTTTTGGTCGGAGAGTAATATCAATGTTGTCTTTGCTTGTTTTGGTTTTATTAAGATGGCAGTCAAGTTGCAGCCCAATGAGATTCGAATGCCACTAGAATATTTTAGCACCCTACAAAGCAAAGCAAAGCAAAGATTCCCATACAATATTGCAACAATGAGAGAAAAGGGAAACGAACCGCGCACAAAACATGCCAAATTCCAGATGTTGGTGAAGGGACCCGTATTATCAAAATCACACTCTTCAACCCATTTGTGGCATTTAGGAGCGGAACTAATCAGCAAGGACATGTGTACTTAATTTAAGAAGCCGATAAAAAGTGGAAACTACAACAACACATAGAGAAATATATAAATAGTTATAATTTAAGAAAAAGAAGTTGGTGAGGCCTATAGAATGTACATGTGAACGAAGTTTAATCATGATCAAGTATGCTAATCGATTGTCTATCGAAAAGAAGTAACCTAGGTTCATGTTCCTCTTTAGTTGATGTTATTCAAGTCGCTTTCGAGGATACACGGGCATCCTTTGCTCATTATTTAAACCAGAAAAAGAAGAATGAAAAGGGGGAAGCGAATTTCATTGGAATCTTTACTAATTATTCGATGAATAGATGAGCACAATTTCTTATGTAATTTTTTTCAACATCCCTTGTCTTATTTGCAGTAATTAAGCTAAGTATCTGTAGGAAAAGTTACAATCACGCATGAAACATCCATTGTTAATTTGCGAGAAATGGTGTGGAAATGGCGGTGTTGGAGCCTACAATGCATAATTAACGGGGGGCATAATGAAATTTCCTGAGTTATAATCACCCGGAAATTCAATTTTCATGTTCGCCATAATTAATATAATACAAAACAAAACTTTATTGTAGTGGCGGAGCCTAGGAAACTAACGGGGGCCACACACCATGCAAAGATCAAAGCATCCCTTGAAATTTCTTGCATACTAAAAAAGAAAACGTAACATATTCTACATCCAATTTCTGAATCACCTTTCATATATAAACTTAACGTAGGAATATTTGTATCTAAGTATATTTATTGTCACTTGCACAATTTTTTCCTCCACAACTAGTTTGGTGTTAAGGAAGGAACATGATCATGCTCATGCTTAGCTAGGACCAAGATTCCTCTCCCATTACCTTTGCATAACTACTCGATCTGACATCCCCTGTTATGACCTTTGCTGCAGTGATTGCATCTTGCTGGGAATATATGCTACAGTGGGCTGCAAAGGTATTGGTGAGGAGTGAAAAAGGCTTCAAGAGGTGAAGGTTTGAGACAGATTCTTGCTAGAGGACATTTTCTATACTCCCCCCAGTGGGGGGCTGATGCAGAAAAAGGCAAAACAAAAACAAATAAGAAGAAAACTCTGATTTCTTTGTCCCGCCACCCAGATTTCTTTTTGTTAATTTTTGAATTGGCCACCAAGAAACTCGAGTTAGATCTAACTGGGTGCTATGGGCGAATGGACTTCATTTCCATGGTTGTTTTGCGTACACTTAAAATATATATAAAATCATGTATTTTTTTTTATCCAGTACATATAAATAATACATTAAAATCCAGCATGTGTATGTATGTATATATATTATCATCTCTTATTAACACAATTATTTAATGGCTTAAGCTGTACAAATACTAAAGCAACATCATACTTGGATACGCAAGTGTAAATTCTTACCCAGAATTCAGACATAGATGGTTCGTTTCTCAACAGATTAAAAAAAATAGACTTAACAAGCTGTTGGAAAATCGACTCTAGGATATCACCTACTCATGAACTGAAAAAACAAATCTTCATACAGTCTCGTGTTTCTGGTGTATAACTCAATTTCAATGATTGAATGAGCTTCACTGAGCTTTTATCTTAATATACTATATGATGCGAGAGCTTAAATGGCCCTTACTTCAATAATTTTTTATGTATATATTGTTGACATGGTACCAAATAAAAAGAAGCTATTTGTGGAAATCAACTATATAAGGAATTGTGAGGGAGGCTTAGCTCCAGTAATAGAAGCACCAGTGGCTGCTCCATTACCGTAATCTATATATGGTAGCAGATAAAAGCTCAAAAAATACCAGCTTAAACAATTTTTGTTTCGAGATAAAGTCAGCCGTTTTATGGAATTCCAGTAGCCCAGGGAAGAATTACAAGAGCATTAAGAGGGAATAAATTAGATTCATGAGAGCGACACCATCCATTGTTTCGTGGTCTTTAGTCAAAAGCTAAGCGGGTTTTAGGGATTGATGGGGTTGGCATTTCCACTGGACGGTGTTCATATCTATCCGTCTTGTAAATAGCAAATCAATTAGCAGCTAGCTTTCTCTTCTTTTTTTCTAATTGTGATGATATTTTCGGGTTAGTTTTCATTGATTAAAGCTAAATTCTTTCCAGTCATATGTTTATCAGATATAAAATTTATTTCTCAAGTAAAACTTGTTTTCTTGCGATATTTTTCTTGAGATTCAAAATTTTAGATAATAACATGAAGGATGGAATCCATTTATCTGTAGAAAAAATTATCTTATAGTTGAAGTTATTAAGTGAGATTTTAATATATAATTTATATTCTTTTTAATATATTTTTTCAAAGTAAAATATTTTTAAATTTGAAACTGGATTAAAATTATATTATTTTATATTTAAATTTATTACTGCTTGATTATAAAGATATTAATATTATATGATAGAATTATTTTAATTTAATAATTTAAATTATTAAATGAAATATTTAAATATAATTTATATTATTTTTTAAGATTATCATCTTCAGAATGAATAGATATAGCTAGTGCCCATCTCTTTGTTGTTATCATTACAGTTATATTATACTACAATTAATGAACTTCTTTTCTTCTTCCGAAGCTGAAGCGTCTTTGACCCAAATATATGTTGCAACACACCTTTTTCTAGCCTCGCCATTTTTTTGACCTGTTTGAAGAAGCATGCGTATAATTTTCTCTTCCAAGACGTATTTGTTAGGTATAAAAGATTCACCAAAGTTTGACAAGCGTATGTCTTGTTAGAAAAACATTGCGTACACTTCTATTTAAGGACGAAAAGCCGTCATGAGAATCATACAATTCATTGTACTTGAATGATCACTTGTTAATTAAACAAATTAAGCTTAAACAAAATTTTCAAACTCTAAATGTTATTTAAACAAAATATAATAAAAAAATGCTATTAAAAAATGAAGGAAACATTCTTAATTAGACATACGGATTATGTCAGTAATATTGTTCAATTAATAGCCACTTTCTGCGTTCTCATATAGTCAAGCGCCTTGTCACTTATCTTAGGTTACAAAACTTACGGTGTTAATTTAGTCTAAACTAATATATATAAATGTACTGAAATCAATTTGGTGCTGGAAGAAATTGTATGCATACAAGGGCCATGTTCACATCTACTAACTAATACTTAAGGACTTGGCTTTAATCATAATTATAATTATTGTCCATGTTTTACTGTCAATGCACCAATATATACCTGTGGATGGTTTGTCAATGGATGCTCAAAGTTTTGGATAATACTATGATCATAATCACATCCAAGGAAAAAATCAATAACATGACCTATCTATTAATTATCTATCACATAAGGATTATATATGGATAACTATATTCATAGGGTTATGATTTTATATATTCTTGTTTGCGAAAGACTTAATCAATGAATAAATAATATTTAAATTTGTTAGAGCATATAATCTTAATAAATGTTAATTATATACAAGTAAAAACGTTAATAAGACATAATTATATCTTTAAAAACAACTAAATAAGTTAAAAACAGAGAGTACAGAGATATATAGAGATTGTTTTAGATTTGGATTCATGTTTGAGTTTTGGATACCACAAAACATAATCACAAATAGTTTTTCAGATTTTATCCAACTCAAACAAGAAAATCCACCCAATTGATGACATATACCTCTCAAATTCAGATATTTTTATATATCATCCTTATAATGATATATTAAAATCCAACTAAAAAATACAGACAGTTAGAACACCACATTAGAAATGATAGTGCCCATTTGTTATAATCAGTACTGTTTTATATCCAATTAATTATTTAATTTAATGCCTTAACTACGATTATGCAAGTTCTAAACTAAGATTATCCATTGGCTTCTCTGTCCGTTGTCCAGAATAGGACTAATCAAGTAATCCGATTCGTGTGAACAGTACAGCACCTCTTCTCTGCAAGAAACATGCATTCTTCATGACGAAATAGGTTTAATAAACTTATAATTACTAGGATCCAACATCATGATTAAATTAATTCATCCTCGAATTTTATAGTCAGACATCTTTAGCGAAGTAAATGATCAAGATGCCGCCAGAGGACGACCCACATCATCTCCACTCCCAGGCGCATGCCTTCATCAAATTTTTTTATGGCTAAAGCATGAGTGTTTGTTCCCTCGGCCTTTGTCAAGTCTATTAAGTATACGTGACTATGTTGGTTTCTAACTCTACACGCTTGACAAATTTATATTTATCTAATTCGAGGGGCTGCTATTTGATTGGTTAACAACATTTTCTTTTGGCCGAGCGTGTTGTTCCACCACTAGGGTTTAAGTTAATTATTAAGTCTGTTTAGTTTAATCATTTTGGATTCCATTGCTCACCGTCTTCCTCAGTCGAGTTCATACCACCTTTGCTGGAAAGAGGAGGAGATCTGATCATGCGAATGGATGACTTGGCAAAAACACGTGTCCGAGGGCTTGCTTATCGACACGTGTTAATTGGCCATCACAGTGGAGACCAAAAAATAAAAAAATTCTTTCAGAGGGTCATTTTAATGAAACATCACTTTACGTCGGTGACCTTCAAAGGGTTTGATGTGTCTTATTTCTTTGTCTTCAACAAGCAAAATAATATAGGTGCTCAGATTTACATAATTATTACAGGTACTTGTTGATGAATTTTACTCACAAGTCGGTGTCGATTTTTAATTGGTTCACGTCTGCCTTCTGCGTATGGTGGGAATTATACTTGTGTTCGCCGAAATTACATTGACATCTAAGTAATTAGAGCTTTGAGTTTTGTCGTGTCTCATGACAAAATGTGCTTTTTTTCTTGGTTAATCGCTTAAGTCTAGACTTAGAGGAGAATCACAAGTGATGATAAGTATTATCAAATAACAACAACATCCATCACCAAAGCAAATGCTATGCAGCTAAATAAGACATTTATACACTCTTAGTATGGGCCCTGGAACCAGCAATCCTTTGCTGATCCCCGCTCCAGATATTGATCATCGACGTGTATTTGTCCAAGAAATAGTTCACTGACACAGTGACACATCAAACATTTGTTGATCAATTTACAGGTAATAGTATGATCTGGTAGCAATGATGACAAGGACGATGGTTGATGAAAATAACAACGAAAAAGATGAAGTCGTCATCGATTTTAATGGATGTGCAACTACAGTTGCAGCTTAACAAAAAAAAGAAAAAGCAATAGATAAATATTCAATATGGCCTCAGATGTTGATATTACAGATCGAGCATGAATTTATATATGGTGATAAGTCTGACTAAGAAACCATATAGATACTCTAGTCCAGATTCAATGGCTCCTCTCGTATTAAGTCCATGTTGTAAACAACGGGACTTTTGTCTTTTGGGATTTTTGGATTTCTACTTTTGTTTTTGTTAAGTATAACTTAATTAATTTCTTCCTAATTATGTAAAAGTATTATGCCATGATTAACCACCTTTTAAAATATTCCCCTCTTCTAGATGGGTATAATTAATTGTGCCATTTTTTTATTTTTATTTTTTTGAAAAAGCAATGTTTTAAGTTCATTATAGCCTAGTCTATTTATACTGATTATTTATGGAATATTCTCTTGGCCAGGATTTACCCCCCTCAATCCCACCTTAGCTAGCAGTTCAAAACAATTCGAGATTTTTACCATCGCATATATGTTCAAATTTTAAGAATGGTACTGGAATACATGATAATTTAGATATAATTAAGAAGGGCGACCCTCAATTTGTAATCCAAAATCTACCTCCAGTTTGACCCAACCAAAAAACAAAGACGTATCACATGATTTGTATCTGGTAACACCAACCTTTTGTTTTGGTAATCCTTGGATTGTTAACAAAACCCACCAAGTGCTTTTGAAGAAAGATTACAAATTTAGTATGGTCAAGCAAGTGAAAGTCCATGATATTTTGATTGTGTAGACTAATACACGGGTTCCAGTCTGATTGTTTAAGCTATAATCAAGCTGGTTGGAAAACATCGGCAGCCATGGCTACAAAAAGTCAGCAGAAGAAACAAAATGCACCAACAGCGATCAGTCGTTTAATGGTCTGAAAAGGATTGATTTTTTTTTTCCCTGAGCGTTGAATATATAAAAAACAGCCTAAATTGGTCAGTTGTAGAATTTCAGTTTGTAACTTCACTTTGCATCGAGTTGGTGGAGTAACACTTCCCTTAAATTGCAATATCTTGCGTTGTTTTAAGTCTTCATTTGGAGGAATTCTAATTTTAACGATATCAAATCATCCTATAATTATATTCTCGAATTCGTGCTGCATTTTTTTTTGTAATCAATTGAATGGGTTTTCCTTTTTCCGTTTTGTTTTGCTTTGCTTTATTTAAATATTTTATTTTATTTTATTTAACTGGCCAGTGAATTTAAATCAACTTAAAACTAGTGTTCCAAACGCAATTCTACACAAGGGCCGGGTGATTGTTATTTTGTTTTTTTCTCTTTTTCGGTCTTGGATCGATTAAAATGTTTGCTGCCTGTTATCATTGCACGGTAATTGGCACCTGATTTCACTGTAAAAAATGACGATCCATTTCACTTTTTGCCTTTTGCTTTCCACGGGTGAGGGCACAGATCTGTGATTTAATGCAAGCAAGCTTATGTGCATGCATCATAAATCATTCGGTATAATTATATACAGAGGAAAGTAACAAAAGCTTGAGACAGAATGAAGAGTTTGAACTCAGCAATGCCCCGAAAAGTGGAAAGCACAGTAGATGAAGCATCCCTTTTCTTTTTGTATATACCCCAAGTTTGGAGACATGAGGTTGGTTAAAGCACAACAAAAATAATGGATTTTGTTGAAACGAGCTAGCTTAGAACCCTGCGCTGCAATTGCCGTAATATATTATATGCACACACAGCATTGATGCGTAGATCAAAACCTAGTAAATAACAAAAGCTGCATTTTTTAACCAGACAATAGATCAACATGTGAACGTCGTAACGAGCCATTGTGCTTTGCTTTACTGCTAGATGCCGCTTCAAATATTATATAGCATCTTAAATTATTTAATAAGACCACCTTTTTCTTATCTAACTAGCAAACTAAAAATGTATTCTAGAAACTTGTTTTCATTAACATTTTGGCCTGAAATTTCAACTCCTGCGGCAGTCTATAAAGCCATTGTCAACACGCCATTCGTGTGCTTGCGTGGTTGCTTGTCAACAAAGGATGCTCATCAAATTAAAACATCCATAACAAGTATCAAGTTTGTAGAATAATTTATGCTATTTATGTCTTGTAGAGGGGCGCAGCTTAACCAGCAAAGGCTTCTACTTTCTAGTCAACAAATAGAGGTAGTGTAGTATGTAAGATTTCTTTGAGAAAATCAACTCATTTCAAATCTATGTGCCGAAGCATCGACTAATTGTCTAGTTTCCCCGTTTTATTAGCCTGTGATGTCCTGGTTTTCAATTGGCATCGAAAATTTCCATTGATCTACCACTTATCCACATCAACTTTGCCGATGATTTTCCATCAACAGGGCAAAAAAAAGCTACACCTCCCGTCAAAACCAAGGTTTTACCCTCTTTAAAAATGGGTTGAAAACAGAGTCAAAGCTGTGAAAAAGGGTCAACTAGCAGTTGTAGCACAAAACTGAACCAACCCCAAGTGGGTAGGGCATGAGTCAGCTCATCAAGAATTTTCACAGCTGAATAACGTCTTTTCATGATATGGTAGAATGAAGCACTCTCGATAATAAAATCGGCAACTGTTAATCTGCACTAACACCTAATTTCCTTTGACATTAATTGAATGGTTGGACTTGTATCCGCCTTGTAGTAGAACTTTCCAAATGGCTAAGAGACGGTTTCATAAACGTGTTTATTTTTTGTTTCAAAATTCAGATATTCTTGTATCGATTTTTAAACTGTAATTTACTAGCACTACCAGGCGCCTCCTTGGTGGACAAGTCTTGAGCAAATCTTACAGCATTCAATTTCGAACATTCATGATAAATCTCATCTCCCATTTCTTCCCTTGAATTAAAACCATGAGTAAACGACTTGTCATCGGTTCAAAACCGACGGTTATTACTAGGAGTTGCATTGTCGTGGGCCTCCAGGAAGGCAGGTCCCTTAGTATCCAAGTTATAAAGCCCCACTATTTGGTGGCCAAGCCTGGTGGCCTTTCTTTTTTATTTTGTTGTTAGGCCAGGAAATGGCTCGGACGTGGCCGTCCCTTGACTCCTTTTCTTTTGCTACTATTATATCCTTACAAAGCCCGTTCCCTGTGGCAAAGCCCACAATAGCCTGGAGAACCCTACTGGAGCGAGAAAAGAGGCAAGAAAGACGAGGTGGTGGTTGAATGTGCTTAACCTTGCAGCGCTGCGTGCAAGATTAATATTGCCAGGCGCATCATACTTTGGGTTATGGAAGAAGCCGTCCTCCAGCTATAATACTTTGGAAATGGGCCAACCGTACGAGATATGGTCAAATATGAGCCTTGCGTTTTTTCATACTTTATATACCAAGCCCACTATGGCCTTTAACGATAGGCGGGGCCTCGCATGGAGCCCAGTGGAGGCAAGGGGATGGAGTATAATAAGAGATTGCCATTTGCCAGTGCATTTTGTGGGGGCCTTTGCGACTATAGTCGGTATTTGTACCTCGGTAAGGACGGATCGATAGAGCGGAGTACATTGCAATCTTCTATTAAAATTTATTTTTTATATATTTTTAAATTGTTTTAATATATTAATATTTAAAATATTTGAAAAAAATAAGAAAAACTTGTCTTTCAAGCCTTTGTTGCTAATATATATATATAAACATAGTCTTTGTTATTATTTTAGAATATTATCCAAAATACTAATTTCTCAGTTTTATCCTGTCTTAGGACAATGAGCAATATTTATTTTAACAGCATCGTTATTTTTTTATTCCCTCGTTATTGTAATAGCATCCAGTGTTTATTCTCTTCATTTCATTTCTTTTGTCTTGGTTTCGGGGATATATTTGTCCTTTTACTGCAACATTTTTTTTAAAATAAAATTATACAAGGTTATTTTGATAAATTGATTTTTAAATACATAGTAAAGATAATAATATAGCATTTTAAGAAAATAATTTAATGCTGCCTGCACATAAGCATTTTTTGTATTTTCAAATTTTATATAGCAACTAAATTACCATATTATCCTTACAGTTTAATTTTTTTGTCTTGGCTTTGAAGGCTTAGTTGTAATTACATTATTTTTTATTTGTCGATGTTATTTAATTCTTATGGAAATTTTTATTTCTTTCAAAAAAAAATTTGGTGTGTGTTTCACTTGTCTCAGCCGCTTTGTTATTTTCCAGCCACACATGTAGCTGTAGCTGACTCTGACAATTATAATTATAATTTCACCATATTACTTGACTTGTCCTGGTATTCTCTTTTCTCTGTAAGTGCTATATGTATCATGATTCAATGTATCTGGGTTCAAAATTGTTTTTTTTTTAATTTTTTTTCTTTTACATTATATGCTGATAGTGTAAAAAATCATATCAATTCTTTATTCTGTTTATATTAATCATTTCTAAGTGGATTTCATTCTCAAATTCATCCATTTGATTTTTAAAACCTATTTTTAAATTTAGCATTCATTTCTTTTCTATTTTTTTTTGTCTTTGGTTATTTTCTTAGTTAATTTATATTTTTTTAATTCTATCCCGAGTATTTATTTTTATTTTATTTTTATGTCAAGTATAGTTATAATTCTTTTAATTATTATTTTTAAAATCATTTTTCTTAATAAACTTGTTTTCTGTAATTTCATTACTGTATTTTTTAATTTTTTTAATTTTATTTTATTTATTTTTATATCAGAATTAATTTTTATTTTTTCATTGTTGTTTTTCTTGTTCCATATTGTTTTTTTATTGATTTTTTTCAATTATATCTTTTAATGTTTGTTTGGTAAAAAGTATTACTTTTTTGTTTTTTCAGATCAATTTTCAATGGAATCAACACAAGCTTATGACACGGACAATGGATTTAAAAAATAGTCTAAGTTGATTTCTTTTTTTTAAAAAAAGTTTTTTCAAAAATATATTTTTTTGTAATTTTTTTTTATCTTTACAATTTACAAGGCATCCCAATTCCATATTATATGTAACACGTTTAATTTACTGATCCGGGTTGGTTATTAGGTCTGCTTAAAGTATTTTTCATGTTTTTTAATATTTTTTTAAAATCAGTGAACTTCTTGATAAGACTCTTATTTAAAATTTTATAAGTTACAAGTTTTTTAAAAAGTCGTTATGTTTAGAATATTTGCTTGATTTTCACAAATATTTTTAATTTTATCCTGTGAATTTTTTAATATTTTAAATTTGATTATTATTTTTTCAATTAATATTTTTTCATTCTTTTTTTTTTCACCTAGCTGTATGCTTTATGGTTTTTTCTTGCCATAAATTTTCCCTGATCTTTTTGTTGTTTTTACAAGTATTTTTATTAATATTTATTTATTAATATTATCTTTTAAAATTAAATTTATTGAAAATTATATATTTTAATTGAACTTGAATAAAAAAATTTAATGTGATGCACCTGCTAGAGATTAGATTGGATTTAAAAAAATTATCATGTTTTTTTTAAAAAAAATTAATTTTGTATTGTTTTTTATCTTATTTTTCTAACTATTATTTTGTTATTTTTTCATGTGTTTTTTTTCTAACCTTTTTTTTTGTTTTTATTATATTTGGTTAGTCCTCATCAATTTTTCTTTATTTCATTCTTGTATTTTTTAATCTATAAAAAATTTACCATATCATATATTTTTTTTAATTTTACCTTTTTATAATTTTTTAATCTTTAAAGTTTGGTCATAGCTATTTTAATTATATATGTTTTTCTTACGATATTCTTTTTAGGATTTCATTCTTGTCAGAATTTTTATGTCATCAGCCTTATTTTTTTTCCAGCATGTTTTTTTACTAGTAGCTTGTTTAATAATGTTTTTATTTAAAATTATACTAAATAAAATTTAATTTTATTGACTGAACTTGGAATCATAATTTAACAAATTGTAATTTTTTAGATTATACTATATTTAAGAAGTTCACCTATATTTGTTGATGTTTTTAATTTTTTTAAGCTTGACTTTTTTTAATATTGAGTTTTTTGATAAATTAAATAAGTTTGGGTGTAATTATTTTTTAAATTTATTGATTTTTTTTATAAATATTTAAATTATAAATTTAACCAATGACGTAGCTTAATTTTTTTTTAACCTATCACTTCTTTTATATTAAAAATAAATTGTTCGGCTAAAACATATCTTAGTAAATCACTTTTAAAACATCACCCCGAACATTTCTTTTTTTACAATCAAGCGACATGAAAAAAACACTTATACCAATTGAATCTGCGGAATCCACTTGTCCAATGGACGTGATTTTCATGAAGGGATGGATGCTGGGAAGAATTTTTTAGCATTGAATGGCGAGAAATTTTGTTAAATTATGAAGGTAGAATGACATCGATGAATTCACAGCGGTTTTTTTTTTTTAAAAAAACTCTGAACGAAAGTGCAAATTATCTCCAGGGAGGACCTTTTTAAACTATCTTTACCAAGTGAAGTTTCTTAGGCAGTCTCTTCCAGTTTTTAGTTCGCAAGAAGAAAGAATTCCGCGAACTCTTTTCTTCTTCAACTTCTTGTCAAATTGATCACGAACTTCTGCTATATCTCTAATAAATTGGGACTGATTGTTTTAAACCCGGTGATATAATATCGTGATTGGCGAGGCCGGGTTTCGGTTCAGAGGAGAAGTGATGTTTTTCAATGGCGATTCATCCACGAGGAAGCGAGTCGATTTAGGAGGCCGGAGTTCGAAGGAGAGAGATAGGAAGAAGCTTCTTGAACAAACTAGATTGGAACGTAATAGTCGGTTATGGGTAAAGCAACAGAATGCTGCTGCTGTCAAAATTCAAGTTAGGTTTCCTTCCAATCTTTCTTTTGATCAATTGATTATAATTTACGCATGTTAATTTGTATTCTTATTCATTGTTTAATTAAATTCAATGCCTTTTTTCTTGTGTCCATGAATACCATGTTCCACACGTAAAGGTGCTGTCTTAGGCATGGATTTTTGTCGATTTAAGAATCAGGGTTGAAAGGATCGCGAAAATTATGGTTTCTGTAACTCCATCGCTTGCCTTGAAGAAAAATTAGTTACAATTTCTGTTTGATTGAAAATAGATTTATTCGAGTGAGATTTGGCGTATCTCTTAATTCTCGGGCCCTCTTTGTTCTGTGAGATTTTGTAGTGGGAGCATATTCTAGGTTACCTTTAATCTAAATAAAGAGCACTTGTGGCTTTTTTTTTGGGATTATTGAAGCTGTTGTTAGAACTTAGAACTTGTAATGCTTTTGTTGCAAAGTGTTGACTAATGTGTAACCACAGAAATGGTTCAGAGGGAGAAAGGCAGTGGAAGCTGAACATTCTAGGGTTCGAGAGAAGTTCCATGGAACCTATGGCAAATGTTGCCAAAACGTAGACAGGTAGATGTGCGATGTCCTTGTCCTAATGCTATTAATAGAAATCATGACTAACTGTTGCGAAAATCTGTTTGATAACCTTTTGGTTGAGATTCTAAATGTCTATTCCTCCTTCAAACTGTCTCATGCATCCAGGCATTGTTTTGGTCCGGATTCAGAGTTCTTCCGGCAGCTATTATTTTTCTTCAATGCAAAAGATAGTGATGATTTCACAATCCTCGTGGAGACTTGCCGATTGCTTCTGCAAAATGTTCAAGATAGTGGTATTTCCATAATAATAAAATTTCTCCAATGGACACCTTACAAACTTTTTTAAGCAGTACTTTTTTATATATATAGAAAACATGATTAGGAAAGTATGTCTGATCACTGAGGGTAAGATATCCCTGTGTAAAAAATCACTTGTTTGAGTTGTAATTTCTGTGTTAGGATGCCTCTAGATTTGGCATTCACTGCCTTTTGAATCTTGATGCCCCGGTTATATTTTGCTATTTTATTTGTTCCCTCAACAGTTTTTTTACTTTTGAATTTGAGTTTTAAATGACAATCTAAATTGACTATGCTGTAAAACTTATTAATTCCATACGAAACAATTTCCCTGTTTAGCAAATTCTGGTCATTAGTTATGAAACTTTTTGTTCGAGTCTGGTGTGAAGACTGCCATTGATGATGTTCTATGGTGGGTCTACTTGATTAATCCGCAGAATGTTTTATGGTGGTCCTGTAACAAATTATGTCCTGCTGTGGTAATAGTTAAGAAGCATGAACAATGGGCTATCAGCTATGGTGCTGGATAATGATGGCATTGAGGATGAGTAAAAACCACAAAGTGCAGTATTGCAAATTGCAGGGTTCTTTCAGTTATTCCAAAACTCAGACGTGTTACTTCGTATTATTTTACCAGTTTCACATGTGCAAGTCATGTGTATTTGAAATTCCTCTGCATTCCCTGGTATCCCTCTCAATATACTCCATTTGCAGCACAGCATATTATTTGTTTGTATTAACATTCTGTTATTACTCAACAGGGGATATCGTGAGCCTATTTGCTGGTGGGGATTGTTCAACCAAGCATGCTTTGGTGGAGTATAGGGTCAAAAAACTCTCATTTGCCTGTATTTGGGCTATCTATCAAAATAGGTTGGCTCCGTTGATCCTGTTTGAATATATCCTAGATCTGCTGAACATACAGCTTTACCGAATTTGGGTGCTAGTCAGATGTAATATTTTACTTGATATGGTGTTTGCACTAAACTCTTGGGACATGAGAGGTATCATCACTTGATTCTATTTCAATGTGAAGTGATATCCTGGTCATGATGTTGACTTTTATAGCTGTATGCACTCTATTATGCTGACCATGATAGCAGTTCTTTCCTGCCTCAAACTTTTGTTGATTAGAGATTGAATAATGGATGTTGTGGCACTGTTCGAGTTTTTTTTTTTTCATGAAGAAGCGAACAAAAGTATCCTCCTTTGTTGTTCCCCAAATTTAAGGATGATGATTGGATCACTCATTGTTCTGTGGAGTGAAGACTGATGCTAACTTTATGTACATGGACTGGGGAAAGAAGAGCATTTTTCTCTTGCTGTACTGATGTTTGTCTATTGGTTTTTAATCTGACAATGTCTGAATTCTGAACATCACTACTAAATCTCCTTGATCTGGATATGAAACTTTTAACTTGGATCAATCTATAATGGAAGAGGGTGTGTCAGGTTTTGATGGTTACACATTTGAATTGTAATTGGCACAAGCATTAGCTTAACACATTGGATTTTGGTCTCTGGTTTTGCATTGCTTATTTTCTCCGCAGGCCCTGCATGCCTATCTTGCTAGTGATGTTCATGTTTGCTGTTTTTAGGATTTATCTACATTTTGCTTATCTTTAGTGGTTTTGTTGAACTTGTGTTTATGATATCTGATTGTGGAATGCAAGAATGAGTTTTCTCAGAGTTATTTTATGAGACTATTTTCAACGCTATCATTCCTTTTAACATTAAAATTTGACCACCCTGATACGAGGTCCCTATTTGGCATTTGATTGTCGAGCAGAAAACAATTGAAGGATCAATTAGTGATGATGCCCAGGGATTCAAGCATAACAGCAACTCTCTTGCTGGAAGCTGTAGTTTTGCTGATCGATCCCAAACTTCCATGGGCCTGTAAGGTTGTTGGTTATCTCTTGGAAAGGAATTTGTTTGCTCTATTTCGAGAGATTGTTCTAACAGGAAAGGTATGCATCTAATTGTTAGACTTGTTTTATGATTTTGTTCTAGAAAGTATTTTCGGCATAATGTGCCTGTTTCCAAGTATTTTCCATCCTAAACTCCCATTTATGCTCTCTTATTCAAAATTGTCCAAATGCAAACATGCTCAATCAATTCCATATCCGAAAATTTGAAACCTTGATTTGTAGTGTTGTAACTACCATAGTTAAAGAACCTTCCCAAATTAACATGATTTGAATAGCACATATAAAGAATACATATCTTTCAAAAACACTCTACAATTAGGCAAGAGAATTAAGACCATCAGTTTCTTAAGGTAAAATGTATATCTGTATACCCTGAATAAACTCAGCAAGAGCAACGAACCACACATTGTATATTGCTGTAATCAATAAATAAAAGAAGGTAAGAGATCGTATACTTTCAATGCAACCTACGCTCGCCATCTCCAGACTTCACGCAAGCAACTCATCTCCAAGTCCAAAACTTGATACTTCTCCAGATACAAGTCAGCCTGGTTTTTCCATATCAACAAAGAATAACCAACATTTCTAGTTAAGTCATTCCTTGTTAATTCAAGCATTTTACATAATCTCACTTAAACCCTTAATGAGTGTCTTGCATCTTAGTAGTAGTGGCAATGTACCTCTTCCAACAATCTTTTGCATAAGAACTCTAGCAATCCTCCTCTTCTTTGCTATGATTATAGTCTAGTCTATCTTCCTGTCCCTACCTCTCTCTTGGATGCTGGCCCAGGATCTCATCCTGTATTGGTAATATGGCTTCTAGCTGCACCCTAGCAGTTCTTTATTTTCTACTGTATTTTTGCAGAGGATTCAAGGATAGTAACAGCAAAAAAACCAGATGTTACCTTCCATATTTTTTTTTTAATATGACTGCCACAGAAGAATGAAGAAAAAGTTTTCCAGAATATGATTCCACTTTCATAGCTAGAGAGGGTCTGAATCTGAGATAAATCATCTGAAAAATGTGAATAGAGAATGCTGTGATGTTTCACCCTTTCTAAATCCATTCCTTCTGAATGTTATACCACCTATGTTTTTGGGCTTTTTTCTCTACCTTTATAAGACTTTATCTTTGACAGGCTATCAACGTGTTAGTTGTGGTTATTATTTCTGATTTTTGGCATGCTTGCTCAAAATCTGTCGTATAATTATGCTTTCTCTATTCTGAAGCAGTTACAGACTTCTGCATTTGGTTTTCCTTAATAATCCACAGGAGAATATGAGGAATGACAGTTCTATCAGGAATGCATCTTCATTGGAGTGTATTCTTGCCCTTGTGATTTCTCATGTTGGTCAGAAGCCATGTATTTGCCCCACCATTGATCTGCAATGGAGTTTCTCATCTCAGATGCTGACAATTCCTTTACTATGGCGACTTTTTCCTAATTTAAAAGAGGTATTGTGTTCGAATGTTTCTTGTGGCGGAATTAATTGCTTTTAATTTTTGTAAAATTTCTATGCAATATACACAACTGTGCCATGCTACTTTCAGGAAAAAAATGCACTGGAATGTTTCTTTTGATTTTATTGATCGCATTTAACGGAATATGTAATTTTCTTGCTAGTTTTCTTTATGAGCTGAACATGTGATTGTTGCTTGGACTGCTTATTTTTTCTTAGGATTGTTGCATAAATGAGCTTTTCCTTCTAGGTTTTTGCAACTCAGGGGCTGAGCCAACATTACATTAATCAGATGGCACGTTGCATGCGGAATAATACTTATGTACTGCCCAATGATCTTTCTGTGGAATATCCTGGCCATGCTTGTCTTCTAGAAAATATATTAGAAACCGCAGGAGCTGCTTTGTCTCATGCCGACTGTTCATTTGAGATGGTGAGGGATTCATGAAAATCATAATAGATAGTTCTGTTATTATAAAAACACACACACAAATGTGCGCGCACACTCAAAATTCATACTAAATCTGTTTGATTGAAAATTGTTGATAAATAATTGCTTTCCCTCTTCGCAAGATGCAGAACTACTTGATGGTGTACATAAAAACAATAGCTTGTATGTTTTAGGATTGGGAAAGTTATGCAAACGATTTTGATTCTTTTTGGGAAAAGAAGTTGACTTTTTCCCTACCAAGAATTATATGAATCTAATACTCTTGAAGAATGATGGATCACTATTGTAAGGAGCCTTTCATACTTGATCTTGAGAGCCTATGGTTTATCATTTTAACATCACTGATATGACTGGAAATACAGAACAAGACCATATTGATGCTTCATTAACTTGATTTTGTGCTTGAACGCTTGGTTTTATCAAAGTGGATAACCACACTGCCTATGACTTCCCTCTTTGTGGATACATAAATTTTCTTTTAAGTAAGTTTAATACTTTTCTTTGAAAATGTCACCTGAACATTTGATTAATCCTTTCTCTGCAGTTCCATGCATGTTTTAAAATATGTTTTGCAGACTCCTGTCGCTTCCTTTGTGACCAATGCTCACCCCCCCCCCCTCTTTCCATTGAAATTTGTGAGCTGTGAACTTTTCTCTTTTGCTCTTTTTAGGAGCCCTGGAAATGATCAATAGTGATGACCACATTGACTTAGTTTAGTTTCACACATCTGGGAGTTAAAGATTTGCTAATCCTTAAAATCTGTAACCTCCTTTTCTTGACTGGCATTTTAGATCTTTCTCATCATTTTTTTTTATGATTAAAAGAGAATGATTGTTTTTATCTTTCTTATCTAAGTTGTTTAATGTGTTGCATCATTTTAATTCAGCTTTTGTAGATTCTGAAACTAATTTTTTTCTTATTTATTTCAATTAGGCTGTAGATATTGCTGCTGTGGCAACATTCTTGTTGGAGGCACTTCCTCCTATAAAATCATCAAGTCCAGAAATTAGACCAAGTATGCACTCTCCATAAAAGATCAATTTATTTCTTTCCTTGATATGTGCCTGTTGTGGGTTTCCTCTAGCTTGGAAACTTCTTACTTAGATCATAACCTTGTATTCATTCATTGACCTAGTGGAAGCTGTATTAATGTCTTTAGAGCTGCTTGATGTGAGTGTATATATGTAATTGTTAAACTTCAGGCTCCACTCTGGATGAGGATGATATGGCTTTGCCTGATGAAATGGAAATAGTTTTAAACGAGGATTTGGAACACAAGATAGTCCATGCTATGCATTCACGCTTTCTCTTGCAAATATTTTGATTCTAATTAATTTCATGGTTTACCAGGTACATGCTTATGTTAGTTGACAATGAGGAGTTCTATGAACAGGAGAAGCCTTTATCATTGAAGGATGTCCAGTGCCTAATTGTTATTTTGAGACAGGTAGCTTATTATTGATGAATTTTCGATCAACAAGCTGTAAAATAAAGACTTGAACTGGAGGTTCTCAATGCTTGGCCACCATGTTCTTATGTGTGTTGCTGCTTTGTAATGTTAAATGTGTTATACCTTCAACCTCTGTTTTTGCGTTTTCTTTTTTGTGAAGGCCCTATGGCAGCTCCTATGGGTGAATCCTAAAGTGCGCAATAATTCAGTTAAACTCATTAAGAACACCTTTGCTTATAGTGGGAACCCTATTGAATCTATTAAACAGAGAGTTAGTCTTGTAGCCTCTGAGCTCCTCTCTCAGGTAATTCTAAATTTGTTGAATTTGTTATCCTAATTTCACAAGTCTCACTTGTAGGTCATTCTATTGCAATCAGTGGTTTTTATACACTTATCTAGTCATTTTAGATTCTGTAAATTTTTTTGGCTTAGTCAGATGGAATATCTGCTTATATTTTGCCTAGACTGTTCTAGCAAAATGTAGGAGATGTTGTTCATTTTATTTTATTTTATTTTATTTTTTAACAGAATATTATTGTAGTTGCAAGATTGGAACAACAGACGACAATTTGCACCACCCACTGATTTCCATGCTGATGGTGTTGATGACTCATTTATTTCTCAGGTAATATTTTATCTCAAATGTAATCTTCAGATCTGAGGAACCTAACTGTTATGATGCTGAATTGGCTCATATTCTCCTTTTAAGGCTGTAATAGATGGAACCAAAGCAAATGACATTATGAAACAGGCTCCTTTCTTGGTACCCTTTACAAGCAGAGTTAAAATATTCAATGTAAGTCTTTAACAAAGTGGCCCTTGGATTTAGATGAATATGTGAAGCTCTGAGGAATAAATGTCTATGTAGATATTTATATAAATCTGTCTTCCAGTCACAATTATTGGCAGTTAGGCAAAGACAAGGGTCCCATGGTGTTTTTACAAGAAACAGATACAGAATACAGCGAGATCATATTTTGGAAGATGCTTATAATCAGATGAGTGCATTGTCCGAGGAGGATCTTCGAGGATTGGTAATGTATTTGTTTTGCAAATTTAATATTTTATTTTCAATCAGAAAATGACATGCTAGAGTAATCATGTTTGGTTGCTCACCCACAGATTCGTGTATCATTTATCAATGAGTTTGGAGTTGAGGAAGCTGGCATTGATGGTGGTGGCATTTTTAAAGATTTCATGGAAAACATTACTCGAGCTGCCTTCGATGTGCAGTATGGGTTGTTTAAGGTCATAAATTTAAGTTCTGTGACATTCAGGCATTCTCATTCTTCAAGTTGAATGCAAAACCAGTCCATGTGAACTTGGTTGAGTTGAATCAAACCATAACTGATTAGACTCAGAGATTTGCCCATGTAAAAAGCTGTGTTATGACTTGAAATATATATAAATTTTATATCAGGTGTCTTGCATTATATTGGGATATATTACAACATTTTGATTCTTTTGATGGCTGGTGTTTCTATGCATGCATGTCTTGTGTATTACATATCAGCAGCAGAACTTTTTCTTACTCTTCCTTTTGTATCTTTGATTTATGCTTTTGTACCCTCTACCTTCTGTTTTGTGATTCTCTGCTTGGCATTGTTCACTCAGGAAACATCTGATCACCTACTCTACCCCAATCCTGGATCAGGAATGCTACATGAACAACATCTTCAATTTTTTCATTTTCTAGGAACTCTTCTTGCAAAGGTTTGATTTGCTCTCTTGTCTAACCCCTTCATCAGATAATGTTTAGTGGTGTTGGTTGCATGATTTCTTAGAGTCCTGGATCAGGAATGCTACATGAACAACATCTTCAATTTTTTCATTTTCTTGGAACTCTTCTTGCAAAGGTTTGATTTGCTTTCTTGTCTAATCCCTTCATCAGATAATGTGTAGTGGTGTTGGTTGCATGATTTCTTAGAGCTTCAATGTCAATTGCATTGTCTTCTAATGCAATGAAAATCATATTGAGCAGCACATGTAAGTTTTTTATTACTAGCATCTGCAGATTTGCATGTTGTAGCAACATGGGCATGCACTTGTTCATGACCAATCTTTGATTGCCCATTTTAGGTTATGGAATTTGATATATCATGCATAAGAAAAATACCAAGATTTTTAATGTAGTATACACATGTTTTTGTGCCCTCATGTGTTTTTTTTAATTGATTTTATATCACTATATCTTATCAGTTGCCACAATATTGTGGTTCTGATTTTGTTTTATTTGCTTTTTTTTTTTTGGCCAAATGTCATGGTTGTATTTGACATCATAAAATGGTGAAGATACATTTATGTGAAAAGAAGATCCTATTACTATAAGCGAAAGAATAACCTAAATATTTTCTGATAGTTAGCACCAAAGAACTGTAACAGAGTCTTTTGAGTTACTGATGGGACTTTTGTAGACTTACATGTTGTGAAAAAATTAAATATTCTTCAGTTATTAATTCATGATGCTTGTATTTCTATGTTTGCTAATTTATGTGGAATAGACATATTTTGGAGTTGGGAGTTATTGTGTTTTTTTTTTTTTTTTTTTTNTTTTTTTTTTTTTTTTTTTTTTTTCAAGTTGGAGTTATCATGCACAGGCATTGTAGTTTTATTGCATACAGCTTTTGAACCCTCTCATTTTGGTACAAAGGAGCAAAGACTTTCCTCCGAGTATATGTTGATCATGCTTTAAGGCTTGCAGCCATTTATTTGGATATGCCACCGATTGCAAAAATCACTGCTCTTGTCTTAGTTTTATTTCCTGTTCAATGTCTTTCCATTGCACACAATGAGCCTTTCAAGGGTTTAATACTGAAATTCCTATCAGTCTTTGTCCTTTGTCTCCCCTATATGAAGGACCTGATTACGTATTTTATCTGATTGATTTACCTTTAGATGATAACATTTTAATTATGTATTGATTGTTTAATTGGCCTGCATGCTATCTAATTCTTAGTTATACTGGTGCCTTGTTACTCTTCTTCATGCAGGCTATGTTTGAAGGTATTCTTGTTGATATACCTTTTGCAACATTCTTCCTAAGCAAATTGAAGAAGAAGTAAGAATTCCAAGGCTTTAGCTGCTTTTTCACTTTCTTATACATGACTACTATCTCAGAATTCTCTGATATGTATACATATATTTTTCTTAAAGCAGGTACCTTAGTAATAGTTAATTTTGAACTATTTGCAAGTTCATATTATTTTTAGTTTTGGAAATAGAAATTAGTTTTTACAATTTCATCTATTTGATGTTTTACAATGTACTATCTCAGGCTCAATTACAGTATTTATGTATGATTTGTTTTTTATTGGTCAGGTACAACTATTTGAATGACTTGCCTTCATTGGATTCAGAATTATATCGCCACCTCATTTACCTAAAGGTACTGTGATTGTCTTCCCTCTAGCCACAAATGCTTCGGTAACTGCTATGTCTTCTCATCCAAACAATAAACTTTGGTTTGCAATGATTCTTTGGCAAGTAGGAAATTTTTTTTTTATTTATAATTGTGTTTCAGGTACAAATGAATCTCCTTGAAATGAGCTGCTGGGAAAAATGGGGCCATTGAGTCAACTAAAGCAGAAAGATAGAATTGATTCTATTATAGGGGAATCCATAATAATATTGTCTTCTAGATGCCTATGGGATACATTTTAAGGGATTGGAATGGTGTTTTATTCATTTGAATTTGCTTAACAAGATACACTGAAGAGTAGTTTCATTTTCTTGTGATGGATAAGTCTTAATGCAATTGGTTTTTGCTATTGATAAGCTGTTATCAGCTGTTCCTGCTGCCAAAAAGAGCAGTTGCTGCCATTAGTTGACCGCCTGACTTTCATACTTTTGGTGTCAGAAATGGGACCATAAAGGATAATGGTTTTTGGGAAAGAAATAGCTTTTGCTTTGTTGCAGAAGGCCATTTACAAGCAGGCATGCCTATCCAGAGGTTTTAAGATTATATGGTGCTAGTTCCATTTTCTGTCGGGTTTAAGATTATATGGTGCTAGTTCCATTTTCTGAGAGGGTGAAGTATATTTTTTTCCTTATCCGTTTTAGAGGCAGGCATGTCCATGTAGAGGGTTTAAGATTATGTGATGCCAGTTCCTTTTTCTGTAGGTGCTTAAGTATATATTTCCTTTTTGATCGTCCTATAGGTGGTAGAATGGAACTTTCTATTGATATGGAAAATAAAAATGACAAATCTTCATCTGTATGGCATCCTTTCACATTCTCATTGTTTCTTTTGATTTTAGAGTTCTTACCTTTCCTTTACTTGCATTTCTCTTAACTGCAGCGTTATCAAGGTGATATTTCTAACTTGGAGCTCTACTTTGTCATCGTAAATAATGAATATGGTGAGCTAACGGAAGAGGAGCTGCTTCCTGGAGGAAGAAACCAGCGTGTCTCTAATGACAATGTCATTCCTTTTACCCATCTTGTATCCAATTATCGTCTAAATTATCAGGTATTCCTGCATTTCATTCTTAGTTCATCAAGTTTACACCATGCTGTCATCTGATCTTCTTAGGAATATCACTTTCAGATACGTCTACAAAGTTCTCATTTCATGAGGGGCTTTCAGCAGCTTATAAAGAAAGAATGGATTGATATGTTTGACGAGCATGAACTTCAGGTATTCTCATTCAAAGTTTTATGAACAAATCATGCTAGCTTTGCATGAGATGATGCCTTGTGTTGCTAAACTCATATCCAACATCAGCTGGAAACCTTATACACTAAAGAATCATTAGCCTTATGTGTAAACTTAAAAATGGTGAATTAGCTAACACTCACCGCCCCGCCTCCACTCTTGTTTGACGTAGCTGCTTTTTGTTTGAAGCTTCTGATATCAGGTTCGCTTGATGGCTTGGATATTGATGACTTGCGCATTCATAGCAATTATGGTGGTGGTTATCATAGTGTAAGTTAATGTTGTCTGTCTTAATTGTAAGGTTCTGGTTAGAAATATTTGACCATCCATAATTTTAAATTGCAGCTTCCTATTTGTAGTGACTACTGGTAATTAGAATTCATTGCATTTATTTTGTTTATTTATGAATAGAGAAGCAGCATACTAAAGTATGCAAGAGGAGAGGAGAGAGAAAAGGAGAAAACCTTAGACTTCACAGCACTCTTAAAAATAATGAGAAAAATTCAATCAAATGACTTAATTTGAAGAAATTCAATTAAGCTCACACTTTCTTCCTTACAACAAAGACTGCAATAGACAAGGTGGTACTTATCCTACCTAACTCAATTGCTTCCCTACTCACCTGCGAACACGCCATCTTCTCCCCAAACCTAATCATCTCCTTTTGTTTCCTTTTTAATCTTTGTATTATTCTTATGTGAGACTTCAATCTAGAGCTCAACCTGCACCTTCTTTATCCCTTGTTCTGAGACCTCGTCCCTAGGGCTCCAGCGTATAATTGTTAAGAGTTGATTATGTATTTTTAGAATCAGCTTTGGTTAGTTTCAGTTCTTGAGATTATATTTTGCCTTCATGTCCAGTTTACATATGAAGGATATATGATTTCTTTTCTGTTTTCCTAGAAAACTACCTTGGAGCTTGTTTGCATTGATTAAGATTCTGAATCTTCTTCTGAATTGCTGCTGTGGTCCTATGTAAGGTGGTACCCTGGATATTTGGAATGAATGGCCATTTTACATAGATATATTTGCGTTCTGATGATTTCATGGCTACTGATGCACTTAAACTATACCTAACTGGATAATTAAGCCAACCTTTGTCTGTTTTCTTGCAATTAGAAGCTACTTGATATAGCTTCTTTTCTTTTTCTTTTTCTTTTTTCACAGGAGCATTATGTTATTGAGATGTTCTGGGAAGTTCTGAAAGGTTTTTCCATGGAAAATCAAATGAAAATTTTGAAGTGAGTTATTTATTTTCATTATGTTCTAGTTTTTCTTTTTTCTTTTTCTGTGCTACCTTATTTCATAGCTTTCAGTCCGCGTGAGAACGTACTACCAAGATGATAATTACCTGAACTTTTTTCTTTCAGGTTTGTGACTGGTTGTTCACGGGGACCTTTGCTTGGATTTAAATATCTGGAACCCTTATTTTGCATACAAAGGTAAGAGCTGTATTTAATGTAATTAGAAATAGCAGATTTTAAAGTTTATGTGGGGCATTTAGTTTAATTGTGACAGTTTGGGTATGATTTCTTTCACATTCCTTTAAAATAACTTGATTTCTACAATTTTTTTACTTCTCCAGGGCTGGGGGCACTGCCTCTGAGGAAGCTCTTGATCGGCTGCCAACATCAGCTACTTGCATGAATCTTCTAAAGCTTCCACCTTATAGAAGGTTTGTCCCAGATTCCTAGCATTATTGTGTTTGGTCTGTAGAATCTTTCCTGAGAGTCTCACTCTCAAACTCCCTAGGGTTCCCTTCTCAAGCAATCTCACTTTCCTAAGTGCTAGAAAAGTAAAATTTAATATCACTGCCAAAATATTCTCATTGTTTAAAATATATGTAAAAAAAAAACCTAAATTAGCTTACATGCTAGTTCTTAAACATTCATTCCTTTAACCAACACTAATACTACCAGGAACTAAATTTTAAAAGAAAATTAATCAATAATTATTTTATAATGGATCAAATTTATTTTATGGTATTAAATTTCTAAATTTCAATATTATATTATTATGTTAGTGGAAATCCCTTTTATCAGCTGGTACGTTTTTTCTTATTAGGACAATTAATTAATTAAATAAATTAAATATTAATAATGACTAAAATGACTATATAAAGAATAAGACAGTAATTTGCTTCAAACTTGTTTAGAATTATAAGGAAACAACACAAAAATGATACTTTCCTCAGAATCTTGTATTGTTAAACAAATATGAAAATTCTAATTTTCTGGGAGCCATTTGTCCGAGAATCTTTCCGGGAGGGTGATTCTGGAAGGAAAAGTGATATTTCGTGAACCAAAAGCCACTGGGTGGATATGGCTCTATGAGATCGGATAACATCGCTTGGAATTTTAGGCATGCATGGCTTTTTGTTTGTTTGGCCTTCAGTCTGTAGGATATGTTTATCAGGACATAATTTTACAGTGCATTTAAATCTTTTTGAAACTCGCTTGAAGACTTTTGAATTGAGATTTCATCTGTCTGGATCATTCTGTTCATTTTTACTGCCTTGGAGCATATATTAAGGTTTTGTCAGGTATTCAGCCCATTGTTCACCGACTTAAATAGCCTTCTCATGTTTGTGATACAGCAAAGAGCAGCTAGCAACGAAATTGCTATATGCTATAAATGCTGATGCGGGTTTTGATTTGAGCTGATGGATTGCGTTCTTATAACACCGAGGGAGAAGACTCGGCTTGTGAACTTGTGATGTCATCATAATCCATATGATGATGCTTCAGCAAACATGTGAATGGAATAGCCTTTAGATTGCTTCCATGGAAGATCCGCCAATTGGATTCACGTGTACATATGTGGATACATCTACAGTACATATATTAAGTTTGGTTAAGTTTTTACATGCTGGAGCTTCCACAGGTTCCCTGTCAAGGAACACGATTTTTAAGACTGCAAGTTGAAAGAATTGCAACTCACGATGTAAACGAGATGGGCTGTTTTTTTACTCTTTTGACTAGGTCCCAGCAAAATCTTTCGTGTCTAGGCAGATTTAAAATACTCTTTTACCTGTTTCTACCAGTTGTACTTGTGTAATTATCTGTAGATAAGGACATCAGGTATAGATGATCAGGGGCGAAGTGGTTGTGTTTAATCTCATAATTTAGAGAAGCTCCGAATTCTCGACGAGGAAAGTCCGATTTAAATAAAATAGATCTTTATATGTGTTGATTTAATTTACAGATTCTCTGTAAAAATCAATCCGCGAGGAAGGAAATGGTGTTTGATGCCAACCGCAAAAACTTCTTTATGCTGTTCTTACTGCACAAATTGGTCAAGGGTACGGTCAATTTGAAGGAGGCAGATCGATTCACCCGCCAAAATGAGTGCCCTTTTGATTCGTTTAACCAGAAAAGAAAAGGAGAGAAGAAAACGCAGAAGGACAATGTGACTGCAAGTGATACTTAAAAGAGTTCAGCAAGCACTGTGAGATTAGACTTCGTTTCTGACGTGCACCTTTGCCTTTTTTATTTTTAATTTTGAAATCTTCCTTACACGAGAAAATTGCAGGTCCTATAATGATTGCATTAAGCAACTGCAGGGAAACAAACTCGTATGCCAATGTTACTACATCCAAACCAAAAGCACCGTGGTTTATAAATATCTCAGGTGAAAGAAGAAGAGCAAAGGGAATTGGCATTTGTCAATTGATTTCTCGTATAAAACGCCAAGCCTTTGGCATCTGCGCTTGGACAGCAAGGAACACGGAAAGGGTTCCAGGCAAAACAATTTGTCAGGTTCAAAATCGGGGTGCCACTTCGATAAAACAGGGTGGAACAGAATAGCAATCATTATCAATCCAATCACCCCCAACCGTTACCCATGAATTGTAATGTGATGCCCATATCTCAATCTTAGGAAACTAGCTGCCTGCTTGTGTCACGTGTGCGAGGAATTAAATAATTTTGTTATGGGTATTATGTGAACAATTTTGTAGTTTCACACCACCATAATTATTTATCCTCTTCGCTTTTATTCATAAAACAAGACTAAAAAGTATTAAAAACAAACATTTACAATTTTATTTTTAAAAATATTATAGCATTTAGAAAATAACAAGTAATATTCTATTCACTATTCTAGAGAAAAAAAATTACTGTTCTTTCTTCTTCTCTTCTCTGTATCATTCTCTCTCTCTCTCTCTCTCACTTATATATATATATATATATTAACAGAAAAAAATAATCCCGCAAGTGGTGTCGAATTAATTACATGAAGCTGGTGTTGGGATATCACAGTACCCGCAACCAAACGGGACCCAAAGAAAGGCCCTAGCTAGTAGCTAGCCTGAGAGACGAACACGGCACGCGCGTCTTGCTTTTTTTACTCCATCCAAATTCCAGAGACCTCCTCCCTTCCCGTTAGTGGCAGCAGAGTCCTCAAAAGCATACTCTTCCTCATCCTCTCTCAGAAAGAGAAGGCGATTATTGAAAGGTATAAGAAGAAGAAGAAGAAGATATTATGGTGAAGGTACGGATGAATACGGCCGATGTGGCCGCTGAAGTGAAATGTCTGCGTCGTCTAATCGGCATGCGTTGCTCCAATGTCTACGATCTCTCTCCCAAGGTCCTCTCTTTTTCCTGTCTTCTCTATCAAATTTTTAATTTGTTATTAATTAATTAATCGACTTGGAATTTTTTAATTAATTAATTAATCGGAAAATGAACAGACGTATGTGTTCAAGCTAATGAATAGCAGTGGAGTTACAGAATCAGGAGAAAGCGAGAAAGTTTTATTATTAATGGAGAGCGGTGTTCGCTTGCACACCACTGCTTATGTCAGGTATTTATTTAACATTTCCTTTCACTTTATTATTATTGTTATGATTATAATTTTGCCTTTCATTGTTAATAATATTGAATTTTGTTTATTTTGTTTTTTAATGGTTTACGTAATGTAGAGATAAAAGTAACACTCCCTCCGGTTTTACTTTAAAATTGCGAAAACATATTCGTGCTAGAAGACTGGAAGATGTGCGGCAGCTCGGATATGATAGGGTATGAGATTTGTTCATTCATTTTGTGATTGATTGACTGATTTGTTTATTGATATGGTGCTATTTGATTTGTAGATCGTTCTGTTTCAATTCGGACTTGGAGCTAATGCACATTATGTGATCTTGGAGCTGTATGCGCAAGGCAATATTATACTTGCTGATTCTGAGTTTATGGTTTTGACTCTTCTTCGGTCACACAGGTTAGCAAGATTCTTGTTTGGTCGTTTCTTATGCTTTTGCTTGTGTGGTTTTAGTTACTTGATTGTTTATTCGGTGGGATGTCTTTAATTAATGATAGGGATGATGATAAAGGGGTTGCGATTATGTCGAGGCATCGATATCCTACTGAAATTTGCCGAGTTTTTGAGCGATCGACAGCTGAGAAGTTGCAGAAGGCTCTAACATCTCATAAGGAACTGGAAAATAGTAACCCTGTGAAAGTTGATGCTGATGGTGGTGACAGTAATGTGTCTGATAAAACTATGAAAGAAAAACTGGGGAAAAATAAGGGTGGGAAATCTTCAGTGCCTAGTAAAAATACCAGTGAAGGGAATCGTGTCAAACAAGCTACGTTGAAGACTGTTCTTGGGGAGGTGTTGGGCTATGGTCCTGCACTTTCTGAGCACATTATATTGGATGCTGGTTTGGTACCAAATACAAAGTTTTCTAAAGATAATAAATTAGATGACGAGACAATTCAGGTGTTGGTAAAAGCTGTTGCAAAGTTTGAAAACTGGCTCCAGGACATTATTTCGGGAGATAAAGTCCCTGAAGGCTACATTTTGATGCAGAACAAAAATTTGGGCAAGGATTGCCCTCCATCAGACTCCGGAAGTTCTGTCCAGGTTATTCTCTTACTTGTCTAACTTATCTTTCCTTGCATTTATCTAGAGAATGCTTGTCTCATCTTTTGTTTGACAGTCATAATTTCTGAATAGTATACGATGGAAAGTTTGTTTCTGCTTTCACTCTCTCTGAATTTCGTATTAGGAAGAGTTGGAATGTAGGACCTAACTAAATCTCATCAAACCCTTGCCATTGTAACCCAAGGTGCATAGTACGATTTAAGTTCCATGATGTTTTTGTTAGCATGTTGTGGTTTTCTCTGCAGATCTATGATGAGTTCTGCCCTTTGTTGCTGAACCAGTTCAGAATGAGGGAACATGTGAAGTTTGATGCATTTGATGCAGCTTTGGATGAGTTTTACAGCAAGATTGAAAGTCAAAAGTCAGAGCAGCAACAGAAGACAAAGGAGGGCTCTGCCATTCAGAAACTAAATAAAATACGCTTGGACCAGGTCTGTGTTAACTAGCCAGTATGCATTATAAAACAGAAGGATGGTTTAATGCACTTATTTATGGATGCAAGCTATGGATTTAGTTGAGTTGGCTTTCTATTATTTCTGGATGTGTGTACAGAACAAAAACTAGGACACTCATTGTTGTTTCATTGTCTTTATGTTATTTCTATTAATTTCATGGATTATGTGTATTGGATTTAATTTTATCTATATTTATCATATCCTAATTCTTTGGATTCCAATTCTGAGTAGGAAAATCGTGTGGAAATGCTAAGGAAAGAAGTTGACCACAGTGTCAAAATGGCAGAATTAATTGAATACAACTTAGAAGATGTGAATTCTGCTATTTTAGCTGTTCGTGTGGCTCTTGCAAAGGGAATGGGCTGGGAGGATCTTGCTCGGATGGTGAAGGATGAGAAGAAGGCAGGAAACCCTGTCGCTGGCTTAATTGACAAGCTCCATTTTGAAAAGAACTGCATGACATTGCTATTAAGCAATAATCTTGATGAAATGGATGATGATGAAAAGACATTTCCGGTGGATAAGGTGTTACTTCAATCCATCTTATGACTAGTGTAATTTAAGCACACCTTGTAAAAGTGAATCAAGAAACTGTCTTTTGTGTTGTCAACTTTTTATTGCTAATGTCAATTCTTGCACATGATTTTCTAATTTAGACATTATTGGTTTCGAGCTATGTCTTTTGATTTAAGTCTGTGCATGTAATACATAGAATAAGATACAGGCATCATCACTCATGCTGTTGCTTTATCTATTTATGTACTATGGCCATATTTCAACTTTCAGGTAGAAGTCGATTTAGCACTCTCTGCACATGCCAATGCACGGAGGTGGTATGAACTGAAGAAAAAGCAGGAGAGCAAGCAGGAAAAAACTGTTACTGCACATGAAAAAGCTTTTAAAGCTGCTGAGAAAAAAACCCTTCTCCAGCTTTCTCAGGTATCTTTAAATTGTTAGTACAGAAATACAGGATTGTGGCATGCTATGCATAATAGTTTGTTAAATATTAAATAATAAAGGTCTTGTGCTTACAAGAAGCGTCTGCATTTTTTTTATTTAAAAATTCATTAGTATTAGCACGAAGCGTGATGTATTTGACTAGGATGGGCAGCTTAAATATCTTTTGATGGATATCATGTCACAGGGTAAAAGTTGATAGCTTTACATTATTTGATACAAGCATTAGTAGGATGTATTGATGGCCTAGTGTACACGATCATTTATTTCTGAATACTGTGTGCATGCGCTTCTGTGTCCATGTCAATTTAAAGAAGGTTTGTGTATTTATCATTGATCGTCTAAGAATCTGCTATGTGTAATTTAATTGTTATCATAAACTGGGACATTCTGTCTTCTGAATTTTATCGTTTACATGCCTATGCTGGTGGTGAATGCAGGAAAAATCTGTTGCCACTATATCACACATGCGTAAAGTTCACTGGTTTGAGAAATTTAATTGGTTCATCAGCAGTGAGAACTATTTGGTTATTAGTGGACGTGATGCTCAGCAAAATGAGATGATAGTCAAGCGTTATTTGTCAAAAGGAGATTTGTGAGTCATTTACTGTAATATTCAGATTGTTAACACAAAATATTTTTAGTGCTTTTCTTGGACTTTGAGTTGATCCACGGTTACATTCAGATAGTAAGATGTCTTTTTGACATGAAATCTGCAAGTAAATGTTGTAGTGACATTCATTGAAACTATGGAACAGGTATGTCCATGCAGATCTGCATGGAGCTTCCAGCACTGTGATAAAAAATCACAGGCCTGAACAACCTGTACCTCCTCTCACTTTAAATCAAGCTGGATGTTTTACAGTAAGTCATATCTCCACTGTCCTGTTCATATCTATTTTATTTCATTGCATACTGAAGTATATGTTACTGCATGAGTCAACTTCACAATCAAATTATGTTGTGTTGTAGGTTTGCCACAGTCAGGCATGGGATTCGAAGATTGTCACTAGTGCTTGGTGGGTGTACCCTCACCAGGTCAGTAAAACTGCTCCTACTGGAGAATATCTTACTGTTGGGAGTTTCATGATCCGTGGGAAAAAGAATTTTCTCCCACCACATCCTCTTATAATGGGCTTTGGGTTGTTGTTTCGCTTAGACGAGAGCTCTTTGGGCTCCCATTTAAATGAAAGGAGGGTTAGAGGTGAGGAGGATGGGGTGAATGATGTTGAAGAAAGTCAGCCTCCCAAGGAAATTTCTGATTCTGAGTCAGAGGAGGAAGTAGCTGGAAGAGAACTTGTGTTAGAATCAGAAAGCCATTCTAATGGGTTGACTGTCTCCAATACCATTTTACATGAATCATCTGTCCAAGAGACTTCCCTTAATGGTGTCAATATTGAAAATTTATCTGATGTTGTCGGAAACGATGTTGCTCCAGTTACCCCACAACTCGAGGATCTCATTGATAGAGCTCTTGGGCTTGGACCTACTGCTGTGTCCAGTAAAAATTACGGAGTTGAACCATTACAAGTTGACATGACGGAAGAACATCATGAACAAGCAAGAGATAAACCTTATATTTCAAAAGCTGAGAGAAGGAAGCTCAAGAAAGGTCAGAGAAGTAGTGCTACAGATGCAGAAGTTAAGTGGGAAAAGGAAGAATTGAAAGACAATGTTGTTTCTGTTGACCAACCTGAAAAGCATGTTCAAAACAACAAGCAAGGTGGTGGGAAAATCAGTCGTGGTCAGAGGAGTAAGCTTAAGAAGATGAAGGAGAAGTATGCCAATCAGGATGAGGAAGAGAGGAGTATTCGGATGGCTTTACTGGCTGTGAGCACAATAACTATTTTACTTGTATTATTTAGCATCCATTTTAAATTATCTTCAGCCGTGGCATGCACATCTCTCTCTCTCTCTCTCTCTCTCTAAACTGTTTTTTTCTGTTAGAAACTTCTTACTGCATCTTTGAAAAGATCCAGAAATAATACAAGACTTGAGCCTTTCTGGGGCTGAAGCATGGCCTATTTAGTAGCTATCTTTCTCCTGCAAAGAGGAGATTATACTTTTGGAACCCTCCTCTCCATACCATTGAATTGTCAAAGAGACTGAAAGACAACATAGTAAACTTTCTGCATATCCACTGTTATGTAGACACGCCATCTTTACTAAATTAGCAGAGTTGTTTCAAATGCATTAGGATGTAATTGTGATTTATTTATAGAATTGCATTTCTCCAAAATCTTAGTGTGAGGATCATATCTAACATGAACCTCCTGCTTTTGGTGATATCAAAATGTCCAGTGCGATTATTTTCTTCTCAGGTTCATCCGTTCTAGACATCATTTTGTTTATTAACTAATACTTTGAAACTGTCAACATATATGATTTTGCAGTCTGCTGGAAATACACGCAAGAATGATGGAGAGATTCAAAATGGAAATGAAGCTACTGACAAAGGGAAGATATCTATTACCGGTATGTTTTCTAAACTTCCAGTGATTGTCAAACAATTTCAGATTATTTTGATGTTTATATTTATCTCTGTTTAATGCTAAATTAATCATCCAAGTGCTCGATCAGTTGTGCTTCCAACAAAATCTCTCCTAATCATGGTTGTTAAGAATCCCATCTTGGGGAAAACATATTAAATTGTGATATTTTTTTTGCTGATTCAATCTGCCAGGTACTGAAGATGCTCGGAAAGTATGTTATAAATGTAAAAAGGCAGGTCACCTATCTCGGGATTGCCCAGAACATCCTGATGACAGTTTGAATAGTCGTGCAGATGGTGCTGTAGATAAATCTCATGTGAGTTCGGTTGATTCCGCCTCTGAGGTGGACAGGGTGGCTATGGAGGAGGAAGATATTCATGAGATAGGCGAAGAAGAGAAAGAGAGGTTGAATGACTTGGATTACTTGACCGGGAACCCACTGCCTATTGATATTCTCTCATATGCAGTGCCTGTCTGTGGTCCATACAGTGCAGTGCAGTCCTACAAGTACCGTGTGAAGGTTATTCCTGGCACTTTAAAGAAAGGAAAAGGTATCTTTTCTTTCTTCTCATATTTATCTCAGTCATGGGGGAGCTATTGTAGTTGCTATGTTTGGCCTCGTTTGGGGGGGTCTGGGGTGAACTCTGCTTGTGCATTCCCCTCTCCCGGTGCAACTTGTATTGTATGTGGGTTTTGCATTTTATTCGTATGCATTTGACTAATTCATGGATTTGGTATCATTCTAGCTGCAAGAACTGCCATGAACTTATTTAGCCACATGCAAGAAGCAACTACTAGAGAGAGAGAGTTGATGAAAGCGTGTAAAGATCCTGAGCTAGTAGCTGCAATTGTTGGCAATGTGAAGATCACTGCTGCAGGACTTACACAATTGAAGCAGAAGCAAAAGAAAGTTAAGAAGAACAACAAAGGTGAAAGCTAGCGAGCTAGCCTCAGGCTGGGAGTTCGTAAAGGCCAAAGACCATATGCTGACGACAATATCCTTTACAAATCCGTGGGGGAAAAAATTCATACCTTGTAGCATAGCCGTCACAGTGCCAGGATTGTACAAAAAGAGTTATCATAGATGATGTAAGTGAGAGGACTTCGTGATCGTGGTAGAAGTTTTACAGGGAGGAAATTTCCAGCTGTATCAAGGCGTTTTTTCGCTGTTCATTTGTCATCCGGGTGCCAACTTTTACCTGAAATGTTTTTAACTCGATTTTATTTTTTGGTTAAGAAATATACCGGCTTCTAAGTTTGAATATCTTTAAAGTTCGTATGCTTACCTCCAGGAAAGGGTGAGGCAGATATCGGTAAAAAATGAGTGAGAATGAGAATTTAAAAAGAGTGAACTGTCTGAAGATTTCTGGGGTTTTTATGGAATCAGCCTAATTGTGCTCTATTAAACTAACGAGTCCAAATCCCCATGCAACCCGCATTGTTAAGAACGCATAATACTCGCACGCGAAAACATTTAAAAGAAGGGTAGCCGCTAATTCCTTTGCAGAAGGGGTGCCATTTGAACAACAATTTTACATGCACACACGCGCGCCCACAAAAACAAAAAAGAACAAGAAAAAAAGGCAAAAATTAGAAAAGCTGAAAACTAAAATCTCAATCAGACTCTTTCTCTGAAGTACCATCAGATTCGTCGGCCGGGGGGACATCACTCAAGTCTAAACCTTCTGCAGGCAAGTCTGAATTAAGCGGACTCAAGATCCCATCAGAGCTGAGAGTTAGCCCACTCTGTTGAAATCGATACAAATAGGTTAGTCCAGATAATCCAGATACGTTTAGAAACCCAAATAGTAGAAATTAAAAACACATCTCAGGTCACTTCACTTCAGATGCCAACGAAGAAAAAGAAACTGACAAATTAGGATCTTTTTCAGGCATCGACTGTCCTTGGATAAAGTTCCATCAAGTACCAGCAGACCAGGTGGGTGAAAGGGGAAAATATGTCTTGTCTAATCCATATCAACACAACTAACTGACCTAATTCTATCCTTGAAAATGAAGTCTATTCTATAAAATTCTTTTAGTTTCAATGAATTAATGCTCTTATTATCCAAAACAAATGCCAATGTACATTAATATTATCTTATTTTATAAGACAGGGAGAAAAGAAAACACAATGTTCTATTTGCCTTCACGCTATCCTTGAGTTTCAGAGTTTGGACTAAATTCAAATGTAATTCGAGAAAATGACTGACGAAGTACCTCAGGCTGGAATCTTAGCATGTCAGCACGAGCCATAGCCTCTGCCTGGGCAATTCTCTGCCTGAATGTCTGGGCCATCTCCTCAGCCTATTAATACAGTACAAAGATATGAATACAATATATGTCAGGGAAAGGATGAACTGGGTTTTAGCATTTTCTATACCTCTCCTCTTAAGGGCAAAAAGGAAATCATACTACAATATAAAACATCTAGCTTTATACTATGTATCCAAAACATTTGAAGATAAAGAAAGGTGTGCGACCATATCCAACAACTACCTTTTCAAAGACAAGCTTTGGATTGCGAATCATATCACCAGGAGTGGGTTCCAATTTTTTGGTGGAAAGACTTACTCGGCCTCTCTCACGGTCATGGCTTAGAATCATGACCTGCATAACATATTATGGTTTAGATATATAGAAAAGGACAGAGAATGCCTTCTTGGTAATATGGCACTGAGTAACCAACCTTGAGAGTATCACCAGGTTGAAGAACTGTTGCAATATCAGAAACACGATCATGGCTAATCTGACTAACATGAAGAAGGCCATTAATTCCGCCAATATCAATGAAGGCACCATATGGTTTGAGGCTCTGAACAGTTCCAGTGACCACTGATCCAATACCTAGCTGTGCTTGACTGTCAGCCATGGCCTTGCGGTTACTGAGGATTAGTCTAGACTGCTCCTCATCAACATCAACAAATTTTAGTGGAAACTCTTTATCAAGAAGTTCTTCAGCAGTTGATTTCTGATACAGAAACAGGGAAAGATGAGAATTTGGGAATGACTGAAAGCACTGTTGGACAATGTGGAAAGAGCAGTTCAAGAACTAACTGATGATATCTGCGAGAAAGGGACAAATCCTCGGAGGCCTTCAACAACTGCAACTAATCCACCTTTGTTTCCGCCAACAACCTATATACATATTCCAATATTCGAAGTTTTGAAAATAGAAGAATTTAGCTGTGATTTAACCTCATGCAATTAAGAAAGGCTTAAAAGCAGGCACTGGAAAACATAGATTCATAACAAAAGATTCAACAGTTACCAATGCAGTCACACTGCAAATAAGTTACAAAAAATTGAGTAACCAGCAAGTACTAAATGACAACTCAATTTTTTGCACCTCACCACCACCCAATTTAAAGTTCTGGACCAGAGAAGAAATAATAATAATAATATTACTTGTGAAAATGGGGGGAATGCAGTATTTGTAGGAGCATAGATAATAACTAATATCAGGAGAGTAAATACCCACCTTACCTTTCACAATGACATCCTCAGCTTGAAGCTGCCTACACCTTTCCCAGGCAAGTTCATACTGGATTGACCTTAAGCTCAAGATTAAACTATCATCAGCTTCATTTTCACCAATGATTACAAACTCTTCTCTCATCCCAGGAACTATACCAGCTTCTTCCAGACGTTTTATTCTGTGAATGCTTGCCTCTTGCACCGGTAAATATGCCGAAGATTTTGCAGTAATGTCAACCAATGCCCCATTGTTATCAGTCATAAAAACTGTCCCCTTAACCTGATTATAAAAACACATACAGAAGGACAATCAAAATACTATCCCACATGCACCCAACAACTGCCTAATTTTCACTTCATATTTCTTTTAGAAGTTATCATATAATTATGTTTACCTCCGTTGAATATTCGAATAGACACAGTACATATATAGCACGCACTACTAAGAAGAAAAAGCACACGCTTGTAGAAACCAACAAGCGAAACAAAGAAAGGTTAACCAACAAAGACTTAATTCATTAAACAAAATCATTCACTCAATTGCAACAAACAATCAATTAATAACAACTAACTTGTAAACAATTTCACTTCATTTGAAAGAAGAAAGCTTCAACTTTTCTTGCAGCCCACCATTCCATATCCCACATAATTCACATAACTTTCCTTATTGAAACACAAAGCCACCTAATAAACAAATCCCATTTTCAATTATCCATATTGAAACCAACAAAAGATCCAATCTTTAAGAAGGAAAAATCCCCAAGAAGAAGAAGAAGAAGTAATGTTATGCTACTAACTCTGGTGCCAATCTCAGAATTGAAGTCGTAAGCATCAAGAGCAGAATGAAAATCTTCAACAGTAAAAGAAACCCCTTCCATCGGAGCAGTACGGCACCGTTCATAAGCTTCTTCGAAGAGTTGTTTTAGTTTTTCCCTCTCTTTGGTTTGTGCATTTGATATTGCCACTGCTTTTGCTGTTACAAGAAAGTTCGCAGCCCTTTTTGGCTTTGAAAACGTCGCTGCTCTTTCTGTCAATCTTGAAATGGATATTGGCGGGCATCTTAGGCCTGCGAACTGCTGAGCCAATGATGCCATCTCTCTCCTGTGTTTTTTTTTTTCCCCGGAGTGCTGGTCTCTTCTTTTTCTCTAGTTTTTAAGCTAAAAAGATAAGGCAAGATAATAAGCGACTTGCGGTTTGAGAGAGAAAGCAAGGGCGAGTTTTGAGAGTTGAAGGTGGGACCCAATCTTTGAAAGCCAACAGATAATCACTTTTGATCAGTGAAAATGGAGGGTCCAAAATTAAGGTATTGCGGTGCGTCTCGTTTATTTTGGGCTTCTCGGGTCCTCAAGCCTGCTTTGGATTAGAGTCCGAACTTTCAATTTTCTTCTTGAAACCGAAGTAGAGATGGCCATCTGGCTCAGGACGGTGGATTGGATACTTGCTCTGACCCATCCGCAAAAAAAAAAAAAAAAAAACTTGATTTTTATTATGTTTTATTACATAAAATACAATTATTTTCTTATAAGCATGGATATATTAAAAAAAATATCAGGAAGAATAAAAACCCGGCTGGTCTTTAGATGAAAAAAAAAAAGGGGGGGCTGGGAAAGGGGGTTAGAGAATACATGTCTCGATCCATGGTCATCCAAGAACTAGCTCCTCCCACAAGTTTGTCCACTTTCCGACAAGCCTCGGAGTCATTATTTGTAAGAAAACAAGGGAGCCTACAGCTTAGCTTAGGTATAGCTAAATATGTCTGGGCTTAACTCCGATCAAAGGTTCTTCTTTTATTATATTATTATTTTGAAAAAAAATAGTTTCTTAGGTATACCTAGAAGAAGCCCAAAATGTCTGCTTAACTCCGAGCATAGGTTCTTTTACTTTTTTATATTGTTATTTTGAGAATAAATAGTTTCTATTTTCTATGTATATTATGCATCCAGTAAAATACAGAAAAAATAATTATTCTTATGAATTTTTTTTATTTTAATTTATTCCTACGCTATAAATCCATATTGAAGAAACTCAATCGATCAAAACGAAGTATAATTTTATTTACGTCATAATTAAATTTTTTAAAAATAGGATAAGTAAAAAAACAAAAATAATATCTATTTTTCCGTATCTCAAGTATGCACATAAACACACATAATTATCAGTATCTTGCCCTGTTCTATTTTCCATAATTAACCGAAGACGAAGACAAGATTTTATATCATGTCCATCAAATCAAATTCATCATTGACATCTCATTTCATATTTTTTTATCTTCATTGTTATCTCATGTGACATGTCATTTTTTAACCCAGCTCAAGAGCATGTGGGTTATTAAATATATTAAAATAATTTTATATTAATATATTAGAATTAATATAAATATTTTTTTAAAATCAAACGCAATTTAAAACATGCTTTAAACACAATTTTTAAACGTGAAATTTCTATTCTGTGTCCACCTTCTTATGGGTTAGAGGCTTTGAAGGTTCCTTTCAAATATACCAAACATATTTCAACTCTTTTGACATTCTAAGAGTTTCACGAGTTTGAAGTTCTGTTTTAATAGGTGCACACAGAGAATCGTGCACTTTGTAGTTTGTATTCCTTGTGTTCTACTGAGAGTAGTTTTGGGGCAGCAAACTGAAGAACCACTTCATTCGATCTCCATCACTGACGTTGACCCCAATCATAGTCAAAGCAGTAACCAAACACATTTCTCCACTTATAAAGACGAAGAGTAATTCATGCTTTTGTGTCTTTTTCTTCCCCACAAGCCCTTTTCCGATCTAAGACCGATACTCCAAAATTACTTGGCTAGATTTCAAAATAGTTGCGATGAGAAGCACACTTGTTTCCTCGACACAAGTAGCATACCCGTGTCCAATTATTATCGGTATCATCTCAAGCATAAAAATGGAATCGACAATATTCCTCTGAGCAACTGATGCTTTCCTATTCCCTTTCATGTACCAATACTTTTTTTGGACAGCCTCAAGGATTCTACATGATAGGGTGTTGTTATGGTTTTGGAATTAAAAAAAGAGTAGAGACAGGATATAAAAGGAAATTATATTTGGTAGTGATATATAAAATAAGATAATTGTTAATTATGTGTACTGTTTGGTTAAGAAAAATAAAATATAAAAAATTATTTTATTTTTAATATATATTGTTGTTAAATTTTTATGTTTTAAAAATAATTAGATTTTAATTTTTTAAAATTATATTAAGTGTTGAAATTAATAATATTATAATAACTCTAGTTATATAAAACCAGGAATGACCTAGTAGGTTGACTTGAAATATGAACTAATTTCGAGTTTAAAAAAACAAAAGAATGAATAATTTGATCTAACCCAATAAAAAACCTAGGTCAATTTAGAATAGAACATGTGTTAAAAACTTGTTGATTTTTAAAAAAATTAAGTTAAAATAAAGTTGTTTTAATTATTTTTTTAGAAAAAAATTTTGTGTCAATTAGCTTAACCCTCCTGACTTGTGATTTAAACTTTACTTCAAATCATTTTTTAAGTCATATTTTAAATATGTGATAATAACCATTTTTATTTATAAATTAAATCGAGTTAATCTGTGTTAACCCCCGACATATGACCTGAGATTTGTTTTAATCAACTCTCGAGTTTAGTCTTAAAATCATGATAATAATAATTTTTATTCTTATATTTACTCGTGTCAGCGGGAGTGGACTTTGCTAATATGTGATCTAAATCTTGTCCTGAATTGATTTCTGAATCGAGTATTAAAATTATAATAATAATTAATTTTATTTTTATCTTTCCCTCATAACATGTAACCCGAGTCTTAAAATTATATGATAATAATATTTTTATTTTTATGTTAACTCAGATTGACTTGTGACCTGAGTCTCAACCGGTGACTCGAGATTTGTCTTAAATCGACCATCGAATTGGGATTGAAAACTATTATAATAACTATTTTTATCATTACATATTTTAATTAAACAATCTTATAAATGATAATTCTTTACAATGATATTTTAAAAATAAAAAAATAATAGATATTGCATTATATCAAGAGTTATGTACTCTTTATATTTTATGTTTTGAAAATATATAAATTTATTTCAGAATTGTTACATAAACATTTATTTTTATTTCTCTCTCTTTTCAATAAGATATATTTTTATATTTATTATGTCTTTCTCTTATGTATTATATCAATAATAAAATACTACCTTGATGTATCCATATCATTAAGGGAAACATGTAATCAGTATTTGAAATGCAAATTGACAATGACTGATCTGTTATGTATTTAGTTGTTATATAATGACCAATGCAGTCACGACCGTCATTGATAATGAATTTTCCTACTAAATCATTTCCTGGTTGGAGGAATATCTTGTATGTATTTTATTATTTTTTTTCGTCAGGAGGTTCACAGGATGACATGTCCCCCAATCATAACGTGGGGATTGATTTTCCAAGGTTTAAGACCTAGCCAGGATAATTGGGGTTACGTCCCAGTCGTAGTGATCCAAAAAAAATAATCACTTGGGGATTTATTTCCAGCTTTAAGTTCTGATTTTGATGGCCAGGTTTTTTCAAGTGTATATCAGTTCTTGATAACAATGTTGGAGATTTATTTTAATTAAACAAATTATGAGAAATAAGAAATTATCAATTCATATTAACGGTGAATATGTATCCTTGAAGTAACTAATTTAAACTTGCTTGTCCTGAGTTTATAGATTTAAATATGTATAAATTAACTCTATTTTTTTAAAATATCTTTTGTTACGATGATAAAATACCAATTCATATTAATTATTTTTGAATTATAATCTTAATGTTACAATAAACTAATCATATTTAAACTTTAATCAAATATATTTATAAATCCTGGCCTAAAAGAAATGCCATTGATGCACATAACGGTTGAGTATGACATTTCCCATTGGTGCTATAGTGAGCTGTAGTAAAGGACACGGCGAGTCTTCGACTTTGAGCATATCACCGGAGAATTTTTAAAGTTTAATGCCGAGCTTGGTCTTCTGTACGGTGTTTGAACCGTATGGAACTACTTCAAGAGCCTAAATAATGTATAGTAATGTAGAGCTTTGCATCTTTTACACTTGCGGTGTTTGAAACGTATGGAACAGTGCCCCCCCTCCCCTACGATCTCTCCCTGATCATTTCCTTTTGTGCTTCAATCTTTATTCTTCAGCTGCCATATGGAAGGAAGGAGAACAAAAAACAAACAAACTTTGTTACATCTACATAAAGCATTTCCGTAGCACAGACCTATTAATATTCCAAAAAACATGAGCAACAGGAATACAGATATGCTAAAAGATATCAGAGTCCAGCCACCGCCTTAACTTTCATAAAGTCATCCCAGATTTCAGATTGATTTTTTTGTAGCAGAGATGGATAGCGCCCACACCTTTTCAAGAATTGCTCCCAATAGAGTCAGAAAGATTCTGAGTTAAATTCATTCGGAATCCACCAATACTCTTCTATTAAAAGTGTTATTGCATAACCGCTCTTATTTTTAATTAAAAAAAATAGCATTGTTCTCCGACTTATACACCTACTACAAATTAAATTTTATTTTTAATCAAAAGTAGCTACAACATATTAACCGTAAGATTCATAACAATCAATGGTGCATAAAATATGTAAACCTAATTTTTTACGTGGATCCCCGCCACCCCCTCTCCCTATATATATATATCACAAAATTATAAAAATGCTCATTATTATAAAAAAAAAAATCGTAAATTTTCTTATAAAACACAAATAGAAATGGAAACAGGATTTCCTCGTAAAGGTGGCGTTCTTGGAGTGCTGACAATTTGAAAATACAAGAGGAAGAGACAGAACAGAGTAATGTGTTCTTACCGATTCACTCAATTCGATATTTTGAATGGTTGAAATTAGCCAGGGCAGGTAGTGTCAAAAGCCTCTCCATTGAAGCTTTGAGGAAAAAATGACCCAAGCAATTAAAAAAGCTTTCTCGTCTCCACTTCATCACAAGTATATATCATGCGAAATGTGGAAGATGCGAAATGTGGAAGTGAGTCTTTTTTTTTTTTTTTAATTAACGTGGGTGTCCGGGCCAGCTTTCGCGCACCACGACTAATCCCACGGGCCCTGAAGTTAACGACCATGTAAGCCTCCAGTGGCCATCATATGAGCAACCAAGGACTCGAACCTGAGACCACAGAGGGAGCAAACTCCTTGATCTCAAGTCCTTATCACTTGGCCACCACCTAGATAGTTGAAGTGAGTCTTTTATACGTGCGGTGCGGGATTATCCCCATTGCTGGACTTAAGAAAAAAACTACGAGAAAATGAAAAGAAAAATAGGATTTTTTTTTTTAATTGGAAATCTGAAAACGTGTATTTTCTTTCCTAGGTGCAGTATTATTTTTCCTTGCGTTTTCCAAGTGAAAACACGCATTTCCCTATTCTTTTTAAAGCTGTTATTTTTAATATTTTATTTTAAAAAATAAATTATAAATTGTTTTAATATATTGATATTAAAAATAAATTTTAAAAAATAAAGTAAAAAAATTATTCAATATCAGAGTAACCGTGGTAATGTAAAACAATTCCTGGTTACTTTTGATAGATTAACAGAAATCAAGTGAGGAATAACAGTGGCTTTTGACGAGAAATACCCGTTGTGATAGTGAAGCTAGTGAAAGAAATACTGAATCGGGTCATCTGCTAAAGCTCATAAGATGGTTTGCAATGGCTTTTTGTTGGTGTGTTTTGAGTTTGGAGAAGAGGATGGTTTGTTTTTGAAGTGAGGGGTAAGTTTTGATTTGGTCTCCAAGAGCTTCTCTCATAATCTTGAGATTTTGATGGTGTTTGATGTCCATTTTACAGATCGTAGTTCAAAACCCATTTTGACCCGCTTTCCTTCTGTCTAAGGTTCGATTTTCTTTTCTTTTTGGCGTGACAAATGCTGGGTTTTTAGAAATAATGATATTTTGAATTATGTTTTCTTTTCTTTAGAAATAATGATGGAAATGAAGGGTAAATTTTGGTGGCAAAAAGGTTCACCATTACCCAGATTTCTCCCATGGGGCACTGCTACGCAAGTTGACGGAGGTGGAAGATAGTCGGCAGGTTTTTTTGTTTAGTCCTTAAAGTTTCGATTCTGTTTAATTTAACCTTTTTTTTTCAAAGATAGAAAGCAACTACATTGAACATGTTTTCCAATTTTCTAGTTTATAAAATATTTTTAAACTATATGTTTCTCTATTTTTTCAATTAAGAATTAAAATAAAAAAATAGAAATGTGAAGTTAGAAGATAGAAAACAAATTCCATAACAGTCCTTGGATTGTAATAGCCATGTTAAATTAAAATTTGACGGTTCGAAGGTTTATAGAGGTTCTAATTTGGTGCAAATCTTAGCAGAGAATATATAAAATATGGAAATTCGACTTGAGGGAGAAAGAGATTCTCGATGATGACTGACAAGGAATAAATAAGGAAACATAATTAAAGAAAATAAATTCTGAACAATAGGAGAAAAAAACCAACGGAAAAAAAAACAAATTACTATTCAAATAAATAGTATTTTATAGAGCACAATAAAATCTTCTCTCTTTTAGTTTATAGCTAATAATAATATGTTTTTTTTTTAATTATTATTTTTACCGTGACATGCTATTAAGAGAATCCCATCATAGATAGTGGCAAGGAGATTAAAATTACGAAAAATACACTTGAAACCTAGTCAAGAACTCTCCGGTCTACTTTATCTCTCATGTTGAAAGCTAACGTGGAAAATTAATATGTTATATTATATATTACAAACTACAACTACAATTACATTAAGAATTCATAAAAATAAAAATTAAAAACCTAAACCATCTAAAAAATCAGTATTCACAAAAGCACAAAATTATTAGGAATTGTAATAACGCCACGTTTGTTTCTTTCATCCTTTAATTTTTTGGTCACTTAATTTATTTATTTTATTGCATCATTTTGATTTCATTTCCTTTTAAGTTTAGGTTGGGGATTTGTCCCAATTAACCTTGCACGGTTATTCTACGGTGTTTAGGAAAAAACCAATCATTAAACTGGTCCTCAAGTTTGATTTATAATTACATTATCATATTTATTTTTTTTTCAATTACCATTCGAATAAATCATCTCCTTTTAATACATATGTTCAATTTATCCGCCATGCAATGAGTTTAGCATTGATATTGAGTGGTTTGTAAAACATAAAAAAAAAAAAATCGCATTGAAAAATCAAATTGGCCATCACTGTAAAGCTGACAAAATATTGTGGCATTCTCTTACAATAAAGCATTAAACCTTGGCAAGACATGTTTGTTCCAGCCAAATCTTATGTATGAAATTTAAATTTAAAATACTTAAAAATAGAAACATAAAAAGTTAGTATAGTGGTTAAGAAGAATTAATTAAAATCATGTTTCTATGTATTTAGAATTATTAATATGTTATACCTAAAATCTCATGTAAATTAGAGGACAATTTGTACGTATATCGATACATTTAAGTGTGGATGTCATTAATAGTGGTGGACGGATACAATCATCTTCAAGAAGTCGAGACTTTCCTGAATACTATTTGCTCACCTTTGAAACCTTTTTTTTTATTTGTTATCAATCTATAAAGAAACAAAAAAGGGAAAACGTCGCCTCCCGTTTTGAGGTGTCAAATGCTCAAACTGGCAAGTGCATGTAACCTCTACAAATCCAAGTGCATATCTTTACTTGCCACGTTTTGGAATCTAAATGAACTTTTATGAAAATAGATGCGCAAAATATCATCTTACCTAAATTAGCTCCTTGCCATTTTCACCTCACGACCATTCGCTGCTTATATATATCTATATCTATCTATCTATCTATCTATATATATATATATATATAAATAGAGGCACACTCCATGCCCTCAAACTCACACCAAAGTTCCATTAGTCTTTCTTTGCTTTCTTTGTTACTGGTCATCTTTCTTGATCACCTTATTTAAAAAATGTCTCCCAATTCCATAATCGAGCCTGCGACGGACTTGCAGAAGAGAGCATATGTTACGTTCTTGGCGGGAAACGGTGATTATGTGAAAGGTGTGGTGGGTTTAGCCAAGGGTTTAAGAAAAGTGAAATCTGCATACCCTCTTGTGGTGGCGACCTTGCCTGATGTGCCTGAGGAGCACCGCGAGATTCTAGAATCTCAGGGCTGTATCGTCCGTGAGATTGAGCCCGTGTATCCACCAGAGAACCAGACTCAGTTTTCTATGGCTTATTATGTGATTAACTACTCAAAACTTCGTATTTGGGAGGTAATTAGTTAATCAACCCTAATCCTCTTCTTTTCTCGACATGTTACTACTATTGTTGGCCATCAGGCATTAGCCATGCAATTGCCTAAACGTGGACTGTTATCAAGTTTCTTAACTTGTGTTCTAGAGAAGCACTAATGACATATCCCTAATCAAAATTACTGAAGTTTTTTTTTATTTTTTTTTGCATGATGGATTTATATGTTGATGTGATAGCCTCTAATTCACTTTCTAATGTGGTTCTCCTGTGGTTTGTAGTTTGTGGACTATGGGAAGATGATATACTTGGATGGTGATATTCAAGTCTTTGACAATATTGATCATCTTTTTGAGAAGCCAACTGGATATTTTTATGCTGTGATGGACTGTTTTTGTGAGAAGACATGGAGTAGCACCCCTCAGTATCAGATTAAATACTGCCAGCAATGCCCTGAAAAAGTTCAGTGGCCTTTGGAGATGGGCTCCCCCCCTCCTCTATACTTTAATGCTGGCATGTTTCTCTATGAACCTAAGCTCGAGACTTACTTTGATCTCTTGGAGACCCTTAAAACCACCACCCCTACCTCATTTGCTGAGCAGGTAATTAATCTGGCCTGTATAGGATATTTATTATTATTATTTTTTGGAAGGCTTTCTTATATATACGCACCCTTATTTTTCGGATATTCCAGAAAAGATTAGATTTTTCATTTTTTAATTAATTTATCACCCTTATTTTTTTTCCTTGTGATTTACAGGATTTTCTGAACATGTTCTTCAGGGATGTATTCCAGCCTATCCCTCCTGTCTACAACCTTGTTTCGGCTATGCTGTGGCGCCATCCTGATAAATTCGACCTTGACAAAGTGAAGGTTGTCCACTACTGTGCTGCGGTAAGAGAATTCACGGTTATAAGTACGGTTCTTTCAACATATTGATCTATACAGATATGTTAATTGATTTTCATTTTGTTCAAACCGCTAGGGTGCAAAGCCATGGAGGTATACTGGACAAGAAGAAAACATGGATAGAGAGGACATCAAGGTTTTGGTGAAAAAATGGTGGGAAATTTACGAGGATGAGTCCCTGGATTTCAAGAATGCCACTGTGCCTGTTGCTCAAGAAAAACTTGGACCCCTAATAGAGGCATTGACTGAGGATGGGGTGGTTAACCAAATGAATCTACCATCTGCAGCTTAATCTTAATTTCTAGCTAGTGTGTTTGGAGCATTAGTTTTTAGCCAATATATAAATGCTATAAATCATTAAGTACAGGGATTAGGGCATTTGTTTGCTAGCCCTATATGCTTTTTTAGTTTGCTTGTGATCACTGATGAAAGTGGAATCTATATATATATATATATATATATATATGAAACCTTTGACATCTATAAATTCGGAAAACTAAGAATAAAGAGAATATTATGATAAATTATCTTTATTTGTTTTTCCCCTTAATTCTACCTTTCAATATTGTTCTTAAACATTCTTTTGTTCGTATATCCTTCTACATTCTCTCTGTTTTTTTTTTTGTTTTGTTTGGAACGAGCCAGAGAAATTCACTAAAATTCCAGAGGAGAAAGAGGCCAGATTCCACTCTATTCGTTTTTGCCGAAGAGACCCGTGTCTCCCTCTTCCAAGAGTTGTCAAGAATAAAAAACAAAGCTATCGGGAAAAGAAATATGCTGGGCCTATTAAATGAATAATATTAACAAAATGGGCCAAAGATCGAGGCTGGTGACCCAAATGGTGAATTTCCACGTATGGAAGCCCAAGCTCTAGAAACAAGTGATCAAATCTCTCTCTCTCTTTAATACATCAATTCTAACCTGAACGTAACTCACGTTATAACCACATAAACGAGCGATTAGAGTTCAACTCCTGAATCTCAAAACGAGTTTTGCAATTCTTTTACACTAATTTAATGTTGTTGTGTTTTTTCAAAGAAAAATACAATAATAATTTACGCTTACGATTGTGAATTATCCCAGTCCTCAAGGAACATGAATTCAGAACTGTATATTTCTCAAAAAAAAAAAAAAAAGAAGAAGAAGAAAAGGAAAGGAACTGAACACTGAGAGGGAAAACTAGGCTAGTTCTAGAAAAGCTACGCCCATGGATTTACCGGTTGACTTGTAAATTAGTTTAGAGCTACATATGTTTCTCATGTTTTTCATTTTTTTTATTTTTTTGTGAACAATTTTATATATATATATATATATATATGACAGTTTATAAAAATTCAATTTTCAAGTCATTGATACATGTGATAATTAAAAAAAAAAAAACAACAATAAATAAACTTCAAAAAACAATGAAAAAACACACATAAATTTATTTAGATTATCAAACAACTTAATCCTAATCTAATTAAAAGAAAAAAATAAAAAACTAAAACTAAAAAAAGAAGCATATAACATTGGCTTAAAAAAAAGGAGGAAAAACCAATCAAACTTAGGTGAACTTCTTGAACTTAGTTTAATATAAAAATCTTGTCACTTGTTAAATTATGAACTTGAATTCAAATAAAAAGCTTAAATGTCATTCAAGTTAGTTTTAAAGAATAAAATTGTTGAAGAAATATTTATAAAAAAAATTACAAAAAATAAACAATGAAAAAAAGAAAAAATAAGCTAAAATCTAATAGGAAAAACCCAATAATAATGAAATTAAAAAAATGATTACAGATAAAAAATTACAATTCAAAAAATAAAAACTGAACTTGAAAGATTAAAAAATCATAAATAGTTAAATTAAAAAATGATAAAGAGTTAAATATTTTTTTTCGTTGAGGGCTAATCCAATAAAATCAAACAAAATAAAAGTTAAAAATAGAGTATAAAAAATATATCAAATTAAAAAAAAATACAACAAACCTTTTAAAATTTAGTCTAATTTTTAAAAGTCACATATCGTAAAATCTCCATCTACATTTTCACAGCGTCTTGTGATAAACTACTCTCTACTATATTTTCAAGGGGTAATAAATCCGGCCGGGCCATTTCACGGGAAGAAGTCATGTAATGTGCAATAAATGTCGTCGTCGGACTTCTGAATGCTTGTTCTTCCTTGTGATTCTGTTACTTAGTTCGAAGGGAGTGCTGCTATTCCTAAGAAATAAAGCCTGGGAGCTAACTTAAATTATCCGGCGCGAGATATCATGGGGTTTCGACAGAGATCGATCCTAGCTCGTTTCTATCTTTATTGATTCTGAGAAAAATGAATATATGAATGCTGTTGTTTTTCCATTTTCTTCTGTGATTAATTTCAGCTTTGGTAATTTCTGTTTTTCATTTTATGTCGTTGTCTTGGTCTTGGTGCGACACTCACCATTCATGCGCTTCCATGGCTGACTCTGTACTCTTCCGATATCACATGCGAGAGGGAAGAAATAAAGAACTATTGAGACGTAAAGAACGACGACTTGTGTGGAAATTGAAGAAAGGAGTAGAAATGAAATCATTTCAATATCATTTATCTAATATAGTGTTTGAAGGATTTTAAGCAAAATAAATGAACTCTATAAGCAATCTATTTAAAAAATTGAAATCAATTTTAACATAAGATTGGTTCCAATACAATAAGAAGGGTTGGTTTCAATATAATTTTGGAAAGATTTTGAAATATTAGAGACTTAAAAGTTTAACTATCCTGATCATATCAGATTGCTCAAATTCACGTAGTAATTTAATTTTATGAAAATTAAAATTGATTTTAATATTTTGTTTGAAAAATATATTAAAATAATATATATTTTTATTTTTAAAAAATTATTTTTATATCACCATATAAAAATAATTTGAAAATAAAAAAATATAATTCAGATAAAAAATAAAATAATAATAATTTTTTTAAAAAATATTTTTAAAACATAAATATACCTCGGAGAAAGCCATTGTGGTCGAGCACGCCCCAGCGCTTGCTAAACTGTCAAAATTTTTACGGGCTAGACTTCTACTATCGTGCTGTAGCCATGCGAGCAATGAAAAGGTGGATAGATTATGTGATATGCAATAATCTCTGGAGTTGAGCCTCCCAAGTATTTATTTATACTGCCTGTCTACATACGTTGAGCTATTTGGGACGAGTTCATGTATCCTTGCACCAAGGAGTACGAGCTAGAGCCCAGTAGAAACCTGAATCCATCTTGGTATTTCCTCAACTATATACAGCTAAATTTAATAAAATATAGAGTGTTTGTGATGAACTTGTTCATATGTGCCATCTGTTTTTCTTGCCTGATCAAAATTTTTCTGCGTTGTTGAATCAGCAGCGCTTTGGTGTTCGCAAATACTTCTGAAGTTCTTTGATGGGCACCCATGTTGTTAGCTCTTCTTCTTCTTTTTTAATAAACCATACATGCATATATATATATATAAAAGGCGTCAAATTGATGAAGAAACCCAAAAGGTACAAAAAGCAATCTGCCACAAAGAAACAAAACAAGTAATTCTAATATTATATAATTTATTTATCGAAAAATATCAACAATTATATTTATGAGATTTACTAATGAAATCCCCTTAAGTAATGCATAAGATATCCATCTTATTATTATTTTATCATTTTCCTCGAACTTTTATCCTTAATTCTCAAGAATTTTAAGTTAAATATCTAATACAATTTTATTAACACGATTTAATGTAGTTTGGTTAGTGTTTTAGTTGGTTAATTGACATCGATTATTAATTCTTTGTTTTACGAGAATTATGAAATAATTACTGTACTTATTTTCATTGTTTTTATGTATTTATTTTTATTTTTCTTTACGTATATGATTTTAATTGACATGTTTATCCTTTCGTATAATTTGACTCCTTTTTTCCTTCAAATTTGACATATGCGAGAGGATTTGTGATGTAATCACACTTCCTAGCAACTCCACTATCGTGAATTTGCAGTGAAATCTTTGGTTTCTTCGTAAAGAGGAGATGTGGAGAGAACTGTCTTGTCTGCAGCAAATTTTTGTCCTCTTTCCAAGTTTTAGCAAATGGTTTTTCTGGTCTGTGGCCGTCGGGAGCTTAGACCAGCTACCGATGTAAACATGATGGATGAAATCTTTCCATGCCCTTCCATTTTTTATCTCTTTTCATCATGCAATACATGTTTCACCTCCCATTACATTTCCTTTGCGGAGGCACGAGGATTAGAGGGCTTGTAGTAAATCCAATACAGCACCTCCATTTCTCGCGCAGGGCTAATAAATAGTCTTTTCAGTTCAATATACTTTTCGTCTTGGCAATAGTATTGCTCAGAGCTCCTAGGGGATCTTTGTTGCAGCGTCCGCTCACTGGTTCTCTTACCCATGCCCGTTAAATTAAATCAACTCTCAACTCCACCTAGAGATAATCACACTAGCATAGGAACTCATTCCCGTTCGAAAATTGGATGTTTTAAATTGCCGGTAATGGAGGCATGCAAGCATTCATGAGAAGGCTCAAGTGATGAACTTGTGACCTTAGTCCTTGCACGGCGCGATATGCCCTCTTAGATTTCTTCTATTCATCTCTAGAGGAAGGGATCAGAGAACACTCCGACTTCTGAGCATTAGGTAAGACGATTTAGATACCATGGAACACACAAATCGAATGGCTAATTCTTAACTTTTCCAAAGGCGATTGGTGGCCCGCATTTGTGACTAGGCGGAAGATAAGCATGCAGCATTTCACAGCTCACTTGTGACACAAACCAACAACAAAGAAACCAACGGCTCCACGACTATAATGTATCCATGCCTCAGATACGCTGGAAATTGAATTACATATTCTATCATTTGGGTAGGATCCCAATATAACAACAGCTGCAATGCCAATTTTTTGAACCAAAAAAAAAAACAAGTGCAATGACAATTCATGAGAACACAAGGTCTCATTAGTAATGGCCATTGACTCAAAATGCAAGCACTCATCTCATCACGAATGTTGACCGTGTTTAGTTATTCTCATGTAGATGCAAGGAAATGAACAGTAAATTTCTATTCAAACCTGATCAAATGAAGGATGAGCAAAGCAGAGGGCAGTTTTACTAAGCCATTCGCAAGGTCTTTCAGCAAAAATGAAAAAGAAAGGTAATAATCAATCCTTTTAGATGTGAATGGGCTTGTCATGAGTGGCCATGGCAGCTTCCTTCAATGCCTCACTCATTGTTGGATGAGCATGGCATACACGAGCTATGTCCTCACTAGAAGCATCATAAGTAAGAGCCAGTGCGGCCTCGTGAATGAGCTCTCCAGCATTAGGTGCCATGATATGGACTCCCAATATTTTGTCTGTCTCTTTCTCAGCAATTATCTTGACTAGCCCTTCAGCATCATCAATTGCCTTGGCACGACTGTTCGCCAAGAGAGGGAACTTCCCAACACGGTACTCAACACCAAGTGCCTTGACCTGCTCTTCAGTCTTACCAACAGATGCAACCTCAGGATGTGTATATACAACTCCAGGGACCTTATCATAGTCAACGTGGCCGTGCTTGCCTGCTATGAATTCCACACAAGCAACTCCATCCTCTTCTGCCTTGTGGGCTAACATGGGGCCCGGAATCACATCACCAATAGCATAGACACCAGAAACATTTGTTGCAAACCTTTCATTGACAGAAATTCGTCCAACCTTGTCAGTTTCCACACCAATCTTGTCCAGTCCAAGCCCAGCAGTGAATGGAGTCCTACCAGCAGAGACAAGAACCACATCAGCTTCAAGAGTTGTCTGGTCACCGCCAGATGCTGGTTCAAGTGTCAACTTCACACCATCTCCAGAAGTATCAACTCCTACAACCTTAGTTTTGAGCATGAATTTCATCTTCTGCTTCTCAAGCATGCGTTGAAATTGCTTGCGAACTTCCCCATCCATGCTTGGGACAATATCCGGAGCAAACTCAACAACGGTGACTTCTGAACCAAGTCGGCGCCACACTGAGCCCATCTCAAGTCCAATATAGCCTGCCCCAATGACCACAAGTTTCTTTGGAATCTTTTTCAAAGCCAAAGCACCAGTAGAAGATACGATTTTCTCTTCGTCGATGGTAATCCCAGGCAGAGACTTTACATCAGAACCCGTGGCAATTATGATATTCTTGCCTTTCACAACAGTGTTCGCACCATCAATAGTGTCCACTGACACCTCAGATGGGGAGATGAACTTGCCATATCCTTTGACATAGTTGACTTTGTTCTTCTTGAATAAACCTTCAATACCTCGAGTAAGGGTAGACACAGCTTTGTCTTTTTGGGCCATCATGGCAGGTAAATCAACCTCAACAGAGGAGAACTTCACTCCATGGCTAGCAAATGAATGTTGGGCTTCATGGAACATGTGTGATGAGTGAAGAAGTGCCTGAAAATAAGAAGGGTTGGATAAATTCCAAACGTGAAATATGTTACACGTGAAAACATTTTTTCCCAATGCTTGTCAAAGAGTTTGGCTATAAGAAAGAATAAAAAAGCTACAAAAGATAGGTTAAATAACTAAATACAATGAATACATAAATGAGTTGACAATCCAGGAGTAACACTTCTGGTTGTTAACTTCACGGGCACAGATACACAATTCATAATATGTAGAATTCCAGAACATTTTAGAAGAACTAATATAAACAGTAGAATTCCAGAACATTTTAGAAGAACTAATATAAACAAGCTCGTTACAAAACAAATCACCATGTCAACCTCAGATGTAAAACATATAATCAGTGGAACTAATCAGACAACTTGAAAATTCTATTTGGATAGTCTAAAGAGGTGTTTGAAAATATGGTAGCAGTTACGGTTCAAAATGTTTTTTTACCAAAAACCTATCAAAATATTTTTTAAGAAAATTATTTTTAATATCAGTACATCAAAATTATTTGAAAATATAAAAATAATAATTTTAAACAAAAAAGAACAAAAGAAAAATTTCCAAATTTTTGGGAAACACTGTTTCAACCACGTTCCCAACCTAAATCCACTGCCTAACAGGGATTAATTGCAGGATACTTTGGGCCTTCTATACACTGTAAAATGAACTTTCACAGATGGAGATCAAAATGTTGAATCCAATAACAAACAAAATCTTCTACTCTTTTTATTCCTTCCATTAAACAGTCAAAAACCTCTCCAATAGCCAAAGCATAATTTGTCCGAAAATTCGATAAACAGTAAAATACATAACAAGAAATCTCTATTAAAAAAGCAATCAGAAAAATTCCCATTTCCGACGGAAAACCCATCAATCAAATTCAGGTAACAAACAATACCAACAGATCTGAAAGCAAACTAAATATAAAATCTCACAGAAACAAACACAACCCATAAACTTTAACACAAAAACAGATCAAAAAGAGAAACCCAAACAAAAGGAAATTACCTTTGAAGGGATACAGCCGACATTAAGACAAGTGCCACCAAGAGTACCACGTTTTTCAATACAAGTTGTTTTGAGACCCAACTGGGCAGCTTTAATAGCAGCCACATAGCCACCTGGTCCACCACCGATGACAATTACATCGTTCTCTTCAGATCCCGAGGTAGCAAACCCACGAGAGAATTTAGTGAGGGAATAAGAAAACTTGAGAGCATCAGCACTTGAAGAATTTGATAAGTTTCTTGTCAAAAAGCATGCCTTTCTCCTTGCAATACTTGCCATCGCCATTTTTGTTTGTCTGGTAGAATCGGTGTCGCTCTTTGTCTATGCTATTCGAGTTTCTTATTTTTGGTCTCCTTGGGACTGCGGCTTTTGACAACTCGAAGGAGGCTAGAATATTTCGACAAATTTCAAATGGGTCCCCAGAACATAACTAGAATCTCAATGGTATCCTCAAAGAAATATTGTTTTTTGTCTCAATAAAGTTTCAAAGGATTTAAATTTTCAATTAAGCTTTTTGTCTAAAATCTTCAAGGTTTTTAGGGATAAAATTAAAAAAAACACTATAAAATGACATTATTTATCTGGAACTTTATAAAATATTAGGAAAAAAATATAAGTGGTTGAAGAACTCAATTGAGAAGTCCTATAGAGTAAGAAATTTATTAAAGGACCACAAAAAAAAATATCAAGACATATTCGAACTATTATTTTAAATTACTAATGCTAAATTTGTCACCAGTCTCCAGTTGAGTCTCACACAAACCATTTATATATATTCATAAATTTCTCAAAAACATTAGCAAGTTTTTCATGATCTACTAAATTTAAAAGTGGGACGATAATTGAAACTAAAATAAACAATACCCTACGGAGAAAAAACTACAAATCATATATAATTTAACAGCTGATGAGGATAGAATATTATAAGAAAGGTTTTTGCTTTTTACTTTTCCTAGGGTAGAAATCAAGTGTATCTTATTTTATAACTTGCTGAGGTTTTCTTCCTTTACTGTTATGGTTTTGATGTGTAATGGCAGACGGTGGCGTATTCTTTGATTGAAGTGAGGCCTCTCCTTGATTTAAACATTGAACATGAACCATTTATGAAAGGCAGATTTGTGGGTCATCGGCTAATATATAAAGTTTAGGTACTTAATTTCCTATGCATAAAGAATGGGAAGTCCGGTTTGATTTTGATGCCTTCCAAAATTTACAAATGTACAGTAGTTTCTGATGGGGGTGTTGCCCCAAGAGATGATGTATACTCAACAGTTTGAACGGTTGAGATCTATTGATCAAGATGAACTTTTTCTTAGGTCTGTCTATGCCAAGTACAAAATATCGATGTAGATTTTGTTTTTTGAAATTCTTAGAAAATGGTGGCCTTAGAAATCCTAGCATTACCCTTTTCTTATATTTGCCTGGTGGGTGGCGAGCATAGACAACAATTCCTGCTAAGATGATGAGGCTTTTGTGTGCCACTACTAAAGCCAACTCGAACGAGATTTGTCGTAAAACCATTTGATCGATTTTGTGAACGAGGTTCGGATGCTGGAAACCAACAAGGATGGCTAATGAAAAATATCCTTTGGCTTTGGGACAAAATAGGAGAGACACTCTCAGAAGGGGTTGCACGTGAATATCAAAGCCCTCCTGACGAGTGAAAAAAATATATCCACATGTAAATAAGGTTCCTATAGTTCTAACTTCTAAAACAATTTCTTTATTAAATATCGCTCGCATCCTCAAGAATTAGACTTGCATCTAGGACTGCATTCAAGAGGCACATGACACGTGTTGAAGTCTCATTTCATAATCCCCATGGTCAGGTAAACAGAGACGATGCGTGCAAGAGAAAACAAAGAAAAAAGACAGCAGACCATTGCAGCGAGCGGAACCCAATGAAACCAAAATAACATTGCATCGTGTCAGTAAACAACAAAGACTAGCATTTCACTTGATGTATTACCCTAACCCCGCACGCTCCTCTACCCTACAAAACCGCTGGCTGTTTTTCTAAAACATCGAAACAGTCACAGCAGATAAAAATCCTTTACCATACCAAACATCAGTAAATAACGTGAAATAATTTGCATGCACATTCAATTGCTTCCGAGCAAGCTCTTCAGCTTGCTCCGAGCCTCCTCAGAGAGACAGAAGAACCTCAACCTTCGGCTCTGAGGTTCGCACGACTCAACAGGATTCGGTGAAGTGAAGCAGACAACAACAGCAGTGAGATTATCAGCTGAATGGAGGCGTGATGCTTCCATGACTAGTTCTCTGGCACCAAGTTCTGGGTCATTATGCCGCCTAAGCCCACGACGGACAAGGCTGACAGCATGCTGGCTTGACATAACATCCCAGATACCATCACAACCAATAATCAAGAATTCATCAGCCTCCGTTAACATAAACTGTTGAACCTCTGGCTCAGCAGTTAGAGGTGATGTGGAGCCAACAGGAAGCTTTAAATCCCAATCTCCAAGGGCTCGAGTAACAGAAAGATGACCATTAAGATATTCACCTTCAACACGACCACCCAACTCCTCAACCCGTCTGCGTTCTGGCAAATAAGAAAGCTTGTGATCTTGAGACACATCAACAGCTACCCCATTCCTACAGAGAACAGCACGACAGTCACCAGCATTTGCAACCACTAAATGCCTTCCAAGAACTAGGGCAGTCAATGCTGTTGTTCCACATGAACTGCTAACAATGCTTTTATCAGCCAATGCAGAGTCAGCCTGTAAAAACGCTTCCCTATGGGAATTTAACAGTGCTCTTAGGAAGACATCATCAACATCAGATGTTTGTGGCAAGTGAACATCTTCAAAAAACAACCTCACAGCATTCCTCTTGACATAAGCAGCTGCATCAGGCCCTCCATGACCATCAAAAACTGCATAAAAAGAGCTCGGACACTTGAAATAAGAACCCAGATGGGCAGATAGATCATCAATCCTAACGTGTTCATCATCCATAGATGGTCTTGATCCAATATCTGCATAGCTACCAGAACGGATGCGAGGAAAAAGCTTGGCAGCAGAAGACTTCACGACCTACAATACAAGAGATAAAGAGGTAAGTACATGTTCGCAGAAATCAATTGTAAAGCAGAAAATACAATGATACAGCGTTTAAAATAAATAAACTGCGCTATAGACAAGAAAGCATGTGAACAAAAGATGATAACAAACCCAAAATGACTCACTAACACATAAAGCACAATACGTTGTAGAGATTTCAAGGCAAATTCCAACTCCCTAACACTGTTTTCATTAAGCCCCGCATATTAAATTGTACAACCCTTTTGACTTCATGAGCTAGGATTCAACATCTGATAAATCAAGGGAAAATCCATAATTTATAGCTGAAACCCACAAATTATACCAAAAAGAAATAAAGCTAATCCTATTATCGTTAACCATAAAGAAAAAGGCAAGTATCTAACTTGTAATCCTTGACTAATCAATCGCCTTATGACACCATTCAGGAACGAACAAATTAGGCAAGTATCTAACTTGTAATCCTTGACTAATCAATCGCCTTATGACACCATTCAGGACCGAACAAATTGCCCCCTAAACACAAGCAACAATAAATTTTCAGTTGGGGAACGAAATTCCACCAGAACACACGCGGAATCAATAAAACTTGGCAGTCCAATTACCTAGAGAAACCCCCCCAAAAAAAAAAGAAGTTTAAAAACAAACGCCCAATTTAGATTCTTCCTTAAAAGGGAATCACAAGCTGCTATTAGCTAAGAAAAGAAAAATCTTGAAACCACAAAAAGAAAGTAACTTCAGGCAAAAAATAAAGAAACCGATAATAAATCTTGAGAATTAAAGAACGTACCGTCTCAAAACGCGAGACTTCTGTGGAAATCGAATCAAAAACCGGAGTTGAAGGAGCCATGTTCTGCTGATCTTTAGCCAGGCAAAGTTGATACTGCACATCAATAACATTGCACTTTATCTCGATTGTTTCCTTCATTTTTTTTACTACTCACAAAGAAGCCTTTCAAAAGGTACGAGATATAGGGTTTTGATTTTTAATGTAATTGAATTGAATTGAATTTCAGGATCAAAGAATTTTTCTAATGGTGTCTGTCTTGCTTGTTTGCTTTTGGGGTGAAATCGGAGTGGATTCGGAATTGGGTTTTGTTGAATTTGTCTGGGGCTCGGGGGTTGGGTAACCGACACGTGGAGTTCACGACTTTGAAGAGACTGAGACGGGCACGAAACTCGAGATACACACGCGAAATTGTTCCTCTTCCTCTTTTTTATTTTTTATTTTTTATTTTTTGTTTCGTTAGTGTACGCGGTGGCTTAAAATCATGGATTCATTTCCCGCTTTTGCCATTGTTTCTTCCTCCTCAAGCAGGTGATTACCCACGTGTATATTTTATTTTTACTTTTATTTCTGTTCGCAATGCTCATTAAAAAATGGTTAAAGGAACGCTCCAGTGGATTGTTTTTTTTTAATGCATTTTTTAAAATATATTAAAATTATAATTTTTTATTTAAAAAAAATATTTTTAATATTAGTATATGATTTAAAAAAAATAAAAAAAATAATTTTTTTTAAATTTAAAATAAAAAATAAATGAACTCGGATGATTTTCATCACCATAATTAAATTAGAATTTGTTTATTATTATTAATGCATATATTCAAACCTTTTAAACTAGTAATTTTTAGTTTAATTTAACCAAGAAGTATATTTTCTTTAAGATTAAAGATAAGATCTTAGTAACTGTACTTTTTCTTTAAGATTTGGAGCAAGTAGATGGTAATTTGAGGTTTTTTTAAAAACAATATATTTTTCTTAGTCAGATAATTTTATTTATATATATTTTAATTGGTTATTAATTTTTTTAAAAGTTTATTAGAAGAATATTTTAATTTTTTAATGTTTTAAAATATTTTAGTATATATATTATATATTTATGATAAAAAAAATTATATTTTTTTAATGTAAAATAAAAACACTTTAAAATAATATCTTAAATTTTATTATTTATAACATGTATAATCTATCTTTAAATAAATTATTTGTTAATTTTTTTATATATAATATTAAAACTCAACTTCTTGATCAGGTCAACTAATGAGCTAAATCTAATAAATATCATCTGGAGTCCAAATAGAAGATTGTTTCTTTTGATAAATAAACGTATGTTCTCTTCATGGGAATCAGATTTAACCCATTAGTTTAATAAATATTCGTGTTCTCGCATCTTGTTCGCAAACCATAAACTGAATTTCTTTTGATAAATTATCATACAATACCAAACTAAAGAATATTGTTCGCTATTTGAAAGTCTACTCCTTTTCTTTTCGCCCGTGTCTTCGAAAGTTACAAATTTGTTTCCAGGAAATTCGGGACAAGCAGATCGAAGAGCAAATTGCATTGCCTGGTTCCTTATACGGAGAGCATGGTATTGTTTGGTGAATTACCTCCATATTCTTATTTTGCACTCGAACATTCATCAGAGGTATTCGATTAAACACGAATGCAACTTCTCCAGTCCCCAAAAAAAAAAGAAGAAAAGAAGAAAGCACCGGAGATGACAGGAGGTGTATCGCTTTCTATTTACACAGAAGCTGTGGGTCTCCAAGTGAGACCAATTTTCCGGTGGCCAGCCCAGATGACTTTCTGCAAAAATTCTATGTACAAACAACACAGAAGAAATATTTATGAGGGGAAAAAAAAACAAGTATATTCTAGGAGCAACCACATCAAGTTGTGGAAGGTATTCTGTACAGCTTCAATCACCAAACATGAAGATGTGCTCTCCATAGTGATTCCCCTGTATCCCAGTAAAATTGCACTTCTGACAAGCAACCCTGTTCCAATAGTCTCTGCAGGTGCTTCTTTAAACAGCGGATGCTAAAACCTCCATTAAGAACATCTTCCCAAGTCCATACCTGCATGTGCATGTAATCACATGAGCAGCATTCACAATTGCAGAAATTCAGGTTTAGCCTCCCAATAATATGCATACGCAATTAGTCAGGTAGTTTTTTCACTTGATTCATAAAATGCTTGGAAGCTTAAAAAAGATAATGCAATTCCAACGTTATACCTTATGAACAGCACAGGCATGCGACCTAAATCTTTAACATTCAAAAGCATAAAATTTGAATGACCCGACTTCAGCAAAATATTAACCACATTCTCCATTGAGCAGTTTTCCCAAAAATCAATTGGAGCTGCTGCCAAACGTTGAACTCTGAGTAACTGACTCAGGCATCTGTTGGGGAGACCAGATACAATCCCCTTCCTTTGAAATTCCTTCACGTCTGGAGTCATCTGCACTCGGTGCATATGGTTTTGTCACTTGATTTTTGAGCATTTCCTGAACAACAAAGGAAGTCATTAAAAATAGAGAAAATCCTGCAACAGTGGAGCCAGAATGCTGATATCTCATGCTTAGAGGTGCGTTATGCTGGGTTACTAGTTCACTATAACTTGTAAGCACTAGCCAGATGTTGCATCTCTACTTGTAAATCAGACTCATAGTTTGGCTAGCTTGAGCATGCAAGAATGGAATAAGATGTAGGGCTGGAAACTAACATTTGATAGGTTGCGTCCATAAGTGTTAACTGCTCTCTCTATTGAAGAGTAGATCTTCAGGGCCTGATCTGTCTCCCGGCTGCATTTTATCACACGAAATTGTTCTTTTGACTCTGTTGATCTACTCCGTAAATAAAGAGTGAGGCGTGAAGGTGGAGCTTTTGGTTGGTCCTTCTTCCCATGAGTCAATTCCATGGTCACCAAGTCAACCCATAAAACATCCCACGATACTGAACATGGATCCCTTGCTGGGCTGAACTTCCTCTGAGCTAAAATGTTGGATGGTTGCTGAAAATAACAATATAAAGCTTCACACTCAAGGCAAGCCCATGATGATTAATGGACAAGAAAGTAAATACAACACTTATGTTCCTCGTCAAGGAAACTTACTTGCAGCAACATGACTCTTCGATGTGTTACCACAATGATCTTTCCTTTAGGGAGCATAAAGTGATCTTCATAAGCATCTGATAAGGCAAACTTCCCACGCACTTTAAATAGATCAACCTGGCCAAAAAATGAACCTGACTCTGCCAGCTGTAATATGACCTTCAGGAAAAAAAAAAGTGCGAAAGGTTTCAGAGTGGTGGTAATATTTACATGACATGTAATAAAAGAAATGAATGTTATAAAGAAATCTCTGAACAATAACAGTTAAAAAAGCACCCAGTGTTTTCTTTTTTAAGAAAAAAGGACAGTGTTTTAATAAGATATCAGGATAAGAGTCAAAATATGATCTCAATATGATGTCTGGCCAGTGTTTGTATATCTAGCTGATGAGAATCTCTTTAAGATAGGAGTAGCATTTGTGGGCAGAGAGGGGCACATGAAGGAAATAATTACAACTCTCCATGAAAGAATTTGTCAAAATTCCAAGGCCATCAGAATCACAACAACCCATTAAAAGACCAGAGAAGACAAACCATGATCTGTAAATTACACAAGCAAGGCTACCTGCCCTTGGGATTTGTACTCATTATAAGGTCGAAGCAAATTATCAGCACTAATAACACGAGGCAACCTCCGGCGGAGCAGTTGTTCCTCTGAGGTTATAGCTGATGTTATCTTCATTCTCATAGCATTGGCCCCTTCAGTAGTTTTGGACAAAAGATCCAAAACCCCACTGACTGGCTGCGCAGCTGCACCTATTATCCCTTTTCCAACTCCCTGAACAAAACCCTCAACACCTGAATTTTTTGCACCTTCAAGAGGCTTTGTTAGAATACCAGTAACTCCTCTAAAGAGGCCTTTTGCTAGTGCTCCGCCTCCCTCCCTAATGACATCACCAAAAGCCTCTACACCTTTGTTCTCCTGGAAGACAAATGTCAATTTCAAAATTCCAGAATTTAATTAAAAGATAGTACAAGGATATATCAGTCAGGACAAAGCAAAAACATGCAGACAGGAGCTGTATCAGGGTGGGTTTGAGAAAGCCTTCAATGTCAGCCAAATTTTGATACACTGGCACCCACCCTGCCTCAAGGAGAAGGGGGCATAATTTTTTTTCTTAAAATTCACCCCTATGCGTTACCACACTCCATCTAATGAGAAAATAAATAAATGAAGATCAGTGATATAAAAAAAACCCCAGAAGCTTCCTTTGCAGGTGCCATGGCAAACTTGCTGGAGCAGCCTGATTACTTTATGTTATGCTAAAAGCAATATGAAGGAATAAGAAGAATAACTCCATATACACCATGATTCACATAGCCCGTTTCTTCCATGTATAGTGTACATTGCTTGGGATTCCTACTCAAATTCATATCAGATGGGCCAGTAAATGGACACTTCATCCATGAAAAAACAACATAGATGGTGCCAATCATTCAGAATATGGTGTTAATAACTAACCTTATTATGTTCTTAATCTAGGGAAATGTCTATTCACTGATATGGAACAATCAAGAGAAGAGAAATCAAAATTTTATAGCAGACCTGTCTCTGTCGACTTTGGATGAATTTTTTATCCATCGATAAGGCAGCTACACCTTTACTCATATGTCCAAGTGCACTGCTTGCATTGCCCAATATATCAACACCAGAGAGCAGTTGAAGAGGTTGGCGAAGTAGATCCTTTTTTATGTTTGAGACAGCAATACCTATCATAGTACTCTGTCTCATGCACATATTCTCATTAAATCTTTGATTCAATCTCACCTGATCAACAAAAAAAAGCAAGTCATATTCAGCATTTCAGTCATAATAATCTGCAAAAAGGCATGCAAAACAGAATTAATTTTTCATGTTGAGAACAAAAAATTAACATGAATGGATAGCAGAACAAAGTAGCACCTTGATGGATATTCCAAACACAAGTGCTAAGCTTAATGGACAGGCACAGTGCCATATATTTGAGGCAGTGGCACAACAATAATCCACCACAAAAAAACTGAGCCCATTTTAGCAAGAGCAGTAAAGTACAAATGGATTGAACTATCAATAATTGTGCTATGAATTTTGAAAAAAGATTTGGATTATTGAAACTAATTCAGCATTCTAATCTTGGATCAGTACTAGTCATACATGCTAGTACCTCGAGTATGAAACTAATTCAGCATTCAAAATTCAGGGACATCAACAGTCAACATTAAAAGAAGATCTCAGAACTTAGAAATAGAAGAACAATTGAATCACTTACAGGCATATTTTCAGTGTTGCCCAAAGCAGTCATCAAGGATGACCAGAACCCGAGTACTCCTCTTGGCCTTTGACTAGGTGACATGGCCATTGAAACTTTGAATCGAATTTCTGAGATGTTGAGTACACTGTAATTGCAAGATTATTAGATAAATTAAGTTTGGTATGTGCAGAAGCTAAGTTTCAAGACAGGTTTTCGCATACCCAATATGAATAATTGGATCAACCGACACAGCAGTTGTTTTTGTATCATATAACCTACTGAGGTTGACCTGCTGGATCATCTCATGAAGGCGCCAAATGATAGGTTCATGGATGTTTATTATGAAAGCAGAACTTTCAGGTCCCTGTTAAAAGCAGCGAGTGAATCTTTATTTACATGTACAAAGAATAATGTGAAAGTTAACACAATTAAGGTCAAGCAGACTCACAGTGAAACCAATATAGGGATAGAGACATAAATCTAAAGATCCATTTGATTGCATTGTCATGGAAAACTTCAATACATGGTCTCTATCCTCCCCAACTTTCTGTGGTCTGAAGAGAACCGGCATCTGAGTTAATGGTAACTGGTTATCCACTTGTATTCCATGCACTCTTAGATTCAACCTATAAGAGGAAACAATACAGCAGTTGGTATTTTAATCATTACCCCTCATCAGATGTAAACTCTAGAAACAAACTTGAAGCCACAGGAATCTAGGAAATTAATTTAGCCAAGAAATATTTACAAATGTTAAAACCACCAGAAGAATAAACTACGCTTTCAACTTTCCAATTCCAATTGTTGACAAATAAGTACACAATCTACAAACTCCTAATGCTAGTGACCAGAAACTATACACGGGAAAAATTTCTCAGAAATGTTAATAATGCCAAAGCACAACTTTTCAATTCCAATTGTTGAAAAATAAGTACATAATCTACACGCTCCTAATACTAATGATAAAGAAAGTATGCAGGGAAAGATTTCTCAGAAACTTCAATGATGTCATCAAAAAATCACTAAGCTAGGAATCCACTTGGAGCTTTTGGATATAAATAGCTGTACCCTGTTCAAGCTTTATAATCTACACAATCCTAGAAGCAATAAAACCTTTAGTCAAAGATTATGCTACAAAATTGCATAACAAGTACAGATGCACTTCAGGGCACTCTAAACCAGGAGTCATTTGGACGTCCATGAACATCACAAAGGAACCTCTAAAACAATTGTGCATTCAACAATAAGAATCAACAATTAAATGCCACCAGTACTTTAGGGAAGCACAACTAAGAGTTACCCATAACAACCAGACTAACAGTTTGGTCATTTTGATGTCTCAGTCACTATTTCATAACTTTGCTACTAGGTATGTATGCTAACGAAAATTCTTTGGGAGAGAAGTGTTAACTAAACAACCAAGCATGCATTCAGAATTTCTTGAAAACTAAACAACCAAGCATGCATTAAGAATTTCTTGAAAACAAGAATATAAGCTCTTGTTAACCCCTGATGCTTTATTTGTAAGACTACATTGAAAATGGCAACCTGACTACAGAATAAAAAATCAATTCGAAGACTGTCTTACCTACTAAACCCAGACCCCAAACCAGTAGAATATGATAAAAGAAGATTCTGGACAGAAAGATATAAAATCTCCTCAGGTGTGTGGTCAATAACAGATATTCCAAGCTCGGCAAGCTCAAGAACAACATGAAATTCACAACCTGTGGACGACGGCAACTGCAGTTGTAGAGAGTCATTTCCACAAAGTTGTGTTAATGGCGGCTGGACTCTTCTACCAGTAATTGGAAGTTCATTTTCTGGCATCCAGTCACTAATCCTAACAATATTCATTTTGTCTTCTTTTAGAACAGTAACCCGTAATGGTCTAACAGGCTGACCCTCCGCATGATTGGGCTGGTGATCAAGAATCTCATCGATATTGTATTTCAATGATCTTGATGAATCTGTTCCATCAACTAAAAGTTCCAATAATCTTGGTCTACCAAAGTCTTCCCATAAGAAAGAAGCAGCTGCATTTGGAAGAAGAAGCTTCCATGCTTCACTGGGACCATCCACTTGCCGAAAGCGAATGGGTAAAAAAAACGAATGATTTTCAATCCTGTTACAAGAACTTGATTGTTAACATGATTAAAAATCTTTATGACTTGACGAAATATATAACTCTTGGCAAACCATATTAAAAGAAAAACCACTTTTAATCTAACCAAAAACACTACTTTTCCATATTTTCATATCAGTAGGAAAAGAAGCTGTTCGGAAAGTTCTGCCGGAACAAACTAATCCAAGGCATTCCAAATAATTATATTATGCAAGTAACTGCATGGACTCTACAAGGCTATAGAAACTCAAAATAACGAGAACAGACAGGAAAAGCTGGATAAGAGAAATATGTAAGTATATATAATAACCTGTAAGGACTGGACAAAGAATTTGGGCGGAAAATAATTTCATATTGTGATCTCTTTGTGCCACTTCTTACTTGTACCCTCAGCTGCATTTGATCATCTCCCGAATCTTTCTCCAAGAATATTCGCATCATTCCTTCATTACAAATACTAAATGGAGTGCTCCATTTGTATCCATCCACTCGCAACTGAAATACAAAAATCCAAGGAATTATTACTTTATGCATCTGCATTACCAGTGAAGAGAAATATTTTATTTTGTACAAACCTTCAACAGCTCAACATTGGCAGAAGAGTGCCATCCAAAGGGTTTTGGAGCATCAGCAGGGTGAATCCATTCCACCAGCTGGGAACCACATTGCTGCAGGCAGAGACTGAAACCCAACCTATTGATGAACAAGGTGTGTGGCTGAATATGAAGAACCTGAGTATCATCCCAATTATGAGCTGTTAACTAAAAATTGAATCGTCATTTCTGAAAACATTAACAGTTTATCATAACTTCTTGTTCCTGAAGAAAATGCAAATTTTCACATTTTTTTGCTGTCATTATATAGTTCTCAGGTTTTTAACCTTGAAGATGCAATCAGAACTTTCTTATGTGAGTTATTTATTTACCTCCAAGGATTATCAGATCATCTAAAGCTGGAGGCTACAGACCATGTTGGAAGGTAATTTATCAAACCAAGCAGGTGCTCATATTCGGTCCCAGATTGCAAGTAAAAATTTGCTAATTCGAGTACAGGAAAAGATTGCTTCTAAGAGATGGATGGAAAGTTGTTGTCATGCATCCTCCCCTGGGCAATACCAATACACATCCAAATCCAACACCGGATGTCATTGGCAACTGTGCTGGGTATACGAACAATCCAATGTGGGAACAACCAAAAAAATGAAGGGGCCTAGCATGTTGGGGAACAACAACAGGTAGAACCTAGGTTTCCTCGATAATGATGTCGAAGTAAATTTTAGTCAGTTTCTATTATTGATTGCCTCGATGAGGGTAGCATCAAAATCCATTATTCAACTCATCAAAAGATCATGTTACCAATCAACTTATCAAAAGATTTCATGCTCTAAATCTGAAATGCAATCTGGATGTACTGTAACATGGCTATCTTAATAGAAATAAATGATGGCATGGTTTTACTTAATACTAAACCATTAAGAAAAATACTTTCCCAATTTATGGACTTGTTTTCAAAGAAGCCAACTGACACCAAAAAGCATGACATGTATCTTTGAGTGCTAAAAAAACAAATGCCATAATCTAGGACAACCTTTGTTCTGTCTGAGGTCTTCAGCAATGCTGAAAGCTTGTAGTAAGATCCATCAGAACCAAATGCCTTTATGCCAACCCTTTCCTGAAAGAGACTACATAGCATCACAAACTAAGAAAAATTTGAAGCAGCAGAAAATGAAAAGAAATCCTTGATCATAAAGTTAATTTAACTGTCCGCCTAAATCACCTTCTTTTCCAGCTCGAGAAAAGAAATCCCAGGACTATAGATCTCAGAATGTTGAATAGCTACTGCTAGGCCCACACGTGAAGACAGGTATGCATCTTTTTGAGAAGGAAACAACATAATCCCACTCCGACCAGCAGTGTCCTGTGGAGAAAGCATGCTCGGTATCGGGCTGGTATCCTCAATCACTTCAAGTACTTGAACATTTCTCTTTGTGCCAAATCTCCTTTCCATGGAATTTGTGGTATTTTTAAAGGAAGCTTTCACAGACTTAACTGTCGCTACTGGCTCAATCTCTACCACTTGATATGATAATGGTAGAGATGAATCATTTACGATCCAATATGGTACAAATAACCTTATTGTTTTAGGAGCTGAAGAGGTTCCTCCCATGTCTCGTTCAATGCTCACACGCAGTCTCCTGAACCAACAACAATTATAGAAAATGTGAAATATCAAAAAAGCCAAAAATATCATGATAATTGAAGAGCCACGTTCTGTAAGCTATAGTACAACATGCCAAAGCACAGCATGGAAATATCATCAATTCATCAAAAAAAAAAAAAACTGACAACATTGAAAGGTAGTTTTTGTTTATCTACTAATTCATAGGAGTATTATTTTATGTGCTCTTCAAAATAAAGAGAGGAAGGCAGGATGACAGGTTCCGATTGCATCAGAAGGATGTACCAATAACAAGTGTTAAAAGTAATGTTAAAGCATCAGAATGTAAGATATTCCCAAACCCATCAACAAATTGATCAGTTCAACCCTGCCTTGTTTCCAAACAACATGTCAAGTGGTTACATAAATAAGGCCAGATTCATGACCACTTGTTCAATTGCAGCTTTGAAATAATTGGTTGTGTAGGCTTCATATCTAACACACTGTTCTAATAGAATCCTATATTTTAAGAAATGAAACGCATTGTGACCTTAAATAGTCACTTAATCTAAAGAAACGTGCATGGAATCTTTTTCTTCTGTTCCCCTTCTTTGGATGGAACATTGATTGAAAAAAGAGGTAACAAAACAACTTTACAAAATTACAGTCCAGTATATAGTAATATATCAGTCTAAAAATTAGAAATGATTGGAAGAGAACAACTAAAGAGCAAAAGGTAGAACCATTGACTCAAACTAATCAGAGTAGACTAATTTCAATCATTCATTCTTTTTCCCACAGTGAAAGCAAAATTTGTTACATGATAGGAACTCGACAATGGATGACTCAAGTGGTTATAAATAAAATCTAGCACAACATATCACCACTTTCAATCATGCATTCTTTTCCCAAAGGTGAAAGAAAAAATTGTTATATGATAGGAACTTGACAATATATGGATTACATGATAGGAACTTGAATATGTATGGATCAAGTGGTTATAAATAAAATGCAGCACAACATTTCAACACTGCATCCACCCAATCTGCATGACTATAAGCAAAAACTAAGTCAAATGCAATACATCACAAACCTTTTACTTTGCTGGTGCACCATCCAGAATGATGAGATTTGGCCACTGGAACCAAGATCCAGCACGAGGGAAGGATCCTGCCAATAAGAACATGAACTGTAAACATCTCACATAACAGAATTTTTAATCTAAAGCATACAAGGTTAAACAACATATTTTTTTAACTGAGTTTCAGATGCAAAGAGTGCACTTATGGGGACAGATAATACCTTTTCAAGAACCCAACCACCCTGGAGAAGCAATGTAAGATAGACAGATTTACGGATATCAGCTGAATATACATGTATGCTCTGGCGTGAAGAGATTATACCATGTTGCCGCTCAATGCAACTCCCTTCTCTTCCCTTTTCCCAAACTGTAAATTCTGCTGCACAAGGAAGTTGGTTCTCCAGCTTCAATGGGGAGTTAATAGATATTCTCCAATCATAAACAGGAGAATTTAATTCAGTGTGGAGGATTGAAGCATCAGCGCCCACACTGAGCCAAAATTCTGCACTTCCACTACTTGGGCAACAATGGAAAAGAACATCCTTCTTCTCCAGCTGATTCAGCATAAAGGCATTTGGCATTTTTCTTTGCTGCTTTAAAGTATTTTGTCTTGCAAGCAAGCCTTGATCACTGAAAGGTTGATCCTTTTCAAACATGTAGTCAGAAAGGAAAGCAACTGCTTGGCCCCATGCATATTCAGGCTGAGAATGATCAGCACAAGGACGTACTAGTAAACACAGATCAGAATTTTTGGATATGCTCCTCCATGGTAAAACAGATGATGATCCGGGATTTATGGAAATAAAATCACTGTTCACGCTATTTGATCCTTCCCCAGTTAATTGTTGCCTCCTGCGAATCCATCGCCTTCGGCGCACGACATTATGAGCAGATTTATATGACTTTGAAGCTGGAGGCCACTTCAATGTATGGAAGTCAGGACCATATGTCCAACCATCATCATCAACAGGTACAGATTTATCAATAATCCATGCAGATGTCCATTGCCATCCAGTTGGAAGGTGAGGTTCAAAAAAATCCTTCAAAATAAAGAATGAAAGATGAGAATGCACACTGTATAGGCAAAATTAAATGGTTGCTCAACAAACATACACACCTTTGATGAACATGAGAAGTCCCTGGTGCTCCATCGCCCTGGGCCAGTACTTCGAAAACCAGGCAACTTGTTACCCCAACCAGAAATTGGGTGATAACTCTGATTCTCGAATATCTCTTCTATCACAATGTTCAATTTACTTGTTCCTAGAGATGGATCACGGCCATGAACCAAAGACACGTGGCAAATAGAAATATCCAATCTAACATCAGAATCATTTACTACGATTGCAAGACCCCTAAAAATTACATGTTTCTTGCCATTTTTCATGACAACCTCCATGGCAAGAAATTCATCATGTAGTAATTTGGGTACCACAGACAGTGGAAGTAACGACCGAACACTCTCCCATGCACCTTCCGGGCTAAGCCTGATCCAAAAACCAAAATCTCTATTACGAGATAGCTCAGTTTCTTTATCTCTCTGAAAGTTTGCTGCCAGATTCCTCTCAAAATACGTAGTAGAAACTAACAGATGACCGCTTTCAAGCATTTGTTCAACACCATCATGTGGAGCCTGAAAGAAAGACAAAAAGAAAACAGAATAACCACCAACATAGAAGGTATACATGTAACTGTACCAAACACAGAATTATGAATAAGCATAGCTCACCCTTCTTCTTAATGGACATGACATAACATTCTGAAAATCATGTGGTTGATGTAGCATTCTTGCAGAAGCCACCTTCTTCAACATGACTGCTCCTTGTCCAACAGGAAGGGAGAGGGCACCTACAACTTCACCTGCATCATAAGTGTTCATAATCATTTCTGCTGACACAAAAATTTCATTTGACAAAAAGCATAAAACAAGACAGAAGGAAATGAAATCTTGACCGCTGTAGCTTACTGCTGTAGCTTACTGCACAGAATTCTCGAATAGATATAATTCACTTGGTATGTACAACATCACAATTATTAAACATGTATAGAAATACAGGATTACAAAGAACAAATCTACAAACAGCAAAGGCATATTAAAACACTGTACACTGAAAGAGTCTAAGGAGACAAATGATTAACAGGATAATGAATCAGAGAAAAGAACCATGGGATTGATCATCCAGTAACTGAAAGTTAAAATTTTCCAAGTGTCTCATCCTTTATTTCAAAATAAACAGAGCAATCGAATCAGCAGCCCAAGCAATGAGCACAATACAAGAATCAGATTCTTTCATCCATAATAAACTTATGGGGAGAAAGCTCTAGTTAAGAGGTTAATCTGCCATCAAAACATACCCTTTCCAGCTTTTGCTGCAAGATTTGTCACCTCCACTTCTAACTTAGCCACTCCCTGCTGCATTCACCAAAAACAAATTCCATAAAATAACTTCCATAGCTGTTGAAAATTTCAAAACAGAAAGAATACAAAGAAAAACAGAAACATTGATAACGTGCATAATAGTAGTAACAGAAAAAAAAGATTGGGATGCAATGGAAATAAATGTTGGACATCCATGATAAAAATAATGGAGGATAACCCTACCCTAAAAAAAAGAAAGAAAGAAAGAAAGAAAAATTAACAAGCAAAGAATAAATAAAGCTCGCTCCCCGGTTGATATTATCACAAAGGAAAAGAAGGGTGGGTGTAGCTTACAGAAACTTGACTGTGCTTCGATGAGTATTGGTCAGTATACAAATGCTTATGCACCTTCAGTATCAAATCTAAATGAGCTTTACAAATACAAATGCCTTGGACCCATACATGTAAATTGTCAACAGACACAAATAAAAGTAAAAGCTATTCATCACAGATTTATTTGAATTTCACCAAGCCCAAATCTATGAAGGGCCAAAACTGAGACATTGCCAAAAAATGAGAAAAGAAAAAAAGAAAGTTGATAGATCTACAATTGTTTCACCTTGACATTCTATTCTAAGTAACAACAATACATCATGAAGTGAGAATGGCTGACCAAATTCAACAATCAGCACAAATGCTCCAAACAATAATCATAAATATGCTAAAAAACAGCCACTGTGAAAAAGAGTGATTCAAGGAAAATGCAATCATTTATAATTAGGAGTGAGAAAAGCAGAGCTAAGGTTGTGTTTGGTACCCTTTAAAAAATGGGTGAATTATGAATTTGAGGAAAGAGAGAAATTGCAAGGTTAAAGACAGAAAAGATGGGAAATAAATGTAAGAGAAAAAAGGCAAGACAATCCCCTCCCCCACCCAACCAAAATGGAACCTTTCACTCCTCCCTTATGAAGGATAAATTTACTCTACATTTTGCACCGTTTGGGGGATAGTTTTTTTAACTCCTTAAGAATTTCCCTTCTACAAATTTGGCACCTAACAAAATTAATAGTTTCCCTTGTAATATTTAACCCCTTACACACATACCCTACACACCATAAATTGTGATAGAACCCTTGATTTAATTTACCTATAAAGAAGGTGTCCCAAAGTAAAGGATATAACTCAGCTCTGATACTGCATGCAGGGATGGGGGGTTGGGTGGGAATCAGCTGCTTTACCAACAAACAAAACAAGGCTGAGGTATTAGGGCCCAAAATTCATCCCAAGATTGTCGCTAATTATGGCATTAAGTAAATAGAAGAAACAATCCATGGATGCTCAGAACGTATAAATCTAAACCTTACAAAATGACTATTTTCTGCACCATTCCCAAACTGGTGGCTGTTAGTCATCTAGAATGGCAGATCAATAGCATCATGTGTTTCAGACTTTAAGAACAGATTTGAAAAGCATGGAATGAACAAACCAAACCATGATATACCTTTCGAGGAATTTCAAATATGAAAAGTTCATTCCACTTTGCAGTGGCACTACTGATTTCATGTTCTCTTGGAAGCAAAGGCTTCACACATTTTGTCCTCACACTCTGAGGAAAGAGCTTTAGCTGGTCTGTTGCCTGACTATCAACAACAAGGCGCACAGCACAGAAGAATTTGTGACTGTTACCATCATCAACAATGGGCAAACCCTGCAAGAAGTAGGAAGACTCATCTTTACTTCCCCAACAGTATTAAAAATATACAACCATGAAGTGTAGAATGAACTAAAAAAATTTCAGCAACTGTAACCTTGGCTTCAAGTATTTGAATGACAACATAGCAGCGTGCTTCCCTAGATCTATCCACAACCTTTAGATTGTCTGAAAATGTTGGAGGTGGGATCCACACAAAAGTACAGTCATCATTGTGTAGTTGACTGATTGTATCTGTATTGTCCTCAATTTGTTTCAGATACAGATCACACCCTAGTTTATTTTCAATTATTACAGTCTGAAAATCATCTTCATCCAAGGCAGAAAAAGTTGGGTCCTCTTCATGTTTAAGTTGACAACCAGCTTTCTGAAAAAAGCAAGTTAATACCATCTAGAAAGCATATGTTTGTGCATCAAAATATGATCAACTCGTGACACTACAAAAACATCAAAGAAGAAAAACATTTGCACCTCAATTAGCTTCACTGCTTTCTGATCAAGTTCTAACTGTTTTCTCCAAGAGAGAATGGTCCCTATAAAAGTTTCAAGATTTGCTGCACTGACATTTATGTTCATGATACTGGTTGCAGCAACCCGTACTTTCTTTGCAATTCTTGATGGTGGATGTACATTGTTATCATATGTTTCCAACCTTGAAAGTAGAAATGGAATAATATCAAAGGAAAGGCAAGATCAACTAAAACAAGTGTGAATCAAAACTACATAATAATAACAGCTACAAAAAAATTACTTGAATATTCCATCAAATGGCTCCACCAGTGGCTCCCATGCTTCTAACTGAGCATTGAAGGTCGAAGCAGCAATAGAGGAAATTAGAACAGCATTCATTGCCTCTAGACGACCATGTGTTGCAAGCTTGATATTGGTTATGGTAACATCAAATAGAGGTGTCATCTGGAACTTCCAAATTTACCATAAGAATAGAATAAAATGGAAAAAAAAAAAACAAATTCTTTAGAGCAATGTCTAGCATAATTTATTTTGAAGAATTCATGTACCATTCCACATAGGCTGTCTAAAACAGTAATGGAGAAGCATCCCAGCTTGATATCAGCAGTTACATTTTCCCGTGATTTTGGCTTCACAGAATCAGCGATTGTGAATGCCAACCGGCTCGATGGCTTCTTAAGATCCATACGGGCAAGAAAAGTGCATGCCTACAGAAACACAGGAAAGGATAAACATTATAATTTCCTTCACACTAGAAAAGGTTTAAAGAGGATCAAAACGATAAGTTGGAAAGACTATGGATTCTGAAATTTTAAACGCAAAATTTTGACATAAAATTTGTTGAAACACACCACGATCTCCACATACCACACATGAAAATGAGAAATTTAGACAAGTAGGTCATTTTAGCTTTCAACTTAACCTGATTTTCGATTTTCCAAATGCTCCAGCACTGAGATGCTTTAGTGCTTGGAGATCTTGAAATAGGCACCTCAATAATATTAGCTTGGTTCACAATATCCAACCTCGGGCAACAAAATGAATTCAAGAGTGGTGCTTCATCTGTTCTGGTGACAACACATCCTAGTGAAGCATAACCAGGAGGAGCAATTGGATACCAGAAGAAGACTTCATCAAAACCTTTCCCAACAATATTGGCCACTTTAGTGAACTGGACAGGCTTTGAGGAGATTTCAGGATCGCCAATCTTGAATATTATGCCCAGGGCAGGAGGTTCTGAGCTGGAAGAAAGAAAAGATAGTTCCTCCATTTCATTAGTGGAAACTCATGAAAACAGAGATCAATCGACAAGGAAATTTGACAAATGAAATGCATAAAAAAATGTCTGACCCTTCAGTTATGCAATCTCCTAGTATGGCATAACCTGGACATGCAATAGGTCGCCATATTGACACGGGTCGACGGATCTCACTACCTTTGTCCCACCATATTCTCTCAAAGTTTGGAGTTGACATATAAGAGTTAGTTGCTTTTGAAATTGATCTACTAATGTCCCATCCAGATGAATTAGCACTATTGTTACTTGTTTGACTTCCATGGTCATGTTCATCAGCCAAATCTGATACCGCATCTCTAGATAACGATTGATTTCGGATTGAGTTCCATAGAAGAAGATGATTCAGATCACCACCACTATCTCTAGGTGGGTATTCAGTAGAAGAATGGGCATAAAAAGATGCAATGACATTGTCTAGACGCCATATGCTCAAACCAGATTCAGACTGAGGATTTGGTGCAGAACTAAAAATGCATTCCGAATATGTTGAAGATGCTACTAGGTCAGTTCGTAGGCAATACACAATGTGAGTCGGTGGCGGTTCGCATCCTACATGTGCTACACATCCCAGTGCTGTGTAACCAGGAGGTGCAACAGGCACCCATAGAGAACAATCACGATCAAAACCAGAATGGCTTTCACCTCCAAAACCTTGAATACCAGGCAATAAGCAAATGAAATTGAACCCAACAGGTTTTTGCACACGGCCATATGCATTACTCACAGCCATGACTGCCTGTGAAGGAGGAATTGGCCTGATACATGAAAATAACTTGAATTAGGAAAACATGATATAAAAGAACAGTGTTTATGTTCAGGCATCTATCAAAAACATTACTAGAAGAAAATGGAGAACTTATACATTAGCGTTACCATTTTATAATCTTCTTTAGAAAAGAAAAAAATATTTATTGAAGATAGGTGAATGAAATGCTTGGCAAAACTAGTGGGATGAGTGTAAATACAAGTTCATACCAAGTCAAAGGTAAAATAGAAAATTTGCAGTAGTCATCAGCGATAGTAAAATTCCATAGCGAATCTTCATGAAGTGGAATATGTTGTTGACGGTAAAATCAGGAGTATCAAAAGTAACTTAGTGAAAAGGAGGGAATAGATGATTGAAATGAGAACATCACAGAAAAAATGAATTAGCCAACTACTGTAGAGTTTAGAGAAATAACTATGAAAGCTGATGCAATCCCTGATATGCTTCAGTGTTTTCTGAACTGATGGGTTGATTGTGTAACAATTTTTACAGGTTTTGGACATACTGTATAATATCTTTAACTTAACAGGTAAAAGACATTTGAAAATATATGATAAAAAATCATATTTTTCTAGCAACAGAGTTTTAGGACAACAGGTTGAAGTTTAGAAATGTAAAAGAAATATTCCCCAGAACATAACATAGAACCTGTGCTTATCCTTGACAGTCAGGAGTTATGTGACATGTTTGCTTTTGACATATTTCAAATATACCCAGTTGAACAGTAAAAGCCAATCAACAGGGGGGAAATATTCCTCCAAGTAACTTAACAATTCAATCAGCAGTACTTGGAATAGAACTACATAAAACTATGATACATACAAACAGGATGTACCCTACCAAGAAAATCCTAACAGTGATGGAGAAAATATAAGTCGCAAGTCCACTGAGATTACATGTTCTTCTTAGTAGTCAATCACTATAATGCAAAGACAAGGAATAAAAGAAAAACTTAGAATCCTATGAACATTCAGCCATACTGAACTACACAAACAAAATAAAACTTTAAAAGCCACTTAATGTTACCTTGATGTCACACAATCTCCCAGTATAACATAATTTGATGGAGGGTGAGGCCTCCAAAAGGTAAGGTGATTATAAGGGCCATTTTCTGCACAAATATACACCAAATGTAGATAAGAGCATCAAAGAGTCAAAGTCTTGAATAAAAAGGAACTATAATTCCATGGAAAAAGCTAAAATAGTAATATAGAAGATAAATAATCAAACTATGGAAAAAGCTAAAACAGTAATATCAGAATATAAACAATCAAACTACTTCAATGGTTCAAGGACAACCTCTAGGGGAGACCCAAACTCGGTCAAAGTTGGAGCAAGGTGCCAGGGGAATCGCATTTCCAAATTGCAATGCTGTAGTAGCTTGATTCAGCAAGTTAAGCAGAAGAGAAATGACACTCAATGAAAGATGCACACATATATCCGTTGATATCAGAGACATGCTCGTTTTCTCTTTAACAGAGGTATATCCTCCTGAAATATCCACTGGATCAAGAATCATGAGACCAGAACCAGCCTCAACAGTCAGATCTTTCACGAGGGCTCTAATCCAGATATCATTTTCTTTGGATGCATACCTGTTAACAAAAACAGAGATTCAAAAGTACAGCTCAGTTAGTAGTCATATTGCTTCACAATATGATTACCATCACAAGGCATAGTGGTGGAGGGGGGGAGAAGCGGGGAGGAATTTGTGGTATCATACTAAAATATATTTGCTAGTTGTAACTATCACCAGTAAGAGTCCTTTTATAAACAGTTATCTGAATATCAATGTAACAGTTGAGATTTTAAATTTCAAATCGATTCTTAACCCACAGTGCTTTAGAAAAACAGAAATTGAAGAAAAAGGGACCGATTTCTTAGCTTACAAGTATGGAGCATGGAGCAAAATTGGTCAACAGTTAAACACTAAAGGATGGAGAACATAAAAATGAAATTGTGAGGCACGGACATCAAAACACACACACACACAAAAGAAGTGCATCGAAGAAAAAAGAAGCAAGGCTTTTTTGCAAACTAGTTTTATTAATTAGCTTCCAAAAAAACTGAAATGTGCAACAAAAGGTTGCAAAGAAATAAACATGCCATTCTTACATGAAGCTCAAATCCATTTTTGCTCTTAGGAGCTTTTCGCCATATGAAGAATCATCCATTGAAGATTTTGTACCATCATAGAAAGTGAACTCTGGAAAAACAACCTAAACATGGACACAAACATTGCAAATGAAATAGGTCAGATCACAACAGAAAGAATTGGATAACCAAAATTGATTCATTATTACTAAGAAATATCATCAAAATGATTCTATGCAGAAGACCTTACACCTTATAATCATACCATTACAGCAAGAAACTCCACTAAACAATTTGTTTAGCAAATATTTCAGGGAGATCGTGTAACCACCCCTTAGATGTCCTATTTTTCTTTGAACTAATGAGAAACCCTCACTTGTCAATCAGAGGGCAATGGTGCAGAAAAATACACAAAAGAAGAAGGTGGCAGCATTCATAATATATAACAACAGACCATATGCCTCTCTTTCCATGTAAAACAACCAGCAACCAAAAAAACAGGGACCATGAAAAGGTTAAGGGAATTTAAAGCCTAGAAGGCAGATTACTATGAGAACAGAAGCTAATAAAACAGCATCAATAAAATAAAATAAAAATACCTGGGATTCAAAAGTAAAACCCTGCAGCCTATTTGAATCATTTTCAGAATCAGAAGAGTTTAAGACATCTGATTGTTCATGCATGTAATCCAAAATCTTCTTGTCATAATCAGATGAAGAATTGTCTAGCAACGAAATGTCAACACCATCTTCAATGGAGATCGAATAGCTGCTATCATTACTCAAGTATGCATATTTCCTCAAAAGGGAACCATTCTGATGGGCAAAAACAACATGTCAAATAATAATGAAGACAGTAGTCCATCTGGATGTAATTGCAAATAAAGGCAACATCTTAGATACATGTCAACAAAGCAAAAATAAAGGAAATAAAAATAAAAAAGATAACAAGTTTTGCTTTAATAAATGGATTTTATTTCACAAGTTCAACACAAATGAGTACATGTAACATGTTCAAGCATGATAAAATGAGAGTCTCAAGCCTATTCTCAACTTTGACTTTCAATTCTCTTCAAAATCATACATGGATCTGTTGTCAAGAGAAACTTCTTTCTGAGAACACTACATCATGCCTAAAAAAACAGAGAAAGCAAGCTTTGCAGTAAATAACTAGGACACAAAACAGTCATAAAAGGTGTGATAGTTTTCAGAGGAGATGAAAAGTGTAAGCTGTGAGTACCTCAATTTTAACATTGACAAACCGCAACCTCTTACCACGTCCAATAACTATAATTGGTTGAGATCTCCCTGAATGGAATTCCTTTGTGTCTGTTTCTTCACTTAAACAGATAATCTTTCCACAACCATCATATGTATATTCATCAACTGTCTTAGCATCTGCTACTAGTTGTCTACTTGGAGACAAGTGAACCACATCCTCGGTCTGTTTATAAACAGATTCAGAAAGCACTATGCTATTGCTTCTGCTAATGGGATCCTTCTTAGGATCAATAAATTCCTCCCTTCCAGTTATAGTTCCCAATGATGGCACAAAATACTCACCCACGGCTAGAAGGAAATCTGGTACAACAAGGACACGTGGCTGCTGAATGCGAACTACAAATGATTGGGAGGAAGGCCTCCATCTATAGTCCATTAGAAACATTGTCGAATTTGGTGCATCAGCCTCGAGGGCATATTCAGAGTTCATTCCCCTAAAGCCGCTTCTATTTAGAGAGTATGGGATGTTTCCACCAGAAACTTGTTTGGAAGCATCAGTTGATGATCCAAGCATCAGACGCATTTCAGGTTTTGTATCTGGCTGAATGTCCAAGATAGAAAATTTTGAAATAGTTACATAAAGATCTGTTTCAGGCAACGAAGTCATCCTGTATGATACCCAAAGACCTTCTAGCTGCAAATGCAAACAATCACACCAGGTAAGTACAACCCACATAATTGGAAATAAGAACAATGTGTGAACACAAACACGTGAAGGGTTCAAATATCTAAATCATTCCAAAGTAAAAATATGAACTATGACACACAACTCACACCCAAATACAAATGTGCAAATTTCAAGATGTTTATTAATCAACAAAGGTACTCACCTCAAGATGTGCTAAAGGTGACTCATGAACACCATTACACAACTCCAACAGTGCATAATTAACCTCAACTGCCACTATAGTGACGGTTTGTGAGAGGACTTGACTATTTGTGTTGACCTTATCTACCAGCGGCCGAACTGCATCTTTCATATCAGATTTGCAGCCACGAAAACTTGGTGGAATCCTTGGCTCTTCAAGTAAATTCAAGCGCATACAATCGACAATTATGCTGTATTCTTTATCAGATATGACTCCACGAAGGAAATCCACCTGCTCAAAACATTGTCCACTTCACAAGAATTACCAAACAGGAGCAACTAAAATACTTCAACGACAAGATTTGAAGAAAAAGTGGTCATACTGGATGCAAACAATCCAGAAAAAACTGTTACCTTAACTTCAAGAGAGAATGTTGGGACTTTTCTAAAGACATCCCGCAAACTACGGCGCACATAAATATCCAATCCTTGGCCTTCTTGTATCATAGGCTTGCCTAAACAACCGTCAACTCCTACAGACATGTTGATTCCCTGAATCTGAAATTTTAAGACAGGTTAAACTACAATTCAGAAATGGAAATTCTAAAATAATGACAATAAAAATAAGGAAATCTACCTCGGCATGAAGAGCATCAATGTGGACAGCTGAAGGATCTTTCTCTGCAGAACCATGCCAACTTAATTCATTTGTCACCTGTAGCTGGCCCAGATCAAGTTGAATGAACCTGCAATTGTCGACAACATATTACAAGGGTTATGGAATAACAACAGAAGAACTGCAAAATATTGAAAGCAACAAACTTCCAAAAAAAAAATACCTTGAATCAATGAGCCTATTGTAATAAAAGATTTTGGGGTTCGTTTGGTCTGTTAGGGGTGCTTGGGTGGTGGGTGGGAAGGAGGGGAGGGGAGTGGATACCTCTAAACATGAACCTTAAACCCTAGGAAAAAAACTTATCTGAGCTCCCATGCACAAATGAGGACTGGGATTTCCAGATCACAGATGGCAAAGCATAGACTGTAACTGTGTAGTAGAGCAGTGTTTTTATTACGTTAAATCCACTGATGTTAGCAGCAAACAACTAAATCCAAGCTTATGTATTATTCAGAACAGCAGCCAAGTGCAAACTGTATCAACAAATTGAACTTTTCAATGACTAGACTGCTGCTACAGAAGTTTCACGTGCAATATCTTGCGCCAATAAGAAGTTCTTTGCAAGCACAATCTCTCGGGAATATAATTTCCATTAACAAGAAATTTTCTAAATAGCTCAATCAAACTTCATAAATCATGAACAAAAGGAATACATACTCTTTGCTCATGGAATTCCTAGGAACGATGATGATAGGAGTGTCAAGTGAGAGGTCCAACTTTAATGCGGTGGCTCCATCAATTTCATACTTCTGGATTAGCCACTCAAATCCCCCTACTTTATCAACAAGTTTTATTGCTTCTTCAGTGTTTGGGGTTGCAAGTTCCATAAAGTATGCAGTTATCTGCAGAAACATGTGATCCATACAGCCAAAGCCGTAAGGTAAGAACATCCAATTTTTTCAGGAAAAAGAAGAGGAAATGAAAGCAGCAAATAAAACCCATCTACATCACAAGGCAGACCATGAGAGGCTCAATCACTACAAGCACTAGCAGTTAAAATTAATAAACAAAGATAGACATGTAGAGAAGATACCAGCACACATGCCATGAACCAAATAATTGCCAGCTGTATTCCAACTCACCTCCTGGACAAACCTATAGAGGAAAATAATGCATGCAGCAGAAAGTTGGCCACTCAACTTGTAATCATATCCTTCATAATCATCATCTTCAGCACTGTACGAGCTAAAATTGAACTGGAAAAGAAAAAACAATTTACCTATATTTTTCAAAGATACAAAAGATTCATAACTGAAGAAAAAACAATTTTACCCACAAACTATTAGAAGCTATGATAATATTCAAGGTAATACCTTGATAAGGGAATCAAGTCCTGGATTACGTAAGTCACAAACCCAACTCCAACATTGATTAGTTTCTGGTGACATATCACAGAGCCTGAAATTTCCTAACATGCCTTCAATAGAAAGAGAGCTAGGATGGACCTTGATAACCAAACAAATGACGTCAGAAACACAGCACAGATGTAAGGATCTCAAAAGTAACTATAAAACAACTCTTGGAAAACACAATTTGCCAGTCCTTAGCATCTTCTAGCAGGTAATTAAAATTCATGATAGCATTTTAAATCTTGTAGTAATTTTGCAGCAGAAATTAAGATAAGAAAGGTTATTAATGATCATAATCTCCTCACCCTGAGATCCAGAACAAAACTTTCTTGCACAAGCATAGCGAGTTGAGAATCATCCTCCTTGTTGAGAAACACAGTGACACTGTCAACATTCATGTTTAAATAGAAAACCACACGATTTTTACCATACCCCAGCAGCCCTTTTATACGCCCTGTGACTTCAGTCATTTCTTTCAAGGAAGACTTATCATCTGAGATTTCATTCATGTTAGTACCACTTTCAGAAGAATCCACATAGCTGAGGTCAAAGCCAAAACCTATTAGAGCAACAAGAGTAGGTCTATTGCAGAAGAATTCTAGTTTGGACATGCGAATGCTCATCTGAAAATTTCAAAGATATTTATCATTAAAGCAATTTCAAGCATTAATTAACAAGTTAAACTAAAAATCTGTGATATTCAAGTTTGATACCTGTGTATCTATACCATCATAATCAGGTGAAGAAGAACTTTGCATAGAGAAAGTAACAGACACAAAATCAGAATTATCACTGCCGTGTGCCTCATAAAATATCTCATCAGGAATTTTTTTTCCTTGTAACAGATCTTGCTCAAGAGTCAAGGATTCAGGAGACTCAAATTCTGAAGAGTCATTGGCATCTCCCATAATTCCAAAATGAGAGACGTCCATTTTTGGTGACCAAATGCCCCCATCTGCTAGAGACAAAAAATCTGGCAAAGCATCCTTAAAAGTATCCTCCTCATCATGAGATACTATGGGCATCCCCATCCCTAGAGGATCAACATTGTGAGAGGATACAAGAAACTTGTCATTTTTTAGCACTGAGCAGGCTAAATACCGTGGATTTGCAGATTGGCGGCTCTTAAGCTCATCTTTAATTTTCAGGGAATGCAGCTTCATCTTTACTCTAAGATCACCCTCTGCACGAATCATGTGCACCTGCAGAATAATGCACTTTAAAAATGTAGTACCAAGTACTATGCAAGGATATTATATCCAACATGAGTAGCTGATCAGGAAAAGACAAGTCTCGCAAAAGAGGAAAGTAAATCAGGCAAACTGACATTTTACTAAGCAAAAAATAATTATCCTGTTCTAGCAGTGAGATGCTGACATTTCTGTACGCACTTTCAAATATTTTCTCATACACACAAACACATGCATGCTCTCATGCATAGTGAGTGCATATAAAGAACCTAACAATGAATCAGACACCCAGTCAAATTATAACCCTTATTGGGGAAAATGAGTTCATCAAAATACTGAAGAAATATGTGAATTATTCATGCCAGATAAAAATAATGAACACTCTTAATCACATTTCCAACAAGAGATCATTGTTGTGGAGCACAAACAAGCTGCACCAACCTTTCCCCCGCCAGCACGAACCTCGATAATAAGAGTCTCTCCAAGTTTCCCATCAACTTCATCCCCATTCTGCAGCATATATGTTGAAATATTCAATTAATAAAACTTGGATGCAACAAGAAAAGACAGGGAACTGCAATAATTACATAAAAGACCCCAACCAGTTAAAATTAGGTTTCCTAAAAAATGATTCCCTAACCTTTCCATATATGAATAACTTGGCCTCCACAAGTGCCCCATTGATGACAAGGTCTGCTGTTCTCAGAGTTGGTGTTTCAGGTTCTCCATAGTTGGATGCAATGCCACTTGTTTCTCCAAGCACATCCATTGATGGAGGAGCCTTCATCAAGAATGATTATGAATTAGTGAACTCTTAAAATTTAAACAGGCAAAATTAGTAATTCATAATAATATTGTTTTCATACAGAAGCTAGATAGGTAGCCTGTATAAGTCCTTTCAACCAACACGTTTTCTCCTCATCATCCTGAAACTCTAAAATCCAGGTACTAGAAGATTCCAACGCCTGAAAAAATAAAGAATTAACTCATAAAAATGGCAAATCACCATTTCAATGCAGGAAATGGAAAATAAAACAGGACATAAGCATTAATCACATGTCATACAAATTTAATTTTCATTAGCTTTGCCTTCAAAGCTCTGTGAAATTTTTCCACATAAAATTTATCACTTCAAGAGAAAATCTATTCACGTGTGTGAGAGATACAAAGGGAATGACTTTGGCTTTGATGGGGCTAGAACAAAGACAGGGCTTGAGCCACTATCATAATCTTCATATGCAAGTTGAAATTTAAGAGATCAGGTTTATTCCTCTTCTATTGACCAGAATTCACAAATTTTCAATCAAATATGGGTATGAGGGTGTCTACACATGCATGTCAGTGCTGGTGTGTGCATGGGGGAGAGAGATAGGAAATGTTTAGCTTTCTCAGGGTTAAAATCAAAAGGGTGTTTGAGCCACTATCGTAATATTGAGTGTGTGATAAAATTTATTCTTCTGGTTGACCATGGACTTGCACCTTGTCCCGTGCCACATGCAACTGTCAAATTATTTTGCTCTGATGTTTGTTTCAGAAAACCAATCAATACTAAAATCAATCTACAACTATGGTTGTCACAGGATAAAAATGAACAATTACCTAGACAAAGATTGGGATGAAGCTATCTCAGAACACAGCATTAATTTAGAAAAACATGACTTACTTGCTGAATGTCCATTCCCCTGAAACTCACAGCAACACAGAATTGGGAACCACCAACACTTGATGGAGGAACCTCATTTATCTGTCTGCCAGCCATGCTGCAGAAATTGAATTTTTATAAAAGTGAAGAACCTCAAGCTCCAAGAGCAATATATTTTAATAAAAGTATCACCAACACACAGCAATTAAACAAACTCAAGGAGGAGAACAATCACAAACCAGAAAGTCATCACATTATGAAACAAAGACTTGATAAGAACACATCAATGATAACAAGACTTCAGGAAAGACTATAACTGCTAACAGTAGAAGATTACTAGCAAAGAAAAAATCAAAAAGCCATAACAGAAAAGAAACGATTGAAAAGGCAAACCTCAAGTATCGGTGGTAGCTTTGGGACTTCTGACATTCCATAACATAAAGATATAGTCCAGATAACACAAGAAAACAAGGTTGCCAATGAGCCACAGAATTGCCAATCCCCTGTGCCAACATAAATGTTATATCAATGATTAAAATGCTTGAACCCCATGTCCAGCCAGATGAAAGACACAAGGGCATACCCTCCAAACAAGGATTCTAGAATCGGTAGCAAGATCAGCAGAACTCCAAGGAGCAATCTGGGTTTGAAAATTATCAACGGTAGACTGACCATAGTTGTCAACTGTATTGTACAGTATGTTCACCAATTCCATAAGTCTAGAGTATCTTGCTGGTGAAAAGTGAATGCCAAGATTTGGCACTTGAACAGAAATCCGTGTTGAAGGATAACTAGGGTGGGGTGCTTTGATCTTCAACAAACAGTTTGTAAACAAACAACAAAAGAAGAGCTTTCACATCAAGGACAATCCACAACAAAATACAAAAGAAAAATGAAAGCTAATGTATGTTAAAACAGCAGGTTGACAATTTCATGAATCTGCAATATCTGGGCAATAGACATAAATGCCAACATGTATTATGGTTGACACCTATGACCATTTAAGGTTAAATCCAGAGCAACTCCTTTTACATTAAACATGATAACAGATAATGAAAAAAGTAAATGTTATACCTGATCAACAATCACAGCCATTCCACACCTATCAATAAGAGAAAAGTAATTGTCAACTTTTTCTGGTATCTGGGATGTCAGTGACTGGCTATTATGATTTGGCACAACCACTGTGGAGTTGTAGCAGTGAGAATCACAGTCTGTAAAGAAAGCAGCGATATCTCTGCCAGATATGTAGAAACGAGAATATATACTCTGCCTCTTTTCATCAGACTGTGTTTCCTGCAACATTAATATTTATGTCAAGCAAAGCCAAGGTAAGAACTGCTTGAAAAAGGTCATGAAAAGAAGCGTACCATAGTGTGTAATGTGAAGTGACCAAAATCCAAAAGAAAATGCATATCACAGTTGGAAGAACTGACTGTCCTCATAGGAACTGTAACTTTTGGAGCATCCAGATCAATGTCAAGGGCAAATCTGGAAAACCAGGAACATAAATGAATCAACCACCTATCATTTGCTTCCCTCCTCAGATTGAATAAAAGATAGGGTTGACAAAATGAAAGGCAACAACATGAAGCCTAAGCTTCTACCAACCCATCGAAAGCAACCTCATTGCATAAGCTTATATGCATCAAGTAAAACTCAAGCAGAAAGAAATTATGTTATGAAGGGAAATATTGCCAGGGTGTTTTTGTAATTTCTTACATACTCTATATAAATATACACATGTGGTGTGGTCTCGTGAGTATGACACGACACGTCTCTCCCATTCCTATTTCTTTCCTCTTCTTCCATCCTTTCTTCTTCTTCTCTCTATTTTTCAGTTATTTCAATCTAAGAAAACCAACGGAAAAGGTTATTTTTATATCTATTTAACTGATATTATAGGAAAAACCTTTTTAGTTTCAACAAGTACAAGGAATTTGTCTCCAAAAAAAGAAGAACAAATTTACCAATAAAATGAGGTCAATTTTTTAGTTAAACCCGAACCCATGACACTTTTTCCCCAGCACAACACCCTAATATAGCTCAACTCGATATCATGGAACAAAAAAATTTAAGCGACTTATTTGGCACATGAGAGAATTTTAGTAGCCCAGCCTCTTGGTATTAATAGAACCAACATATTCTCACCAATGTATGTAAACTACCATATCCACATCCACTGCTTAGACTCATTCTACATGCATCTGCTGACTCTTCAACAGTTTACACCATAATGACTGATCTCAAAGTCATTACCAACCTTCCAATTTATAGACAGTGTGCACAACATTCGATACATGGGGATTGAAATCTCAAACAACAGCATGTGAAAAAATAATAAATATACAAACAGATGGAGGAACAAAAAATGAAAAACAAAATGAGTGTTAATTGACCTGCTTTGTTCCTCTAATACCATTTGAAATTGCTCTTGCGCTCTTCGAGTCACTTTCTCAATCTTCATCTGCATGTGGCATTGAATGAATAGAGGGTTAATTTACTGATCATGTGGTTTCGTATTCAAGATATTGACATAGATACCTGCAAAGCATTTGCAGTTTCTAATGCAACAGTAGGGCTAACTGCATTACTTCTCCTCACAAACTCAAAAAAGCGATCAAAACTTTCCATTAAAACCTGCAACCAAATAAGAAATGAAGCTTTGAATGGCATGTGCAGTGAAATTGGAAGCGGAAAAGGAGGAGAAAATATACGAGCAAATAAGCAAATAGTAAAATGCCACCACAAGCATATCAAATCTCATGCCAAAGGACACTGAGACTACCAACTCAATCAAGAAAAGAGTATCTATTACTTTCTTTAAAAATCAATTCAATCCATTCTGTTGCCAAAAACATCCATCGGAAGTCCTTGAATGCACAACTTGCCAGGTAAGTGTATCCATGTAATTTATAAATTTTAAAGAAAAGAGTATCTACAACATCAAAAATCAATTCAATACGTTCTTTTTCCAAGAACATCCATTGGAAGTCCTTGAAAGGGCAACTTGTCAGGTAAGTATATTCATATAATTAACTATTACATGTAAGTTTCAAGTTGGGTAAGATAGGGGAATAATCATGAAGAAGCATTCTGAACATCGCCAAATGTAAATGACAAGATTGGAGGCCTCTACCACCTCTCTATTCCTCGAAGAAATGCATGTTATAGTTGATCAAAAACAAATTAAAAAACCAACATAAACTGGAAGCCACTCTTTATAGGCACAGCCAGTGATATAAGTAACAACTACATGCAAATGCTGCAAGCAAAGGTGACCCTCCTTTCCCATCTCTCAAAACACTACAAAATTACCGTAACATGGCAAGGCGAAATTGTGGCTGACAACCTCCAGTCAACATTCTCCCCCACTGGGGAATGTACAAAACTGGCAGATAATGCATTCACCTTCTGTTCACTAGAAACGCTCTGGGAAAAAAATGCAGAAAGCAATTAGAGAGGAAAAATCAACCTTTAGTCACAACAACTTTAGTCGCAGCAACAGCCTTACTCCAAATAAAATCAGAATAAAAATCCATGAACACAAGTCAGACAACTAAAATGAGAAATTTCATTCAGAAAGATTTCAAAAACTAAAAACATTGATCAATATTGAAATGAGGCTCTACAATTTACTCTCATATCAGCACTTAATCATGAACTCAAAAATTTACCACATACTATCTCAAATCTTGCACCATAGTGAACAAACCTGTGCAAGTGAACCTTCTGGTGCAGACAAACCATATAATTTTAGGGACACGTCGCAGTGGGTAGCCCGATTTTTTAATTTGGTTGAGACTTGAAGCTGCTCAAATCTACCACAGACAATCTCAGTCTGATTTATGTCAATTATCCTGGCAGCAGCCTGCTTAACAGACACAGTCGCTAAATACCGAATCATATTCTGCATGTCCTTTCCTGAATGTGGCATTAACTCTTCGTCTGACTGGTAACTAAGCAATTTATTAATTGCAAGCCATTCCTCTTGAGTCAGCTTTTCTTCTCTTAACTGGGATGCTTCAGAAGCATCCCCATCAGAGGCTTCTTCAGAATTTGTAAGCCTGAGACAAAGGGTAAATCAAAATAAAGGCAAACACACAGAGACAGGAACCATAAGCAAATGTAAGTTTCATTAATACAGATGGTTGAACACAAAATAACAGTAGATAAACAGAAAAAACAACCAAAAGCAAAGTAATTTATTTCAAGGAACAGGATGTGAAAATAGAGTTGCCACCAACCATCCAAATGAAAACCAGCCTTTCTTTTTTAGCCTCCTCTGCTCAGCAGCTTCCTTTGTTTTCAATGATTCAGCCTTGGCATGTGCAAGTAACCTAAATAATGCACATAGATGGATACACAAAACCAAGTAAACCAAAAATATGAATTGCATTTTCAACTACTATCAGCATTTCAGTAAAAGGAGCCTCAAACCTGTAAAACTTTATATAAAATGTCCAATACTAAATATTTGAGCATTAGCAAACAATTTTTTTTTAGTAACCAATAAACAAGTTCTGTCTACCTCCACAAGAGAATAACTTTAGAATCAAGATCTTTCTCCATTTCTCTAAGTTCCGAGGTGCTAGCATTTGATGATTGTTGCAGCATGGCAGCATACAATTGAACATAATGGCGACGAAGCTGACAGAGATGCTGAATGCGGTCCCATGAGAATCGGTAGCTAAAGCATGGAAAATCATCTAGTAAGTTTCAATTTCATGAATAAAGTATGTCAACTAGAATGATAAATGCAAAGCTTTTGTCTACATATGATACACCAATTAGAATAAGAATATCTAACATTTTAAACATATTTTCAATTCGATCCTCTTATTAAAATACCAAATGAAAAGAAAAGACTGGAAAAGGCCTGGATAATAACATGTCGGTACCACATTTTTCGCTGCTGTAGAACAGCTTGAGCAGCATATCGCCACCACAGACAAGGATTGTCAGAAACAGGGATCTTAGGTCTTAAATGGGAAATTTCAACATATGTCTTGTATCTTGAAACAGCTTCCAAAAGTTTTATCCAATCATGATATTGCACCTGTGAGAAAAATCGAGTTGTACCTGACTTGAGAACTCAAGGCCAAGAAAACAAAAGAGATGCTTGAGAAATTCACTAGATTGTGTTTTATTGGTGGCAAGCAGTCCGAGAACCCTAGGGTATTGGGCTGGAATGAACTAAATTAAATAAAAACGCTTTTATCCCCCATACCCCCCCCAACCTACTAAGGAAAAATGAAAGAGAATAGCAATATCCTGCAATTCCCCACAACAAAAAGCACAGTGGAGCATGCTGGTGATATAAAGCAGAATAGAAGCAATAGGAAACAAAATTTGCAGTACCTCTGTAATTGTTAACGAGACATCACTTAGGACAAGAGAAGCCTTCTCAAATGGAATCTCTGGATCACTTCTTTCTTGTTTTCCAAGACGATGATATTTAAGGACTCCATTGATTGGTGACACCAAGTAGTTACGATTCATAGCCCATTTGGACACCATACCATGACCAGGAGACGGTTCATTTACACCGTCTTCAAATATCTTAGGGATCAGCCAAAATCATCAAAGAGAAGAACAAAATTTTGATAAGTAACTACTTGATAATGGAGATTAATAATTCCATAAACAGCTACCGACCTCAACCCATTCCTCAGGACTTAAATCTTCCCACTTTTTGTCTTTCTTCCAAGGGAGGCTATCAGAATCATGATACACAGCAAGCCTCTCAAGTTGTAGTGACTGTTAAAGCAAACAATTGTTGGCCAAAATAATTTGAAGGTCATGTAAATACCGCTAGCATCATAAGACAAACTTGATAAATAAAAGCAAAGGAATTATTTTGATCACCGTCCAAAGAGATGCAAGCTTTATAAGATAAAAATAATAAATGAAAAGCGAAGAACATAGGAATACAGATCAAAAGGCCTATTAAATCAACTTAAATAGTGATTATAATAGTAAGGTTGTCCCATTATGTAGAGGAACCACCATCATTTTGAATGATAAATTTTTCCTATCACATCTCCAAAAGATACTGCCCAACTAGACTCAAGTAATAGTACGCTTGATTTGAGAGGAAAGAGCTGGATCATCCTGTCTTTCCTTGAAAGGTTGCTTTAAGCGAAGGAAGAGAATTCACAGGATTAACAACTCCCAGCACTTAAGGGGCAAGGGATGAAGGTTAAAGTACACCACTAAGAATTTTGTTATAATCCGTTACTTCTTTCTACTTTTTTACGTCTAAAGGCACAACCTAAAAATATATATTTTTCCCTCTCTCCCTTACCACTGCCAATTCTTAAAAAGGTCTTTCTCCAGCCACTAACAATATAGACCTTTTAATTTGCTATAATCCTCGAACATGAGTTTTTAACCCCTTAACAACCGCTCTTATTACAATCTAGCTCTAATGTTAATCTTAAAACATGTTCAATCAAAACATTCAGAGAAGTGGTTTGGTGGTTGCATAAATCATCTGTTTCCATCTGCTGCTGCCTAACAATAGACATACCAGTACCATGCACTAGAACCTCTAATTTTAACCTCAAAACAGGTTCAACAAAAACCTGAGATAACTGGTTGGGTGCTTACGTAAATCCCCTCTTTATATCTACTGTTGCCTAACAGAAGACATATCAGCAACAAAAGAGAGCGCAAAACTTGGATTAGGCAAATTCTGTAAATACACACATCTGAAGTCATAGCATTATATCCAATTATTCTCACTGCATAAAAGGTTCAAGTGCTATGCACTGTTTTCAAACATCCATTTCAGCAAAAGATCACAATAAGTAAAAAGACATGCTAACCTTCTGTAATCGATCCAAAGCACCACTGATATCAAATGTTTCAATACCCTGCTCATCTGTTGTGACAGCTGCCAGCTTCGCTAGGGTAACACCACAAGAAAATGGATGCCCAGGATGACTGCAAAATCATTAGTTAGTAGCTTAAATAAACAAGGGGCACCCATAATGGACAACAGAAAAGTAGAAAACACGAACTTATTCATGGAATTGTGACATGAGAAACAAAATTAGTGTGTGGAATAGTATATAAATACAGATAAAAGAAATCAATAATAAAAAATTCTCAGCCAACCTGACTGAATCCTCATATCTGATATGCACATTGCTAATTGAAATTTTAAGATTTCCAATAATAGTGGCAATCAGAGAGCCCAGCCATGAATTTCCTGGAGAAGGCTGCAAAAGACTCAGATGTCAATCAAATTTCCTTACCATGCTGAATTCACCACGTTTTTTTGATAATACAAAGCATGCACATGCTTTATGTGTGTCCATTTCAAATAAACACCAACAGAAATAGAGAGTTTTTTTTCTCTACCCTTCAAAGCCGAAACTGTTCAAACAGCCAGTCTAAAAATACTAGCAGGGGACAAATTGCCTCCAAACATCAATAAAAATAAAGCTTTTCGCTACCCATGAGCGTATGATTTGAATAAAGATTGCTAAAAGCTTTAGCAAGCCTAATCCAGGATATAGAAAGGTTTACGGAGAAAGCAACTAAATCACAATGAAAACAGAGAGCAGAAAGCTGCAGTCCATACACTTCCCAGCTTTGATCTAGTTGCTTCAAGAGTTGCAGATTCTGCTTCCTGCACAAGGAGAGAAGAAAATTTTAATTAGCAAGTTTGTTACAGCCAAGATTTCTCCCTTTCTGCAATGTAAATCAAGTGCATTTGAACAACATTAAAACAGAAACAGTTGACATTTTAAAAGCTATTCAGGCATCTCATGCACAGAGATGAGCAAGAACACGAGTAATTAATATGTGTCTGGAACACTTTTATGAAGACATGTCATTAAAAAAAAAGCAACATGGTAATTATCTAGTGATGTAATGGAAGGGCAGTGTGACTTTGGGGTAAAGTTATGGTGAATCATGGATCAAAAGGGGCTGCCAGTCTTGATGGATGAATAAATCTCACATGAGAAACCATGTTGTTGAGAGAGTAACATTCAATACAACCATAATGCAGTTAAATGCTTAAATGCATCATGAAAAAGAAAACAGGCCAAATTAAGAGGCACAATTAGTGCACAGGCAAGCATATGTATGAATGCATCATATATGAGCTTCCACCTCAATTTGTTGAAGTTTGGTTTCAAAAAGTTTTCTCCGGTCCTCCTCCTACATGAATAGTCAAGCAAGAAAAGATAAGAACCAATGTGGAAAGGAAAGATCGTGGTCAAATAATCCAATAAAAATAATTATTCAGGTCAACAAAAGAGCATTCTACCTTGAGAGTCCGGCTATCAGGGGCAGGGTGAGCAAGAATGAAGACGCGATCAACAAGAACAACCACGGGTTCTTTTCCTAAACTTTTCCAGGGAACCTGTAAGTTAAGAACAACGAAAGGGAGTAAAGAATGAAAACCAGAGAATTAGGACATGAGTATCGTTTGGAATGGAAAAGCTATAAGAAACGTAGAAACATAATCAAATACAAGTTGTATTTCCCTCGTCACTAAGCAAACAAGTTCTATCATGAACTAGCTTGGCACAGCTATAATGATCCTTTTGTGCCATTCCGCCTCAATCCCAAACTAGTTCCGTCATCATTCTAACATTCATGGAATTCCTACTTGGTTCCAAACATTGATTTCCTTTCCACAACAGATGAATTTAACCATTCAAAGCCATCAGCCAGCTTAGCAGGTCATGAAGCAAGTCAGAATGACAACCAACTAGAAATCTTAAGCGCCATGTTTCACTTTACTCCTTTGCTCTCATTGGCAGGATTTGAAATTAGTTTTATGTGACCGCCCTTTTAACACGCAAACAACAAGGGCTTTCACATGACAATATTGATCACAGATTTACTTTCTACAAATTGCTTGACTGCTTGATAGCTACAGGTCCTCCCCAGAAACCAAAAAAAATTGTTGTTATGCAATCCTAAACCATACAAACCATGAGCAAATGAAAATCCTGAGAATTCAGCCAGCTGGCTGTAGGTGACAACATTAGCTACCTTTAATGTAATAGTACCAACAAAACCAGCTTTGACAGTGACTGGAAGTTTTAGTGAATTTAGCGCGTCAGCCTTCAAATTCAAATCTTTGAGGACAACATCGCCTGCAAAAATAGAGGGTGCTGATCAGAAAAATAACGAAAAATAAATAAATGATAGGAAAACAAAAACATAATTCCCAACAAGACAATTTTGCATCCAGCGGTCATTTCACTGGTTTATTAACTAGAAGAATCACGAACCGAGTGCCTAAGATCACAAATCACAGAGATTTGAGGACAAACCTTTCCAGACACTTATTCTTAAAGCCTCCACTGACAGCCCGTGGACATATTCGCCCAGGTATCTTCGAAGCAAATGCAAAACCTGCAAACAAAAAAAAAATGTAGCCTACTTGAAGCATACTTGAAGCATACTTGAGGATGAACAACGTAATTAAAGAGCATTTTCTCCTTCAAACACCAAAACGGTAATTTAAACTAACAGCTTCCGTTTCAGTATATCAAGAGATTATCTAACCACTTCCGTTTCAGTATATCAAGAGATTATCTAACCAAGCATGTTACAAACGTGGAATGTTCATTAACGTAAAATTCAGGAAAACCATTAACAATGCCCTAACAATGGTACAAAATACTGAAATGTTAGTTAAATTCCTAGTCACTTGTAATCATAATAAAAATCAATTCCTAATTTTACTCGACCGTAATTTAAACACGCAAAACATCACACTAAAAATATATTGATCATCCTCGCCAAATTTCAGTGTACACACTAAACTTACTTGTCTACTCCCTGATTTTGTAAAAATAAACGAAAGTTCAGATTAAAAAAGAACAGAAAAGATAGAGGAGAGAAGTAACATACATGAGCTTCGAACATGGTGAGTAATCAGGTTAGAAACGAAATTTTTAAAAGGTTGGAGATGATCGAGGTAGAGTAATCCGCATTGAAGATGCAGGTGAGTTATGAGTGTAGATTTCGAAATTTTTTTGAGGGTTGGAGAAACCCTAATATCGATTTTGATCTCTACAGGGAGAGAGAACAGGAGAGACGAGCGGGTGGGAGAAGGGTGCGAAATGAGCAGGATGGAGGACAGGGAAATAATTTATAGGTGTCTCTTTCTCGGTTCATTATGCAAATATTTGACGCATAAAAAGTTATATANATATTCTAAATGAATTAGTGTTTTACTTGTATATTGTGCAGTGTAAAATAAGTGATGTCTCTTTTAAAAAATTAAATAGTTAAACAAAAACTTAGGGTAATTTTATATTTTTATTGTACATTTCAGTTACTCCTATGTTCTTAATTTAAAAAAAAAACATAGCTGATATTGAAGTTTTTTTATTTTTCACATTTGGTGTCCAATCCAATGGCCTCGTAATTTTTTGGATCAAATTTTTTTTTGTCAGCTGTGAAGGTGTATTCTCAGTTTTTTTACAATTACAGTGGTCAAGATTTTTACTAATAAAAAAATGATCGATAAATATAAATTACACACAAACAACAAGTAAAAAATATCATCACTTCTGATATACATGGATTATCTCCGTATTTAAAATAGAATATCTTCTTTTACGCAATAGATCAACACATGTCAACCACAGAGACACGAGATAACTTTTATAATTATTTTTTTTATTTTTTCCTGTTCATCTTCAAACATACGTTGAACTTGTAAAATTATAAAGTGATTCTCAATTTTTTAACTATTTGAATTTAATCTTTTTTATTTTATCTTTATGTTTTTTAATTAAAATTAACCATTACTATTCTAATTCCTATTTATTTTGCTTTTAAATATTTTTTTCTAATTAGATTAATTTTTTTTAATTTTATCCATAATTATTTAATTTTAATCTTTTTTTTGTTGAATTTAATTCCAATTCCTTTCATCTTGAGTTTTTGGTGTAGTTAAATTTTTTTCTTGTAATTTCACCTCTTGTTATTTAATTTCATTGATTTTTCATGTTATTTTAGAGCATATTTTTTTATTATATTTTAAAATTTTGATCTAGGAATCAACACATATCACGTCATGAATTAGGTTGAATGACAAAGTTATAAGAGTTAATTGGATTTTTTTACCATACAAAAAGTAAAAATAATATTGTTTTGATAAAAAAATATCAATAAAAAAACCAACAGGTGTTGGCATGATTTTCTCCTGACTAATAGCTTGATTTTTTATCCAACTAGAAAGTAAAAATAATATTATTCTAAAAAAAAAACAACAAAGAAAAAAATTAAATTATGATCATCTTTCTTTAATTTTTAACTCCTTCCATTTTCGTGAGATCCTATTTTGTTTATATATCAAATATGATACTCATTTTCGTTATTTATGTTATTTTTATTATTTTATTAGCTTTTTTCTTTCAATTTTGTCTTTTAGTATTTTACTTCATCCCTCTTTTTTTATATATATACTTAGTCCTCGTTTTTTTTAAAAAATCATTTTCTTGATTTTTTCTTTTTATTTTGTCCATCAATATTTTATTTTTTTAATCTAAATTGGTTGTTGTTATTTTAACTGTTTTTTTATCATTTTTTTAGTTTATTTTTCAATTGAGTCCCTTGTAATTTTTTTTATTAGTTTTTATACCGGGTCTGCCCTCATTATCTTAATTACTATTTGTTTTTTTTATATTTTTTTAGTGGTTGGAGGTTTTATTTAAAAATTTTCTATATATTTTATATGGTCATCTCCATTCAATGGCTAAAGTTGCTAATCTTAAATATTAATTAGATTGAACTTAAATATTTTTTTTTAATATCATTATTTGATAGTAAGCTATCAAGCCTTTGTTTTGTTTTTTTATATTTCATTCTTTTAAGACTATCCTAGATCACCAGTTAATTAAGTTAATTCAGATTCACTCAAATTATTATTATTTAAATATTTTTTTATATTATAAAAAAATTTGATCTATCCCATGAAATCGAAATCATGTGAGCAAAAAAATCTAGTCATTACTATTATAGGCTAGAATCCCCTCTAGTTTGTATTTTAATTATGTTTTTATATTTAATCTTAATTATTTTTATGTTTGAGAAGCGTTTTTAATTTATTTTTTCTTTGCTTTGAATTAGTATTTACTTTGTGTTTTCAGATTATTTTTATGCATTCACGTTAAAAACAACTTTTAAAATAAAAATATATTATTTTAATATTTTTCTGATTGAAGGATATTTTAAAAAATAACTACAAATATACTTTCAGATATTTTATAAAAAAATTAGATTATGAACATAGGTTCAATTTTGTCATGAAATTATTTTCTCCAAGCTTCCTTTAAGATTAAAATCCAAGAAGGTAGATTAACAATAAAAAATAAGTTGCCATCTTAGCTTAGAGAAGTGCTTAAATGATTTGTCGTTTAACTACTTAATTTAATAATTTTTAATTGAATATACACACGCACACAAGACTACGCGCGCTTATAAAAATTACACGGGGATGATGAATGGGTTTTTTTTTTTTTAATGACGTTTGATGGAGCATTTAAAAAAGTTTTAGGGTGTTGTTCGTTATTTGTAAACATACATCTGTTAGTTTGCAATACTCGGAAACTTTTATATAAATAAACCATCCATGCTTTATCATAATTGACATTGAGGTATTTTTAACACAACTGTTTTCATCTTTTCATCTTTTTTTGTTTTAAAAAGGCTTAGTTATGGCTTTGTTTACCTTGAAGGTTTTCTTTTATATATACATAGCAAGATCCAGGACATTTAGAAAGAAACATTGTAATTAAAAATGTTCATACTTTTGATGGAAAAAAAAGGCAAAACATTTTTTTTAATGTACATTATTTTTACAATAAAAATACATTAAAAAATACCAATGAGTCAGCAAATGCTACTATCACTGGTGATGCTTCGATGTTTTTAAATTGTGAATTTGTAGATGCAAGATCCATTTGATTTACGATTCATTCCAGGTTTCAAATTGAGGTTAAATAGGCCATTCAAGTTTAACTAAGCCAATAAAAATATATTTTTTAAGATATTTTTTAAAGTTAAATAATATTATTAAAAAAAAACTAAATCAAATATATTTAAGTTACAACCGAATAACATACCAAGACTCATAATCTAGTGATTCTAATAAGGTTTTTTTTATCTAAACATCCCGAGTTCAAATCTCAGTATACATGTATATCACTCCCGTAATGCCTTACTTATTTATCAAGCTTATAAAATATTTAATGGATTCAATAATTAATTATGATGTGTGTAAACTGACTTGTAAATCTCATATTATCATAATTATGATAAGGTAATAAATTAGCTTAATAAATTATTTGAGTTTTATTATTTTAATTTTTATTTGATTTAATATAAAACTCGTTGTAGTTGATTTCTAGATTGAAAAATCATTTAATTAGTATGTTATATTAAACTGGGTTTTATAACGTTGTTTTGGATTACAATATAAAAGCTTGTACATGAGAGGATATCATCATCTGTTTTTTTATAGAAAACAGACATCAACAACATTCAACCATATACTTTTGTATTGTTGTACTTGCTTGTTGTTTTTCAAAGAAAAAGAAGAAGAAGAAGAAGAAGAAAGAAATCAATTTTTATGGTTTTTAAAAAAAAACGCAAAAGCATGACTAAATTGATGGTTGACCCTCCAAACCTGATATTCAAACCTTGCCCTGGATTTATTTTTGAGATAGATTTTAAAATTATAATAATAATTATTTTTATTAATATAATGACCTGGGACAACCTATATTGACACCTTAATTAGTTTTAAAATTATAAAAATAATATTTTTTATCTTTGTAATGACTTTAGTCAACCCAGGTTAGCCCTTATAATTTATGACCTAATGTTTGTCTCAGATTAAACCTCAGATTAAGTTTTCAAACTATAATAATAACAACTTTTATTTCATGTTGACTTACCAACATATGACCCCGACTTTACTTTAGATTAATCATTGAGTCTAATTCTAAAACTATTTTGATAACCATTATCATCTTTACGCTGACTCAAGCTAGCAATGAACTCCACTATGACTTCGAATTTATTCCAAATCAAGTTTTGAAATTTCAAGAATAATCAATTTTATTCTCGCATTGATCCAGGTCAACTGGACTTATAACCAGGACTCTTTTTTAGATTAATTCTTAAATTAAATTTTAATACTATAGTAATAATAAATTTTATATTTGTATATCTTACTTAAACATTTTTTAAGTTGAAATTTTGTCATAATGATATTTTAAAGATAAGAAATAATATATTTAAAACATGCCTTTTCGTGTACCATTTATTTTGAAAAATACATAACTTTACTTCAAGATTATTTAAAATAAAAACATCTTTATGCAGCCATCCTTTTTTTCCCAGTCAAATATATCTTTACTTTTAATTTCTTCATCATTTTTATATAAAGGACAACAATCAAACCTTGCATAAAAAATTGGTTTTTTAGGGTGTTGTTGGCCAAGTGTTGCAACTATCTTTTTGTGAATTTTAATTTTTTTAATTATTTTAATATACTGCTATTAAAAATATTTTTTTTAAATTAAAAAATATTTTTAAAAATAATTTATTTTAAAAAAATAAAAAATATTTTTAAAAATAATTTATTTCCATGTCTCAACTCTAGAGGGTTGAAAACACATATTTTTAAAAAAGTTTTTGACTTTCTTCAACAAGGTAACCGAAAACCATGTTTGTTTGTTTGTTTTTTTAAATAAGTGCTCGGATTTAATTTTTATTTTTTTGGGGGTGAGTATATATTTGAGTTTTTGAATTTTTTCCATAAGGTGACGGGAAACCATGTTTAGTAATATTCCTTTTCAAAAGCAAGTACTCAGAAACCCCTCGGAGAGCCAAAACACAGGAAGTTGCAAAATGATTTTTTTTTTCCTGGCCTTTACGTCCACTAGCCGACACAAAACATTTGAAAGTAAACTATCAGAACATTTTTTTACAATTATAATTCACCACTGCACCGGCCACAGTTAGCCCCGGTCACAAAAACCACGGGCAGATGTACCAAACCGAGATTGGCTTTCAAATTGTAGCCTTTCCTGGTAAATTATCAATATTTTATTCGATGCCATGCATTAATTTTTAATATTTTTCAACCACATTTCAGTTTGAGGTATCTGGCACTAGTGGACCTAAAGAATCAGCTTCGAAGAAATTTGGGCTCGAGCAGACGTAAACATCGAATGCTGGAACAAGAATGAATAAATTCCAGAGCAAACCATCTAGTAGTGCTGTTAAGCCTCGAATAGATGCTGTCCTTCCTCATCCCAGGTGGGCGGACATTTATCTACGTTGGTACGGTACCTAAAAGGAACATTTATCCAGCTGGCCCACTAGTCAAACCCGTCTTAAAATTTTATACACGGAGGCCCATTTACCACATTAGGGTTATCATTCAATACCCGTCGCGAATCGGGGGTTAGTAAACAAGCCTAGTTAGCGCACAGAGATCGCCTTAACTCAGCTGTGAGGAATGATAGCAATTCTTCACTTGATCAAATCAAGGATATTGTTTAGATTTTAGAAGCAGGTTCGCTGAATGCAAATACTTTGTCGTTGTAGCTAGTTAGCCTGCATAGCCGCAGAAGGCTAGAGGATATACCATGGAAGGTCTGGAAGCATGAAAATAATTATTTTTAAAAATGTTTTTATTTAGAAACATATTAAAATTATATTTTTTATATTTTTTTAAAAATATTTTCATTGTTAACATATCAAAACGATTTATAAGCACACAAAAAGAAGATAATTTAACGTAAAAAAATCATTTAAAAAATACTTTAAAAAAACAAACAGTTTTATAAATAAAGACCTCCATGGTACAATTAACCAGTCTTTATCGTGGTCAGGCATTACAAATTTACAATTGAGCACTCGTGCCTTTATGGCGTGCGTGTTGTTTTTAATCGTGTACAGTAGTGCATTTGTGGCCCTTTTGAGGCGCACATGTACTCAGTACTCTCTGCATATTTGCTGTCCTTCGGGCTTACAATTTGTTCTTCGTAGTGGAGTACCCAGAGAGTTAGATGACCCCTCACGGCTCGCACAGTGGGCCACAGAATCCCTGTTTAAAATTCAAAAGCGAAACGGCTCGCTGATCGGCTGTGATTGTTTTAGTCACGTAAACATTCATTAATTATAACCCATACTTGACCCTGCCGTGTACCAATTTTTTTTTTTAAATAGAAAAATTATATATACAAACTTTTTTGACATGGTTTTTAATAAAAAATAAATTATGTACATGTATTATAAAATAAATCAATAATTATTTATGCTAATAAATAATAAACTATAAATGATAATTAAAAAAATAAAATAAAAAAATAAATATATATCAATATATTTAATATCACAAGTAAGGATACTGTTTGAATGTGTTTGTTATTCTTTTTATTAAAATAATTACTTTATTTGAGCATAATAAAAATTGAGATACAATTTAAATTCATTAAATAAAAGAAAAGAAACACTATGAAAGATTGCATGTATTAAAAATATTATATGAAAATACTCTTTTAAAAGTATATAAAAATATTAATTTAAAAAAAATAATCAGATCAATTTTTAAAAAAAAATCAAACATTGTTGGGGCTTAGCAAGCCTTGCTCTTCTATGTGACCCAGTTCATCAGGATCTATTCAATTAATTACTTGATTTTTTAATTGCAACCAGGATGAAAAATATCTAGCTTGCTCAGAATGTTTTGGAAAAAAACGAAGGACGCGTGGTATGATTTGAAAAAACATGTTTTTTACTTGAAATATTTTAAAAATCAAGATAAATCTATTAATAATCTAAATAAAAAAAAATCAAAATCAATCCAAAATAAAAATTTGAAACCAAGCTCACGTGTGTTTTCCATAAACTTTAAAAGTAAAAAAAAATATTAATATGAAATTTCATCATCAAATAACGCTTGATATAATTATAGAATTTTTATGATATAAATTATTGTTAATAATATTTTTTTTACTGCTGAGATTCGGTGACCTTTTCCACTTTTAACTGGGGACTAAAAAAATAAATTTTTGTTTAAAATTAGATTTAAAAGAATTGAGAAATCAAATCATATAATTTATATTATTTTTAAAATTAAAATACCAAAATATATTTTTTCTTGGAAGTTTTTGCACATTGCCCCGTGTTTAGTCTCTTTTTAATTTTGATTCCTGTCATTTGAGTTACGCCATTATTTAAAAAATCTAAATTAATTAATTTTTAATTAAAATTAAATTGAGTAGAATAAAAAATTAAAGATCAAATTTTTAAAAAAATAAATAGAATTATCCACTGTGTTTAACACCCGTGTGAAGGTGAAATTGCTGTCTGCAAGTATTCACCCCACGTATGTTGGTTTTTAAGTAATTATGATTATCATATCCTTAAATCTACAGAGTGGGTAATTTTTACGTTTGTAATTTTTATTTTTATTTTTTTAAAAAAAAGAAGTTCACGGACTCTTTTCTTCTCTTAGGTGACAGGATAATTTTTTAATAAAATTATACTTGATTATCGGCGATCAATATAATTGCAAATCAACTGGTTAAATCATGAAAAGTTAAAATAATTTCTGACAGAGCAATCGATGAATCTACCTGAGGATTTGTTGTTGCCTGTTGTTACAAAATCTAATCTAATATCGGGTCTTTTAACCCGTAGTTGTGGTATATCGTCGGTAATTAGCATAATTACAAAATAATTGATTTAAGTTATCGAGATAAATTACCATGACATAGTAAATAAAAATAATTAACAGTCCACGACTTGAAACACTCTAGACTATAATGCATCCAGGTATCTGTAGAAATTGCTCTACTCTGGGTCACGTTGATGGAAGGAGGAGGTGGATTTATTGAATCTTATAATGGGTTTATCTCACGCACAACCACTTTCAGGCCTCTATTTTCTAACCCACGTGAGACAAAAATGTGACATCCTATAATTAATTAGAAAAATATTATAAAGATGCTTAAATTGACCTTGGTTGAACAGTGTGCATACTCGATTTATTCCTGATGTGGCTGGCTACGTAGTTTAATTGACTCTTTCACGTGGTGATTCATGTTTTTTTTTTATTAATGAAATTAAATTGCACATTAAATGTACTTGATATGCTTCTTCCAATATTGGATAAATGTTGTAAGAGATAGATGGTACTTGCTACATTGTAGGTCTATTATTTTTTAATTACAAAAAAATATTAAGAAAATGTAAATATATTTTTTTAATAAAAATATAAAAATTTAATTATTAACCTGGGATAGAAAATAAAAAATCAAATCTAGTAAATTTGTTGAACCCATCGCCCGAGACATGACATTAAAATAACTTTATATAAAAAAAATATTACTAATTTTTTTATATATAAAAAATTATTTATAATGTTGCCTGAAATTAGATATCAATAATGAAATTAAAAAATTTAATTTAATTAAAAAATAAAATCCATTTTAAAAGAGTGAAATCTCAAGATAACTCTTATTTTTCTTAAAAAAAAAGATAAATAGCATAAAAAGGAGAAAAAAAGAATGTTAGGATATGAAACATGAAGAAAAAAGGTTAAGAAAAGAAAAAAACAAGCAAGTCCCAGTGAAATTTATAAATTTGAGATAAATTTTTAAATTTATAATTTATTAAATTCTTTGTCCTGGCTTAATTTACAAGCTAAATATCTAAAAAATAAAAAATTGAATGGTGAGTTCAACTAATTCAATTCAATTTAAAAATAAAATTTATTTAGAAAACCTAAATTCAACAAGGATAGGTAAAAAAAAATCAAAACAACCTGTGTTAACTAGCGAATACCATTAAAATGAATTAAAAAATAATAAAATGTTAGAAAGTGGGAAAAAAATCCAAAATAAAAAAAATACCCCTGAAGAAATCTATACCAATTTTGTAAATCAATGTCAATTTTTTAGACACACATACCATTAAACTTAGACTCAAATTTGGTTAAGAAATTAAACACTTGGTTAATTAAATGCTGAAAAATAAAATAATAATAATAAAAAATCAATTTAAATAAATATTTTGCAAAGTAAAAAAACACAACAATGTAAAAGGGATTAGATTTTACAATAAAAAATCTAAATAGTGATGAAATTGAAAAAAAAAAATCAAGATCATCTAAAATTAAAAAACAGTAAATAAAAAAAAATGAATAAAATCTAATAGATAAAAATATCAATTATTGATGAAATTAAAAATCATTTTTAATTTAATAAACTATAATAAATTAAAAAAGATTACAATTAAGAGAACAAAGATAAAATTAAAAATTCCTGAAAATACAAAGCTTAATTCACACTCAAACTAATTTTAAAGGATAAAATTAAAAAAAAATAACTCAGAACCCAGGTTGGTAAAGAAAATAAAAAAATATAAAATTTAATTATCAATCAATACAATACTTAATTAAAAAATTAAAAAATAATTAATGAAAAAAAATCAATATGACAATATAACTAACCAGTTGAATTTAGAAGCCGAGTTACAAAACCATGATAATTTTATAAAAAAATTAAAAATTAAAAATAATTTTAAATTTTAATTCTTGATAGATATAATATAAAAGAGTGAAGTTAAAAAAATATACAGTAAGAAAATAATTTAAGTTAGTATGATTAATTTTTAAAACTGGTTATCCAAGTTATAAGTTTAAAATAATTTTATAGAAATAAAATAAAATAAATTATAAAATTTAATATCTAAAAAATTTAATGGCCGAGTGATTAATTTTTTAAAAAAGAATCTAAAAAATTCTGAAAACCAAAGCAAATTTATTTTGGCCTTTTACTGTTAATTAATACTGTGAAGAGCCAAACTCTAACGTTTATCGTTAGAGTAGAAAGCAAAGCTCTTTTTAATTAGTAATATACTACACATCTACTCCTTCCAACTCGCACAGAGGAAGGGCTCGTCAAGGAAAACTGTATTAATTTGTTTCCCTAACATGCTGGTTTGAACATGCGCGTGGCAGATCACAGTAACAGATGCAAGTCAGGCATGGGAGATTTTTTCGCCCCAGACAATTCACCTTTTCGCTCAAAATAATCTATCTGCTCTAGAAAGAAAAAAACGAGAATAAAACACTAGCTAGAAAAATCAACGTTGGATTGAGCAAAGTATACAACTGCAATTTTGTTTATTACGAGCTATGATATCAATCATGTTATCTTCATTTTTAATCCGTCCATAACAAGCACGGGCATGAATTTGTTTGTCAAGGGATCCAAGTATTTACCACCACACCACTGTTTTTTTTTTTAAAAAAAAACATAAATATGCTTGTTTGTTATTTTGATAGTCATTATTTTTTTAGTAATACATTGATATAATATTATTTATTTATTTTTCTAAAACATTATTTCTGATATAAATATACTGGATCAATAAAAAAATATTTTTTATATTTTTTTAAAAAGAAAATTTTTTGTAGGCTGATGTTTTGCAAGATTACTTCAGAGTAATTATCATGCTTTAATAATGACTTGTTTAGGGTTATAATAACAGATATAATTTAAAATATTTTTTATTTAGAAATATATTAAAATGATATATATTTTTATAAAAATACTAATTTAAAAATCAGCATAAACAATTTAAAAATATAAAATACAATAACAATTTTTTTTTAATTTTTTTAAAAAAATACAATTTCAACTCTATTATCGAACGCATTCCAAACCAAGAACAAAAGGAAAGAAAACTACTACATTGCTAGAGATTCAAGACAATAAAATTTGATAAATAAAACAGGGCATCGATTACTTTATGTGACAGACTCTAATTTTTTTAAAAAAACTTCGAATACGTCAAGTCAATGTCATGACAAAAATCTGTAATAATTTTTCAACTGCTCGTGATAGTACCATATTAATCTTGTTCTCGTACGAGGGAAACAGTACAATTAAATTAAGAATCTTATGGTATGATTAATCACAATTGCTCCGTGAATATGAACCAAAAGCTAATCGATGGGAAACATACCATCATCATCATGGAAAATCACAGAAGGCAACATCACGGAGGAAAAGCTTGTTTTCATTGAAAGCAATCATTGTCTAAAGCTGAAGAAAGAAAATAGCATTACAGAATAAACTGACAAGCGATAATTAATCTCTGGTCAAGAAAATAAACATGTCTCTGTAGCTTGAAAGATCTCTTTCCATGATTATACATTAAAGGCGTGGTGTTTTTAAAATTATTAACATTTAATACCTGCTGCGACACATGATTCATTTGTTATCTGGGTGTTTCGCGCGCGCGCGCGCGTGTTTATGCTCATACAGTGCGAACAACACACATTCAATGCACATCTAAGCTGACTAAAAAAACTAACTCGTGAATCGCGATCCTAACTGAACTGTGAATGGCATTGAAGCTTCATATATAACCTTTCGTAACAGAAAAGAAAAAAAGCGAAAACACATCACCGATGGCTTTTGATTGAACGCGTCGCGTGTCACAAACCTATTGTTCTATTATTCTTTAAACATTGAAAGGATGGAATGCTATTTTCACATCACCTATTGTTCTATTATGCCCATACAGTGCGAGCAACTCCAGCGAAATGCTATTTTAAAAAGTTAAATTAATAAAATAATATTTTGAATAGTATAAATATAATTTATTTTATCATATCTATTCCAATAGAAAAAAGCTATTTGAAGAGTCATTTATATTAGAGTAAAAAAAACAAATTTTTTTATTATTTCTTAATACGTTTAATATTATTTTTTCCACATGTCTATATTTAATTGGTTTATTTTTTAAGTGACCCACTTTGTTAGTTTTGGCTCTTTAAAGAGATATATAGAAATAGCATTTGTGGGAGAAAAAAAGCATTTTAACATTTTGTTTAGCTTCTCTCTTGAAGTATGCAAAATAAGTAAAGAAAAGCCAGAATATTAATTTTTTATTTTTGCTATCCATTTAGCTTCTCCATTGGAGATGCTCTTATGATTATTGATATTAATAATTATTAAAAATTTATCTGATTATTAATTTTAAAAACTATAGAAATTAATTAAAATGTACGGAAACTAACTATAATATTCTCACATAAATAAAAAAATAAAATTATTTGCCCCCAGTTTATTTTCAATTCCAGGTATATATAAAACCGAACCGCGAACGAATAATCATTTAACTTTTTCCGCAAAAACTGATGAAATGGCATGATGATTGCTGAAGAAATGTCCCACATAAACAGGCTACCTGCCTGGACCCGCCAAGCCAAATAATTCAGCGAGCGTGGGGTATGAAATAGAGAAAGGACAGTTTTCTTTTTATTAAAATAAGAAAGAGAAAGGACATGCTACGTGTCATAACTTTTAACCACAAACTCGAGCATCAATGCTCGAGGGGTCATGTACAAAAAGGGCACCCAAATTCTAAATCACAGCATCTCGACTTTTTAGCCTCTAATCTAATCCCGTGAGAGCACGCACGTGATAGATTAAGACAAACACGGAGGTTCTTGAATCCATAAATTCCCATTTTCACCGACGAATATTAACCTCTGTGAAAGCCGTAAACCCACCTTCCAGTTCACATTCATTCAGCGCGTCATTAACTGGCTACTTGATCAACAGTTGGAGCAGCTAGATCACTTGGAATCGCCCCCCCAGCTGCCAACGTGGAGTAAACTCCATCGAGGTGACGTGATCGATGAACATAAGTCGTGGTGAATCTACAATTACCTGTAAAGGTGTGTTTAAAAAATGGGTCACGCGAGTTTTAAAAGCCGATTCGTCCACTCGCGAGAGAGACTGCAACCATAATATTTTTTTGCTCTGAACCACAAGTTTTGGATTCACCCGTGAATGGTTTAATTCTGTTGTCGTGGACCTGCTACATGTTTCTTACTTATACTGGCCACAGAGAGCTAGAAAACAATAAAGAGTCACGAGTGTCGATACTGATTCGCTTCACTTCAAGCCACAGCATTCATATGTAACCACATTGCTAACTCCTTATGTTTGGTGTAATCAGAAATTTCTCCTTTTCTGTTTCTCTCTTTGACCTCGTGAAAGAGCAGTGATCAGGTGATCAACAATAAATGGAATCACATGAAATCATGCATGTATTATGATGCAATATATTTTCTTCATGAATGTGATATCTTTATTTGCCCTAATTTAAGTGGGAATTAAATTCCGTGAGAGAAAGTGACATCTCCAGTCAAATTTTGTGCTTTATGTATATCTGATGTTACGGTGGAAAATGCTATTTAAAATTATGTTTCTATTTAAAAATATATTAAAATAATTTTTTTTGAGATTAAAACCATGAGAGAGCACCAAAAATCCATTAATTTGATATTTTTTCACGTTAAACGTTTACAAACACAAAAACAAATTGCCTTGTAGTTTAACATGAAAGGGATGAATACAAGTCCTTTAATGACGTCTCATGATGATAGAAAAACCTAACAAGTAGTTTATCATAAACTAAAATAGAATGGCGTTGCGATGCGTAAGAAGGTTGATTGTCCGTGTTCAGGATACGGCTAAAATAACTGTCATAATAAGGGTTTGGCAGATGTAGTTAACTTGTTAGTTACAAAACACAATCAATCAAGACTCTGTTTAAGTTGTTGGCCTCTCTTCAGGGTTTTGTATGCGTACAGTATCATATATTGGAACGTCAAAATCACCCTTTTGTTTTATGTAGAGCCAATTTCTAGTTAACACCACGCATCGGGCTGGGTTGCTTTTGTTAGCATTCCTTTCATACGCATCTCATGTATCTTATCTTCTGGCTTCAATCGTAGGCACAATGACCATGTAGTTATTCAATTGGAACAGTCGGCTTAATTCTAATTCCTCATTAACTGCAAATAGCTATACGAGGAACTCTCCGATTTCAGTGAGCATGACAACTAATCAACTTAAAGTCTGGATGCACACTGATTGTATAGAACGTTTCCTGTGTGATCCATAGGCTATGCATGTAGAGGACAGGACTTGCTTCCATACCTTGTTTATTTTTCCGAAAAGAAAAAAAAAGGGATTTGTCTATGAATGCTTGTTTGTTGTTTTAGAAGCCCTGCACGCAACACAAGCCTAATACAACTGTTTTTGGCACTTTGCTCTAGAAAATATGGGCCACAAAGCAGTTTACAAGCTAGCTCTGTTGAAGACGCAAATCCTTCCCAGCCCTACCTTTCCCCTTTTAGGCAACTAAGAACAACAAATGATTTTCTATTGGAAAGGGGAAAGAACAACAGAGGAAAACTGACCATGTATGATGTATTATATATCAAATGAAGGGGAAATCATACTACTAAAGATGATAGAATTAATGTCTCGTCAAGTGCTCTTGAAACTAATCGTATCGTTGAGAGAACGGCCACTTGTGGCTTAGCCAAGCGATCTAGTAGTATTTTCCTCTCTCCCCTCCAAGTTTTAATAGAACTAAACAAAATGTGAGAAAACATGACAAACAGAAATAAAAGGTTAGATGAACAAATTGCTTTCCACTGAACTTTCAAGCGCGTTCTGCAAAATTTGCCACACAAGGTCAATCCTCCAAATTTAATCCCCAACTGTTATTAAAGAAACAATAATATTTCAGTCGACAGGAACATGACACGTGCCGACCATATACAACAGAACCATTTTTTGGAGGTCCTTTTATAGGAGTATAAATCAACCCCCCTTCCACTTCACTTGAGGCCCCTAGCAGCTGTTAAAAATTCTCTCTTGTGCTGTTTCTCACTTAATAACTTTGAGAAGCTGTACTTGTCATTGTTTTACATCGACAAAATTCTTGATTTCTTTTTATTTCTCACAGAACACACTGCCTAAACTACCACCCTTCGTTTCATTTTCATGGAGATCATTCGTGGTTTTTTTGCCATTTGCATTGGGGTGTCCCTTCTGCTTTACAATTCAAGCAATGTAGAAGGAAGGTACCATTACCATAAGCCAAAGAACAAGAGCTCCAAAAATATAGGGTCCCCCGTTTCTCCACCCCCTGATGATACCCCGGATCCTCAAAACCCCATTGCCCCTTCATCCCCTTCTAATCCTCCTTCAATCCCTTCAGACCCTTATCCGAACGATCCTGGAAATACCAGTTCAAGCTGCATTTTCAATGTAATGGATTATGGGGCAGTTGGTGATGGTTCCACTGACGACACCGATGCATTCAGGCAGGCTTGGAAAGAAGCTTGTGGAGTGGAATCTGGTGTTATTCTGGCTCCTTCAGGTCATTCTTTCATGATTACCTCAACAATTTTCACAGGTCCATGCAAGCCAGGACTTGTGTTTCAGGTAAAACATTTATATCCATGATTCTGATTGTTTTTGTATAACCTTGCCATGTCTAGTCTACTGTGGCTTACAGAAAATTGAAATGTGAATAGGTGGACGGGTACCTGATGCCGCCGGATGGACCGGATTGCTGGCCAGAAAAAGATAGCACAAAGCAATGGCTTGTGTTTTATCGACTTGACGGTATGACTCTCACTGGAAAAGGAACCATTGAAGGAAATGGAGAGAAGTGGTGGGATCTACCCTGCAAACCTCACAGGGTAATATTTCTTGAATGAAGTCAGCATTTCGTTAATTCTGTAATCGAACCAAATTAACATTTTCTGTCGCAATATGAAATGATTCCAGGGCCCAAATGGATCGACATCAAAAGGACCGTGTGATAGCCCTGCGGTAAGTTAAAATTTTCTCCAAGTAATTTAGATAAAAATTGAATCAATCACTACGTACTTTCGCCATACTTTAACCGCTACAAATTTGTTACTTGTTTCAGTTAATTCGCTTTTTCATGAGCTCCAATCTGGCAGTCAGTGGCTTAAGAATCCAGAACAGTCCCCAATTCCATATGAAATTTGATGGTTGTGAAGGAGTTTTGATAGAAAAACTGTCCATATCTTCCCCTAAACTTAGCCCCAATACTGATGGGATTCACATAGAGAACACTAAGGCTGTTGGCATATACGACTCTTCCATTAGCAACGGTACGAGAAACTACAAAAAAACACAACGCATTCTACTTTATAATCTCTCTTTTCAGATTAATTATCTGCTATCAAGCTGTTTCTAATAATGGATTCCTCAAATTAAACAGGTGACGATTGCATATCGATCGGGACAGGATGCTCGAATGTTGATATAGATGGTCTCACCTGTGGTCCCAGTCACGGGATTAGGTACAATCTTCTCTCTGTTTCAATTAAATAGTTATCATGGTTGTATTTAACTACCAACCACCAGTTCACTGCGTGAAGCTATTTTTTGGTCTGTTTTCATTACAGTTGAGGCTATGCTTGGCCCTACAACATGATGGCCATATGACAGTTTTTCTGTGTTCGATAAATACCATTTTGTCGACGCACAAATGTATGTATCATTTATCACAAAAAAGTAATTCAAAAAGTTGATTTAGAAAGGGAGAAAAAAAAAAAACCTAGCCAAGAACTTGATTTCCACCTTGACGTGCTCATCACATAGCAAAATGCCATTTTGCTTTTTTGCCAAAATTTTATAGAGAAAAAACTATCGATTGAGGCATGGCCTGTTGATTGAATGTGTTTTTATCTTTTCCTTTTCCTTTTCCTTTTCCTTTTCTTATAGAATTACAAATATGAAGTTCCACATGATTTTCATATTCTTGTTGAATTTACTTATATAGGGTGCACCAAGTTAACTCTGGTTCAAGATTCTAAAACCCTGCATTTTCCCTCTGTTTTCTGCAGCATTGGAAGCCTGGGAGTGCACAATTCCCAGGCATGTGTAAGGAACATAACCGTCCGAAATTCAGTAATAAAAGAATCAGACAATGGACTGAGGATCAAGACATGGCAAGGCGGCACGGGTTGCGTATACGACATAAACTTTGAAAACATCCAAATGGAGAATGTTAGGAACTGCATGAACATAGACCAATACTACTGCCTATCGAAGGCTTGTCTAAATGAGACCTCAGCTGTCTATGTCACAGGCGTTACATACAGGAACATTAAGGGCACATATGATGTTAGAACCCCACCAATACACTTTGCTTGTAGTGACACTGTAGCCTGCACCGATATAATTCTATCAGATGTTGAGCTTCTCCCTGAAGAAGGTGAATTGATGGATGATCCCTTTTGTTGGAATGCCTATGGAACTCAAGAAACAGTGACTATTCCTCCTATAAATTGTTTAAGAGAAGGACAGCCTGAGAGTCAAGGGGAGGTCTCCTCTGTTGGTTGCTGAGATATAATTGCAATCATACTAGTAGTTTTGGTTATTGCCAATACTATTGTACCATATAGGACAGGCGTTACATACAGGAACATTAAGGTCACATATGATGTTGTAGAACACGGGCTGTTTTTTCTTACCTTCGACTGTGTAATTGATTGTTTTTTACTTCCTTTCGTAGTGCCATAGATTAGAGTGGATTTTACCATCATTATTATTATATGAAAGATTTGAGTTTTTATTTTTATTTTTATTTTTTTGAGAAAGACGATTTACGTATTAACATACCAAGAAGATACACCGATGCCCCCACCACATACATCCCCCCAAAAAAAAATTCTACAGTTTTTTTTCACTTTGAAATGAACTCAAAATATCTAATCGCAGGGAGTTATCAAGTTTAATGGATTTTGGTGGACTTGATTTTTATAGCTTTTCTTTACAGTCAAGCTATCATATTTAAAGTTCAAACTATAAAACTACCACCAGCATGTTGATCTCCAATATATCAAATCAAGGGCATCAATCAAATTACTCAGCAACGAAAAAAGGAAGGCAAATAGATATCTACATGAATATACTATAAAGAAACAACTTTATTTTAACCACGCGCTTAGCCCTATTGCCCTTTCACCGTTGGGTTGCCACTGAAGGGGAAGCAGAGAAAGAGACGAAAACCACACACACGCTTCACTGAAAACAATCCAGCTAATAGTCTAAGCCCACCAACAAATGGGCTAAGTAGGCCTATATGTTCCAGTTTACACAACCCAATAAATGCAACAACATGCACCAGAAACGCACCGCCAAGCAGTTTCTTTTTCATTTTCACCGCTGCAATAGCAAATTGAGACGCTCGTTCACGCGTCAGTTGTCTCTCTCTCTCTCAAGAAACGATGCCGTCATTGCAAACTGCGCTGCCTCCTGAACTAGCCAACAACGTAATTAGAGTTAAGTATCATTTTATTTCTGTCTCAATTAAATCTACACTAGTAGTAATCATTCAGATCCCTGATTTTCATGGCTTTAATTGCAGCTTTACCGTGAATGTCTTCGACGAGCTAAATATATTGGTCATCAAGTAAATAATTTCTCTCTACTTATTTATGTTTTGATTAATTGAGCTCATTGATTAGATTAGCGACACTCAACATAGCTGCTAGATAAGTCAGACTGTGCCGGAGTAGCTCCTGCTAAGGTGCTAATTTTGTGCGGCCTCTAGAGCTAACACTAGACATCTTCTAAGCTTGAGAGTGGAGGTATTATCCATGCATGCAACTCAGAGTAACTGTGAAGTGGAGACTGTTTTATTATTTTTAATCTTCGAAATCATTGGCTGATTTGGAGCAGTTTGTGTTTCTGATGAGGCATGCAATGGAGTTGTCCACCTTCTATGGATGCTCTATTGGCTGGGTGTTTCTAGTTTCGGAGAATTCCTGAGAAAATATGTTGTTCTATGTTATACTGGTCGATTTGGCTTGCTCAGATGAGTTAGTTTTCTAAAAGGTGTTACGTGTCTGGATTAATTAAAGTAACCATGGATGGCTTTCCATATAGCTCTTCTGATTTAGTTTGATTTGCGGATGGTATTATTAGAAAGGAAATTACGTTTTCAATTCTCCTGGATTGATGAAGTTGAATACTGATGGCTTGTTGCTTGGTAAGCTTGGGCTTGCTGGTGTTGGTGGGTTTTGAAATATGGTTTCTCGTTCTCAATATTTGCATGCATTATAAATTCTAATTTTGTTCCCCTGCTAGTTGCACTTAAAGCACTTGTGATCTCAATTAAGAGGTATGGTGATTGGTGACAGACTGGTTGTTGAAACAGATTCAGCATTGGTGGTTGGTTGGATAAAGCAGGGGATAAGCCTTGGAAATACCATGTCGGTTTTGTGAATTCAGTCTTTTAGGAAGCCGTGTGATCAAGTAGGTTTTTTCCATACTTTGTAAGAAGGGAGTAGCATGGCTGATTTGTTAGCAAGGCAAGGGGTTCAGAGACCATCTGGTTTTGTTGTTCGGCTATACTTTGTGTTTTGGATAACAGTTGGGTTTTGAGCATACTCTACTACAAGGTTTGTTGATGAAAGGTCAACCAAAATTTTTTTTTGGTTATCCAAGATGCCTGAATGGTGGTACTCTGATGTGGAATTGGGGTTCTGATTTTGGTATTCAACTCTTACTTTGGTTTGTTGTATAGTTATGTTAGATGAGCCATGTTGGCACTCATCAACATCACCTAGAATGCTACTGGTTGTTGTTTTAACACTCCATCCTCCTTGGGTGACATGCTCAAGCTATAAGAGGTGGCATGATAAGGCTTTAAGATCTAGGCTTTTTCTTCTTTGTTGGTGATCTGGTGTGTAACTCCACCCGTGTGGGTTTTTGTAATTTCCTGTCCTTGCAGTAACTTCTCTGCAATGGAATTTAAAGAATCTAGTCCTGGCTTCTTAAAAAAAGAATGAAAAGAAAAAAAAAGGGGGCAACATCAGTATTTTCTTGTTTCAATTAGCTTCAATTACTTATTTTTAGTCGATGTGTTAATATTTGTGTTTTAATTATCCTGGCAGCAACATAACACGGAGCTTCTTGTCAATATGGTAAGGCAGCAGTTTAAAAGAAACAAACATGAGACTGATCCAGAGAAAATTCAAAAGTTGAAGGACGAGTAAGTTGAAATTCGCTTTGTTTTCCACAATATTAATTTTTAGCTTCTTCTTGTGTTTGTTTCATTTCATGTAATATGCCATATGTCCATGTTTTAGGAACGGTTTCGCTTGCTATGTGTCGAGTATCTAGTAGCAAATTACTTGATTAGGCAACCAAGATGAAAATTTTATTGTTTTATATTTAAAGTGCAAAACAGCTCCTTGTTTAATTTGTTTGGTCGAATACCAAGGTGGATTGTAGGATACACTTCGACTTGTAGTTTGTTGTTCTATTTTTTATGGGAACGAGTTTGACGTCTTCTCCGTGATTGCAGTGCAGCGAGGGGGCTTATAAATCACATACTCTATGAAGCTGAGAGGCTGTCTGGTCGTAGAGCGATCAAGAGTATTTAATGTTTCTTCAGAATCTTAAGTAGAGGAACGGGCCCCAGGATACAGTTGGTGAGTCAAAAGAAGTTTTAGGCCGTCAAGCAGATAACAAAAGGGGTTTTTTTCTTAGTCGTCATCAATATCGCGAGCGTTAGAGGACCATATACCTAATGGAATTTGCATTAATGGAAAGATTCCATGCTGGCAATGCATGCGGTTTTCTTAATAAGTATATCTTTCTTTACTTTCTTTCCTTCTTTCTCTCTTTTTTTTGCTTTCTTTTGAACAACCTTTGCAATTTCAAAGATGCTGCTGCCCATAAACAAACAATAAATGGTAAAAGACTTGCAGTTCACATGGAAATCTACGGTGAAAGATCCGATATTTACAAATGGGTATAGCCACACGAGTAAGGAAACAGCTATTAGCTAATCACAGCTATGGTAGGCAATTTATAGTGGATTTTCCTTCACACGAATTTATTGGATTGGAAACAAGATTTATGTGTGAAAATTGTAAAGGTGCATGCCATGTGTGAAAGTGATAAGGTGAGGAGGATAAGAGAGATTTTTTAAACCGGAAACTTTAAATCAAAATCCCTTACAACATATGTGTTTCTACTGTTTTCACTTGGATCAATTAAAATGTCGTAAGCTCTAATTTAAGAGTTAATTGAATATCTTTTTTAATAAAAAAGTAAAACTAGGAAAAGGACCAGCAAATAACCCATCCATCCTTATCAAAGCCCCTAAGATATTTATGAGCTTATGATGGTACAATGGTTGAATTGTAATTTTAAGAGGATACAAAAATAAAATAAAATAATATATATAGAGGAGATGTTTTTTTTGGCACTACTATTTCATAATATTCATCAACGCCCCGCCTTCTATCAGCTCCGGCCATCCACCAATACAACCACTCAAATTATAGATATAATCACTATATAACCATTATTTTATGTCATTCCACCATAATGCTTTATCACCATTTTATTATCAATATAATTATTATTTTATGACCATCTTGTCATAATTCTCAAACACTGCTATCCTTGCAACAACAACAAAAAGTAACTACCATTCCATCATTATTGCTCTTGTTATCATTGCCATAACAACCACCATTTTGTGGCTACCAGTCTACTATCACAAATATAACAGTTATAATCTCACGACTACCATCAACATCCACTTATTTTTCTTATTTTATTACCATTATTTAAAAAAATCATAAATGAGAAATAATACATATTATAGGAAAATATTTTTCTTGATATATCTAAACAGTAAAAAATTATTTATTTCGAAAAAAACATCCATAGTCAGGAAAACATTTTCCACGGAACAAATGCACCCGTAGCTACTTCATTAAGTAGTAACGACATGCCTTGATAACGTGCAGTAAAGGCACGAGAACTCAGAATTGAGGGGTGGGTTGTGTTGAGCTTTAGCCTTGGATCGTGTGGTACGGAAGCTCAAAGGGCAAAGCAGCCGCACTCTTACAGGCCGTGGATGATTCAGACTAATGTTAATCTCTTGAAACATCCATTGCAAGCTAAGATGGAGCAGCCTGCTAAATTTGATTTGTTTAGTAAGGCGTGTATTTCTGCAAAGAAAATGGACGGTCATCCCAAGCTGAGAAATGTCTGAAGTTGGGTAGATTCGTTCTAGTATCCAGAGAATGAGATCCTAATGGATAATGCTCGTTGCTTCTGCACAATTTGATTCAAATTGCTTGCAGACATTCTAATGGATAAATGTGTCGTTGCTGATTATTACCTTTTGGGGTCAAGAGAATAACACTTCATTTGAGCAGAAAATTTTGAGTTCCATCAATTGACTTCTTAATTGATGGAATTCTGCGCCCCCCCCCCCCTGTATATATATATATTTTTAAATTCTAACCACTTTTTCCTAAATTTGATAATCGTGATTCTCCGATTCTCGGACTAAATGGTCCTCTTCCAGTTCCACCTAATCGAGGACTACAATCCCCTCGCACTTCACTAACTCGAGGGCTATGCACCTTATCGGAAAACCGTGGGCTCTGAATGCCCCTGAATTCCTTTGATGCTGTCGCATCAGAACTTTGTACTCTGGGGCTGCACATGCGTTTTATCTCCCCCCTGCTTCGAGTGATGATCCCATCTAAAATTTCTCCATCATCTGCAAATGAAACTGCCCTGCTCATCTCTGCCTCCTGATATCAAACAAACAATCAATCAAACATGCAAGAAACATAAGTTGCCATGAGTAACTGATTGACCCCTCGTTGTGCCTGTCGAAAACTTCAGTTGCATTAAAATTACAACAGGACTGTATAGTTGAATGCACATGATCGACAAACGACATATACTCATGTAATAACACTATAATTGCTTTCTTTGTTTTGTCAAATATTAACGTGAATCAGATATTAAGTTGATAAAAGCTACCGGTTTAAAACTGCTTGTAAGGAGGGAGAATAAAAAGCTTACAGTTGCTAGACTGAATGATAAAGCAGGAATTTCTTCATATTCTGCTGCATCCAAATCCTGAAGGTGCACTGCTCTGAAAAACTTGGGCAAAATGTATTGTCTCACAGGAACCAAAAGCATGATCAACAAAGGGAAAAGAACTCCAGCAATTGGAATCCACGTAATACCAAAACAGACGAGCAAATAAGCAGTCTGGAAAATTGTGAATATCGCAATTGTCTTGAAAGGTACGCTTTCCACAAAACTGGTATGGTACTCATCCAGCAATCTGAAAAGGTCAAAAAACGAGGCGGCAAAAGAATAGAGTTTAGTTATTTGCCAAGAAAATCAGAGAGATGGATGAGATAAAAATAAGGGAGAAGAAAGTGGTCCCAGGTGGCTACTTGTATCTCCGGCTTGGAGCAGTGAACAGCAGTAAGATGCGCTCCCAGAACTGATTACCCGGTAAGCTCTCAATGGCCATAAATGCAAAATAACCCCATAGTACTGAGGTTGGGATCTTCTTAATGAAAGGCATGGCTGCAACACATCCTCCTACCATTATAGCTTGAAGCAGATTACTGAGCCGCTGCTCTTTCACCTCAACTGGTAATAAATCATCAATCTCCTTCTCAATGTCAAATACTGTCTCATCTACTGGGGCATCAATATTTCCTATGCTTGCCGCCATCTGAATTGTTGACTCTTTCAACTCCTTTAATCCCTGCCCACGCAACATGCCAACGAGTGTAGGCATTTTAATAGTGAGCCCATGCTAATCAATCATATTTCAGAGAAAAACATTTAAGAACCAAGATTATTTTGCTGCCAGAAGGTTATGCATAAATTATCTCAAGATGATGATTTCAGTGTCTCAAAACTTCCTAAACCTTTGGTTGCTATTTGCCATCTTAAATTCCTAGGCTTCCGGATTCACAACTATGATACTTACAATTGGAGACACAATTTGATCATCAACAGTAATCTTTTGATGTATGGAGTATCTACAAAACAATAAACAAGTGAAAATACCCGAGCAGAAGGTTCTTGGTAAATTAACGGGGTCTGCATATGTTGATAAGCTTCTTGCATGCTGTCGTACACTTGCCCTAGACTTGCATCCTTACCCATACATTTGCGTGCTGTTGCCACAAGTCGATTACGAAGTATCTGCACATGACATACAAGAACTAGTGTGAAAAAACTAAGCATTTGTCAGTGGATTGGTGCATATGAATGTCCATGTGATCAAGTGTTTTCAATTTTTTCATTATTTATCTCTGGGAATTTTAAGGATGCTCATGCTGGTGGCAAACATGAACTATCAGTCAGAGGCCGAGGAATGGAAATGCAGAATAATACAGTTAGTTGCATAGTTGAGATGTATACTTGGTGCTTCAGTGTAGCTAAACTCTTAGTATGCATTGGAGATTGTGGAATGACACCATTTGATGGAGGAATTCCTATAAGACCACACAGTATGACCTGCCACAAAATTTTCAATATTTACCAATTCCCTACTTTTGTCATCTAGAAGCGAAGTAAATCAAAAGGGTTGGCGTGCAGGAGAGCAGAATTCTTATGTACCATAAATCCCAAGAGAAGCAGATCATAGTGGAAAGAGGGTGGTTTTCTCAAATTAAATTCTCTCTGTTGAGCAAGCTGAGATGCTACACTGTGGTCGAAATAATACAGGACTGCAATCATTGTTGCTGGAATGAAAGCTCCAATTATATAAAGAACTGGCACCCTTAGCATATCCTGTTGAGTTGACAAAATAGAATGTTAATACAACTTTTGTGTCTAGAGGATGGGAAAACTGCAAATTCTATCGATTAGTCATGCCTTCATGACAGTCCAGTTCTCAAATGCGCCTGGTGACCATGGATTGGGGCTAAAAAGACGCCTTGGGATTCCTTTTGGAATGCTTCCTGATGGTATGTAAGAAACAGCAGTCCAGACCAAAACCATCAAAGGCACACCATAATCTGCTATAAAGCCTCGAAGCCATCCTATAAAAAGTAACGGTAATAAATTCAGTGACTCGGTGATTTTGATTTTTTTGTGTTGGATATACAGACATGAAGTTGGGTGACTGGAAGTTTCACTCAAAGTTCAATGTTCTTACCAGAACCATAGCGCCAAGACCTAGCTTTTCTGCTCCTTAATCCAGCTAGCAGAAGTCCAAATGATAGTACCAAAGCAAACATCCCATTCGCAAATCTCCATGAAGGTTGAAACTCAACTGACTTTGGATTCTCTCTCCTGGGTATACCAAACTCATTGACAAGTCCCTAACAAACCCCCATATAAATCAAAAACTTCAGCAAAACTGTAGGAGGCATTGTATAAATAACAGAAACTAATGAAATAAATCAACAATTGAAAAACTAAATCTTTTGCAAGTTATGTTATTGTTTTACTCAATTCTTAGTCACGTTAGAATTAAAGTAATTTTAGTCAATTCTGTTGCTCAGCTGATAACATAGAAGGACAAAGAAAGAAAAGAGATTGGTTTCCTTACTTTTACAGCTTCCTGCATGAAAAGCATGGCAATCAGAAGGCCAAACAATTCCCCTGCTACACGAGTAAATCTACTAATAATCGAGCAAGCTCCTAAGATAGACAGCAGAAAGAGCAAGATAGCAGTCCATACACACACCCTGCCCATCAGAGTAACCGTTAAGTGCTAACACAAGGCAGGCACACCTAAAACTTATAAAGGCCTCAAATGTTGATTCAGGAGAAGAAAATAATGATCCAATCTACATCCAGGAGTGTAGACAATACCATCCACTCCATGCTAAGAAGAGCTTTGATCCCAGATCAGGTATGTTTTTAGCAAAATTGAACATAAATGTATACATAATTACAGTTGGCTCTGCCACTCCAAGGATCAGCAAAGGCTGACCCCCAATAATGGAGTGAATAATTCCACATAATGCAGTTGAAGCCAAGGTCTGAACAGCTGTGAGAACCCCATCTGTCAATAAAAGAAAGCAGGAACATGATAAATACGCTACCAGACAGGTGTATGAAGAGAGTTCGCTGTAAAATTGGAGCATAATGGTTTACCTGTATCTCTATCCAACTGCTCTCCAAATGAAATGACTGGAATTGCTGATGCGAAAAATATATACGTGGTCGGAGCCAAAATCCTAAAACAAATGTGAGTAAGAATCCGAGCTAGCACCGTTATTTTAAGACAAAATTCGGCGAAAAGAAAAAACTAGCAATTGAAACAGCCAGGAACTTTCACACTGGACCCTGTCTAAAGCACAATCCTACAGTATGATTTGAATATTATAGTTGATCCTTCATGCCAACAGATACCTGAAGCCCGCCTTGAAACCACCAGTCCAGTCCTGCTTGTAACACTTCAATCTCCCTTGAAGATCATTCTTGATTCCGCGAAATGGCACGAAGCTGTCTTCCATGACTTCTTCTATGACCAAGGCAGTAAATCACCTCCTTTTGCTTTAACTATGTGCCCGAAACACGAAGCTTTCGACAAAGAAGTTGCTTTTACGGTTGTGTTTCAGATGCAAATAATGTTCGCTTGATTTGTAGGCCTATAGACAACCTGAGGATTTTTACCCAAAAATAAAATAATAAGCGGAATGAACTTGATCATCGTGAAGTTGTTAGATGAATGTGGTAGGTCATCTTAATCAAACAAATCTATCACTACGACACAAGACAGTCAAATCTGTGCACTTGAAGCACAACAAAGAATCAAAAAACAAAAGAGCACTACATCAATGAAAACTGAGTGTAGATGTGTTACCCAGGTAGCCAGACAAGCCACAAATGCGTGAATCTAAAATGATAGGCATTTACTAAAAACTTGTCATTTTATGAGAACTCGATATTTACCTTGAAACAATGTTGAATCTTGGACACAGAGAAGGGCAGGAAGGAAAGCTCCGAATATAAAGACCTGAAAAGGGAACACTGTGGATTTGATGCTGGTAGTGATGTGGGTCAAAAGGGAGTGAAAAGGGCATTGCTACGCAGCAAAAATACAGACATAGAACTTGTATATAATAAACAAGCCTGAGAAAAGAAGAGACTTTCTACAGATAAATAAATAGTGCGATTGATGTAAACTGAAGGGATCCAAAGTAGATGCAATGTGGAATATTTACCAACTCAAAAGAAATGAAAATGCAAGGGAAAAAAGGAAGAAGCAGCTTTTGGCTTAGCTTTCAATGTGAGAGAGAGAACCGATAAAGGGGTGCTTTTTCATGTGTCTGTATGCATGTATTGTTATATGTCTGCTTCTGTGACTGTGAAAGAGAGTGTGCCAGTCCATGACAAGCTGGCTACAAAGAAGCATCCAAGTAGCTTCACTGATCTCTACGGTGATGTCCATTTTCAAAGCTTTTCCTTGTGTGGGTGTGTATATTTTTGTGAGCTTGGCTGATAGCATGTTAGAATAATTTATCCTCAAATTAATAAACAAATACATCCTTGTGCATATTCGTATCATTATTGGAGCACAGATTGCGGTGTGGTTTAGTTGAAAATTAAACTCTGTACCATGATCTTTTGTGAATTGTACCTTGACTCTCTATGCATGCATGTCGGATACACACTAACATCTCATAAGCGGTGTTAATTCATAATTATAATACTTGAGTCTTGCTTGTTAAGTTGTCATTCTAGAACAATATTATTATTATTATTATTATTATTAACAACAACTAAAGCAGGAAGGGTAAACAGCGTAACTATTTTTACTGATCTCAAAGTTACTATTTAAAAAAATTAATTGATCTTAAAAATTATTTTTTACATGAATCATTTTAAACCCAAATCAAAGTTAAATTGTATTTAATGTTTTGAAAGGGTTAAATTAAAAGATAAAAAACTAGATTGATAAAAAGGGATAAAATAGATGTTAGGGCTGTAATTTATTTGAATTAATCTTTCATCTTTTTAAGCTATGAGGTAAGTAGTCTATCTATTTTTTTAAAAATATATTTTGATATTAAATTTTATTTTTTGTGTTTTAGTTCTTTTTAGATAAACTAAAAAAAAAGATAGTTGGATTATAGTTTAGAGAAAAAAGTTATAGACAAGTAAGATCTTGACCATCAAGACGATTGATTGTTGTGTTGAAATATTTTACATGATAAGAATGTTTGAGATTATGTGTTTTCTTCACTTAAAACAACTAAAAATATGGATATAATCTTAAAAAATTTTAAATTTTTTTATTAATTTTCAGGTTTTAAAGTGTTTCTTTTTTCTTTTTAGGTCCAGGATTGATTTAACAAGATTTCTAATGTGTTTTGGGTCGTAGTTACCTTTAAAATGGATCTTGGGTGGGAAAAAAAATCATATATATTTTTTTTATCATGCCACTAGTTGAATTCTAAGATTTTTATGAATTTTTTTTATATAATTAACTATAATAGATAATATGTCATCTACCTTAATAAATTTTTAAAATTTTGTGTGCCTTTCTTAACTTGGCCAGGGGCTAAGTATGACTTATCAGGCCTAGCGATGCTTGGCCTTATTTATATATGTATATACACATGCACATGCATATTAATGACTTTTTTATATGTTTTTTTTTGTCACACTAGCAGTCAAATTTTAAGATTTATGCATTATTTTTTTTAATTTCTAATTAGCTGGTATGAATGATGCATCATCCACTCTAATAATTTTTTTTTTTAAAAGGCTCATGTGCACCTTTCTTGACTTGGCCAAGAGCTAGGTTTGGTTTCTCCAGCCTAGTAGTATCTAATCTTATTTTTTTAAAAAAATATTTTTTTTTATATTAATAGCTTTTTTTCTATGTTTTTTAAATAATATTTTAATTAACATGTCTTCTCAATTATTAATTTTTTTGGTTTTTCAGCTTTTGTTGAATAACAATTACTTTTTAATTATATTAGACATGTTTATTTTTTTAAGTTAGTATGATTTATCTGCATGTTTCATATAAATTAAATATTTATTTTTTATAATAATTTTAATATGTGCAACCTTGTAAGATATTTTTTTATTTTATTTTATCCAATAAATTTTATTTGCGTTCGTCTCTATTGCAAATTGATTTTCTCAAACAAATTCATTAAATATAACCATATATATATATATATGACCCGTGTTGCGATATTAAATATCTTGATATGCATTGATCTCTTGATTTTTCTAATTATATTTTTTTTTATCATTAATCACTTTTATTTATTTATTTATTTACACAATAATCCGTGATTTATTTAATTGGTCGTGTGCATAATGGAATTTATGATTTTTCATATTAAAAAATACAATGAAAAAAATCTATATATGTTTAAGGTTTTTTTTTAATCATGTATTAGTGTTTTTAATTTGATCCTTGTTTTTATATTTTTTTTGTCTCAACTTTTTTTATATCTTTTTAATCTAAATTAACAATGTATTATTTTTTTTATTTGTTTTGGTCCTTGTCAATCGAGTTTTCTAATATATATATGTATGTATATTTTTTTGGCATCTCTTTTTCTTTCCACGTGATTCAAATAAAACCAACTTATTTAGTTGGTTAAATTTATAATTTAAGTTATTAAATTTTTATAATTTTTTAAAATATAATAATAACATTTAAATATATTTTTTAAAAAACTAATGCAGATTCGCGTATAGGCAATCAAGAAGTTTCTTTAAACACACCAAATTATTATATGATATTCTGATTAAAATTTAATTTAGACATACAAAAATTGATCGAGAGCGAGTCAAGGCGGGAAAAAAAAACATGTCCACACGCCAAAGGATATGAATGTAAATCTTTTAGTACTATTTTAATCAAGCCAAAAGTTGTGGAAGATGCTACGCCTCACTTTTCACGAGTTAATTATAATCGAGTACCTGTAAATAATCAAAATAAATTAACTTATCTCTAGAGCATTAAATAATTTCTCAGCCAAATTTGATCATGTGTAGCTCAGTAGTATTTTATTTCAAACAATATTTTTTTTCCAACTATCTAGGTGGTGGTCAAGTGGTAAGGACTTGGAATCAAGGGGTTTGCTCCCTCTGTGGTCTCAGGTTCGAGTCCTTGGTTGCTCATATGATGGCCACTGGAGGCTTACATGGTCGTTAACTTCAGGACCCGTGGGATTAGTCGTGGTGCGTGAAAGCTGGCCCGGACACCCACGTTAATTTAAAAAAAAAAAAACAATATTTTTTCCTCTAGCCAATCTTTCCATACCATCTACTTGTTTCTCTCCCATTTTTCATTTACTTAAACAAAAATAAAATAAATAATAAATAATATGAATTGGATAAAAGGATAAGAGTACAATTGTATTTATAAATATAGAGATTGAATATACAGTTTATGAACCATGAGGACTAATTAATAAACCTTGATAAACTACCAGAACTAAGTTATAATTACTCCGGTCCTGAGAGGGAAGAAACGTTGACCATGAAAAACATGTTGATGGCATTTCTTCTAACAAAACCCGTTTCTTGTTCTACAAAAAGAAAAGAAAACAATTTACTCGGAGTGGACAGGTTTGAAGAAGAAATTTTGGTATTTGTACACCCGTATGGCTGGCATTACATATACATCCAAAAAGAAACATGACCTGTAAATGATAACAAAATGTATATCCTTAGCGGGGTCATGATGATAGAGAGCGGTGATATGATTTGAAAAACGTGATGATATGATACAAATTTGACGTGTTAGGTTCATTTCATCTCTTCACACTAAATTCTCGGGGACCTTAATCTCGACGCTCACCTTACCAAGGAAGAGATTAGATTCCGGTTTCAGACTGTGGAAAAGTATTTAAAAAGTTGAGTGCACAAACTCGGGCCTACAAGAACGCACTCCCCTGCAGAATTTGAGCCCTTGAGCCATAGTGACGATCATGGTACAATCAACGGGGGAAAACATGAAAAACCAAATATAACTGCCAAAGAACAAGTCGGTAAAAGAAAGCAAATACAGCAATTCCGTGTTGATGTTCTTGCATTAGGTCAGCCGAGGAGTATTTGATCGAGCGAGCATTTGTCCAAAACAGAAATCATTAGAAGTGAACATTTTGTCCCATCCTTCGTTTTTTTTTTTTGTTTCTCACAAAACTTGAACCTCACTCAATACCTTAAGGTTTTGAATCATGACAAAGCCTTTCCGGTGAAAAAGACAAACTCATATCATCCAAGAAGGCTGTTTCATTTTGTCCGAATCAAGCGATAGGCTGAAGAGTAGGCCCTTCTTTTATTGGTAGGTAGCTGTGGCCATTGTATCTGAGAGGCTAAAACGCACGCTCCTCCGTGGGCCTTGACGAGTGTCAAGTGTATCTAACCTCCCAGCGTCACTTGTAAAATTAATTACATCCCTTTCTCTCTCTGATCCACTACTTCCCTGAGCTGCCGACTTGTTGGGTTTTTCCGTCCCAGGTTGGAATCTCAGAAGTTCAAGTCACCACATGCTCCACATGAGTTCCACACTAGGTGCCCTTGGTCAGAAAGAACCAAGCGATAAAAGAAAGACAATTCTTGCATATCCAATCACTAACAGCAAAAGCCTTCTACACGATAACAGCTACAAACTTGCGGAGAAAGATAACAACTCTATCTATAGATAATTAGAGATGAGTAAGGTAGTAAAATGCATTGATCATTACGGTGTGAAAAAAAAAACATGAAGAGTTTCCAAGATTTATAAGATATCTCGTGAAAAAAATCCACAAGAATAATTATTTTATTTTTCGTGGGTTAAAACACGATGCTGGTGGCACCATTCAGATTGTTTGATGCTGCCAGCAAACACCTCGTAAAAATGACATACATCACAAAAATACGTTTGCTCTTGGTGAACAGAGAGCTTGGGAACAAACCATCAGCTACTCCATGACCATTGTAATTAAGAGAGAATCAATACTGATTGATGAGCAAAACATGAAAAAGGCCCTACTAAAATACATAAAATAACCCAACCAGGGAATCTGGCAAAAAAGCTAACAAATAATTAAATAAATAACACAACAGATCAGGGACGGACACTCCGATTTCAAAACCTTCTTCAATGGAGTAAAAAACAACTTTGGTATTCTCCAATGAGATGCCACTGATTTATTGATTGCATAGATAACACTCAATGAGAATCTCCAATAACAAGTAAGAGAAGACACTCACCGATAAGGATCCAAGGAAAAATCTACTCATTCAGAAAATAATGAAAGTCAGATAAAATCTAATATCATGAAACTATACATCAACATGTAGAAGTTCTTTTGTTTTTGCTCTTCGATTGTGTTCTCAAGTCAGAATGAAGCTGGTTAGAGTTGCAATTTACTGAAATATATCAAAGGGGCAAATATTTCAGCTCTCAACCCGCAATGGTGCAGCATTTTCCAATCATTAGAAAATAGCCAGCCTTTTTTATTGATTAAATTACAATGAGTATGACATACCTTTATCTTGGAAGTTTGAAGCGAATAGCTAGCGGAGGACCTGAAGTTCAACCAGAACAGTATTTAAAGAGAAGAAAACCACACGAATGAAGATGTATTTACCTAAACAAATGGAATACTTGATGATGATTGTTATCGACATCTCTTGTTGTAAGAGATTAAGCAAAGCAGATCACAAAATCTCAATCTATTAACATCCCTTGTATCTGTCCATTCCATAATTAAACTCCAGGGCTTTGACTCTTGTAGTTTATGGACCTTCTATTCTCAAGCACAAATTTACAAAATCGGTTAGTTGACATTTTCCTCACTTTATGCCCATATCATAAAAGAGAGAACCTGCGGCATTTCCTCAAATTCAAAAGGTCTTATTTCAAGCAGAAGGCACTGCAACAACAAGCAAATTTCAAATTTAATCAATCGTACATTGCACGACAGAATTCTTTGTATCTTTGAAGGAAGGAGCTAAGGTTGCATGGTATTTTTCCTTTCAAACCAGCAAATCCCACCCCAAATAAATTCGAAACATATAATTAGTAGATCCAAACAAGGGCTATGAATGAAGTAAATCAAGGGGGCCAGGAAGCAAAAGAGAACAAAAGTCGACCAAACCAATTCGAATTTTCCAACTTCTGTAGCCCACATTCCTATAATTCCATTCTCGTTTTTACAGTGATCCGCTATGCCAAAACTATTTTATAGAAAAAACTGAAGAAGAAAACCCATCAATGGCAAACCTTCCAATGTCATCAGCACTGAGACCCCAGTTTACCAAAAGCACCACCTTTGTCCAGTTTTAGAGACTTGGGATCAAGTGGGATAGTACCCACTGTTAGATAACCAGAAGATTCAGCGATTCTGTTAACTTTAACAGGCATTGATCCTACTGTGACAATATCAGCAGATTTGTTAGCAGCATTTGGTGAGAGCTTAGATTCCACCTGTGTCGGGTTTATATCAAGTGAGCCAATCTTTAACACAGGTCTGTTATCGTCATCTGCATCAGCTGTATCTTGCCCTGAATCTTTATCCCTGCTTGAAATTTTAACATTTGAATCTGAAGAAAGTTGCTTAGTGGCAGAGGTCCCAGTGTTCTTCAAGCTGTTAAATTCATTCTGATCAATAATCTTCTCATCTTTGTTTGTCTCGGTTTTTTTCCAGCTGTTATGATAATTTGGAATCATAATCTTTTCATATTTGTTTGCCTCAGTTTTCTTCGAGCTGTTAAGATCAGTCATATCATCATCTTTGTTCAGTGACTGCTGCACAAGACCATTTAGCTCATGGGCAGGATTTAATGCTGGTACAAACAATGGGGATTGGAAGGTTTTAAACATAAGCCTGGCCTTTTCTTCCTGCATAATTTTCTGACGATTCTCATAGTACACAAAGTCATCAAGTATAGAAGTCTTCAAAGTCATCAAGTATAGAAGTCTTCAGTGGGTGATTTTTGAACATCTTCAGCATCTCTAAACCTTGCTTATACATTATCTGTGAGAAATAGAAATCCAATCAGAAGAAATAACCAGCAAATTGCATTTACATAAACCAAGGGGAAAGGGGTTCCCAGTAAACAAAACAAAAATCATTACCCAGAAGAAGAAAAAAATTAGATAACTATCAGACTATAAAAATTAGATTGTGTTTTTTTCTTTTTTTGATGGCGTGATAGTGAGTTAAAACTTTTACAAAGTAATAATACAGAGATTCTCGTATCATATATAATAGTAAATTCATGCTGGTTCCCACAAAGCTACTATAAAAAGAATTATAGAGGAATAAAAGTATACTATAGCCAACTGCAGGAGCTTTAGTATCAGATTGGACAGGGGCTAACATTTACTAAGGTGCTCAGAAACACCAGACACAATGAAAAAGAAACCCACAGATCATACCTCTTGAGTGTCTCTGCTATTAGTCACTGGCTTATTCTCATTATTCTCCAATATGATGTGCCTCAAGCTTGAGTTTGGTACATCTTTAATAAAATGCCACTTAACAAGAAAACTCCCACTCCATTTATCTTGCTGCCAAAAGTCCATGTCTCTATTGAAGTCTACAGGACCAACCATCTCTGCAACACCACAAAAATGACCACTAGCATTAACCTGTATGAAGACAAGATTGCATCGGTGAGGAACAGTGGGTGCAGAAGACATCACACAATTAATATAGGTCTCCTCCATTCTCCAGTTTGAGAAGAGTGATAATTGTTAAAAAAACAACGAGGTATCCATTAACATAGAACTCACAGAAAAAAACAGAAAGATAGGGCAGCCTCTAGGTCTTCCCAAATCTAGTTTCTGTGCATATTCAAATGCACTGTGCAGCTTTTTGTTTCCATGAGGTGTAGATGACCACACGTTATATTTGATGCTCTTGTGCACATCATCCTCACTATACGATTTTATTACAAAAAACTTTGCATCTGCATAATCGGTTGAGAAATCATCCTTGTTGTACTGGTCAGTCTGTATAACGATGTTGCCTAGCCCATTATTATCTCTCACTCTGGTGGTGTTGACTTTAACAGCTGGTTGGTTTTTCAAATTGCTGATCCTAGGTCCACGATTCTGCTCACCCAACAGCTCCACATTTCCATTCAGATCAATGAAAGTTCTGCCAGCATGAAACTTAGATTGAAGTTTATCCACTGAGGTTCGGCCATAAGCACTTGATCCAAAATTAGAAAAGTCATTGCTGACAGGTAGAGTGACTTTTAATTGGTTCTGATGAGATCGGACTTTGCTGTTTGAAATGTAGTCAATAGGATGCATCGGGCCAGGAGCACTTCTACCCTGTAAAGTAGAAACATTTTGAAAGATTCTCAGCAAAATCGAACAACAGTCCATTGTAGAAGTAATTAATAACTGATTGAAGGGACCCCCAAAATGCATCCACATTATAAACCAATCTAGCCTATGCCAACATCAGATGTCCTAGCACAGCAAACTCAACACAACATGCAACTTTCCAACAGCTTACATTCTTTACAAGGATCGAGGAACATCACAAAATATTATCTTAATTATGCAAGAAATCATACCTGAAGGACGTGTGATGAAGCTTGAATAAGAATACTGCCAGAAGAAACACCTCCATGTGATTGCTTAACAGGTCCAACATTAGCCTTCGGCCCTTCAGATATGCTGTTCAAAGAATTGGTTTGGTTTGAAGCAGGTGTAGAGGGGTTCCAAGCAAAGGCTGCAGATGATGAAGAAATGCCATGCTTTAAACTTTTCCCATCAGGTCTGCTATTGCGTGCTGTTCTATTATCTAACAAAGGATCTGCTGAACCATTTTGAAAGGCTTCTGGTTGAACAACAACAGGAATGTATCCAGATGAAGATACAGGGTCCTGATAAGGGGGAACTGTGTAATATTGTTGCTCCCCTGCATACGGGCCATCAACTCCTATCATAGCACCGGGTATGTATGGATTGTATGGGTTATATGGAGACTGTGCATATGCATAGCTAGGTGCATAATATACATAAGGTAAACATTCAGTTTGTGCACCCTGTAAAAGATAAATTGGACATTTTAAATATCAGAACATGATTCAGAAGCATATGCGAACACAAAAGTAGAAGAGAGAGACAGATAGATTTCACTCACCGCGTACTGGATTTCAGGACCATCTGCACCAAAAATCTTTTGATGGTCCTCCCATTTGACGCTTGTCTCAAATCCTGACATCATTCAATCAATACAGAGAACAAATAAGGCATCATATCATAAAGAATCACAATAAGATATTCAAACAGGACTAGTAAAAAATACCTGTACAGTAGTAACCATACTCAGTGGCAGCAGGATAAAACAAGCCCTGATCCGCCACAAACCCAGGGGTTCCTTCGTTGTACATGGTTTCAACTAGCTCAACAGCTGTACTTGTCGAAATAGGATTTAACTCAGCTCCTTGAATCTGAAATCCAAGACATGAGAAAATGTCAACAAACGATCAGAAATAGCCAAGAAAAAAGAAACCGATTTTCATGAAGAGCTCTTCAAACTTAATTTGACTTTGTTTCTTTTTTAAAAAGGAGAACAGCAAAGATAAATACCGAATAAGTTTCCGCATTTTCATGTCCAGAAACATTATTCATAACCATTCCAAGATTGCCACTCCTGAAGAAATGGATACATAAATCTTAAGCATCGACCAAGTAGGTAGGAACCAATCCAAACGAGACTAAAATAGCATATCTTGACACACAGAAATAATACTTTGCAGTTATAAAGAAAATATCAAGCAGCAATATACTCTTCAATTTTTCAATTAGCACTTCCAGCAAAAAAAATTAGGGCAACACAGAAAATAGCTAAGCCCAGTAATTTCGAAACAAGAAGAAGCCAATTCAGCAGTTCAATGACACAAAAAAAATCAGGATACCTAAACAATTAACAAAGAAGAGCCAAGCCTACACGCGGACTAAATTATTAATTCCACCAAAAAAACCCACTCGAACTAACTTAAGAGAAAAGCCTAAACACGTGCACAGCAACAAAACACTAAAATCCACAACTCCACCAAAAAAAGAATCTCAAATTCATACAAAAATCCCGCCCCCTCCCATAAAAAAAGAGAGCAAAATATCTACTCCCCCATCGAATATACAATTCAACAAGAACTAAAAAGAAAATAAGAAAAACCCTCGTGAATGCCCAATAATCAAATACTAGCAAAGAAAAGTCTTCCATTAAGCTTACTCGGATTATAAAAAAAGAAGAAGCTTACTTAGTAAATCCGAGCAAAAAATAATAGAAACTTGAAGCACACGGAGTGAACAGAGAGAAATAACACGCGAAGTTAAGCAACGAGTGTGAAATAATTAACTAAATTTATTACCAGAGAAGAAAGAGCAGAAGAACCCGGCCATACTTTATCTAGAAACTTTGTTCAACAAGTGGAAGAAAGATTTTGTAATTTTGAGAGGCTATTGAGGGGCTTTGGTAACTTCCTTTATTTTTTAATAAGATAATAAAAATCAAAGATAACGCGTCTAAGAAACCCTGACCCTGTAAAAAGAAATAAGAGAAATTGAAAGGGCGGGTTTTTTAATGTATCGAGAAGGCAGGGCGAGAGAAGCGCGGATACGGACTCGCATCCAATGAGAAACGTTTTTTCTATTTCTCTATTTATTTGTTTATTGAATTTCTGAATTGCCAAAATTGACCCGAGTTTTAATAGGAGACCCGGGGGGGGGGGGTATCCCGTGGAAGGTTCGCGGGAAAGTGAAACGGGGAGTGAGGTGAAACGGCGTCGATTTTGTTGTTCTGAGTAGGAGGAATTGATGAGAAGAGTTCACGGCGGTTAACAGAAACGGTTGAATAATTTGAAGGTTCTCTCTCTCTCCCTCTTCCTTTCTGATTCAAGACGTTAGTTGTCGTAAAAAAGCATTAAAAAAGTGGGGTGAAAACACTGTTTACCTCGATTTTTTTAACACATTTTTTTTTGTTATATTTGCTTTTTATTTAATAATTATAGTTTGGTTTTATAGAATTAATGTCCAATCAAACCGCCGTGAACTCTTATTTTATTTGGGTCAGGCGAGAGCCCATCTCTGCAACCTAGTTTATCTTTATGTTATTATGGCCTTGATTTTATTTCATTTTTACGGGTAGGGTTGATTTTTAAAAGTCAAATGATATTTAAATAATTAACCAACCGACATAGGTTTTCAAATAATACAATAGTTTTTTTTATAGTAGTATTAATGAGCATTTTTTTTTAGCTTTTCAAAAAACGACGCTTCTTAAAACAAACAACACATGGATAAAAAAATAGAGTTCTAATTAAAGAGAGACGTCTTTCACCACTCCTTCCATATTAATTATAATTTCTGTTTTAATTGCTTGTATTTTTTATTCAATGAACCAAAAGATGCCAAAAAAAATTAAGAGTTAAAGATAATTTAACCAAGAAATATATTTTTTTCATATCATTTTTTTTCTAGATAATTTTCTTCTTTTTTACGAGCATTTATTTTTATTTCCATAAAAAAAATAAAAAAATTAGAAAACTACTTATGTCATGGCGATAGATATCATGTATTTATTAGTGCATCTATCTCTTGTTTTTTTTACAGTGAAGCACATCCTTTAACAATTCTTTTTATAATTTTTTTTGCGTTTCTCGATTAAAAAATGCAAGTGTCGTATTTTAAATTATTAATTAGTAATTGCATTTTCTTCACAAAATTGAAAAAATAAACTCACGACACCAAAGTCCTTTTCTCTAGTACATTAAACTTGTTTGGAATTTTATTTGCAACCCAGTAAAGTAACCTGCTTGGTTTAATCAAATCATTATCCTTTTTATGCAGGTCGAAACTTACCCAACAAGAAAATTTGTTATTTTGAAACTATTACAGTTACGGTATCTGTTCACTAGGCTTAAGTCGCCAGCTCCAATGTTTTCATGTCACAAACTTCCTAGATCTTTTGACAATGGGCAGACATTAGCTCCCATACATGGTCTTTCGACTTTGCGAAGACCTGTGTTTTTAGTAAACAGTCATCTCGACTTGGTCAGTGTGACCCCTTTGCAATGAGGCACCCCTTTTCCTGAAGTTACGGGGCTATTTTGCCAGGTTTTTTTTAAGAGAGTTATCTCGTGCCCCTAAGTATTTTTTACTTACCTACGTGTGTCAGTTTCAAGTATAAGTACTTTTTTATTGAAGATTGTTTAAGCTTTTTCCTGGGAGTATGGCATGGTTTACTTCAGATTCGAAGCACCCAGTACTCAAACATTAACTTAAGGTATTTTCTCAACCCTTTCTTACCTTGAAAAAATAGGGACACCGTGCATTCTTAAATCTAAAACTATCTTTTGACTAACCTAGCCTTCTTTATGCCTTGGGACTAGCAAGGGGTGGTACTGAAATATTTATCTAGAGTCCATCGACTATGTCTTTTGGCCTGATCTGAGGCCTTGACTCACTCTTTATGAACAAACCTTGCGGAGAAACCCTTAGGTTTTTGATTCACTGGATTATCACTGATGTTTGCACTATTCAAGCCAAATTCCTCACTCCCACTTCATCCATTCCCATGCAAAATTATTTTAATAAAAATCAAATTAATAAAATATGAAACCTTAGTAAGAAACTAAAATCTCAAATGGTGATTTGTGTGAAATTCCTACTATTTTTTATGCAACTCCTACAATACCAATAATTTAGTGAACTTGAGCTTCTGCTACTAACATAAAAACATCCATTTTCATGTCTTCAAATACAACTCAAGGGTTTGCTTGTTTCTTGTGCATAAATCATTGCGAGGATCTCACATAGTTTCATTTGTTTTTTTGCTTCTAGGATAAATTCTCCTGTTCATGCTTTATAAAAAAGAAAAATCAATGGATTTTCTAGATACGAGAAGAAGAAAGTAGGAACCCAGAGTACTCTATCAGTCATTAATCACGACAAACATCAACATATTCATTGTTTTTTTTTCTTTACAAATTCATATACTTTATCAATAGAATAAAATTTTTTATATATAAACATTGCTTTCGGGGACTGGTATTGATATTATTAATATTGAGATAAATATTATAAATTGGGTGATATGTTGAGATTTTTATACCTTAGTAAAACCAACTCAATTCATATACTTTATATTATTTTTGTGTTTGTATTTGATTGCTTGTAGATTTAACATTTATTTTTAGTTTTTACCCACTTAGCACTGCTATAATTTTATTTTTTAAAAGTATTTTTTCTTTTAAAAAATTAAATTAATTTTTTTTTGATAATTTTAATATATTGATGTAAAAAATAAAATAACAACATTACCAAATACTTTTTGTAGATATATTTCAGCTTTAAGTTTTTATTAGTAAATTTTTTATTAGATTTATTTAATGCAATTTTTTTTTTCATTTTAAATGGAGGAGAGGGGGTAACTGAAATTTAACCGGGGTGCAGAATATGAAAATTATAAATAATATTAAAGGTATTATGCTTAAAGTTCGTTTTTAAATACAGACCCCTAAAAATTAATAATATAACTTTAATTTATGAATACATGCAATAACTAAAATGAAATTAGCCCAATTTAGTATGTAATTTTCTCGAGCAAAAAAAAATCTAAATAAATAAATTTTATAATTTTTAAAATATAAAAAATTAAATTAATACAATCAAGAAATAAAACCCAACCATGTCGACACGGCTCCTATGCTCAAGTAACAAATTGACCAAAAGAATGGCTAGGAAGTCCAAAATACACACCTGGGCTGGCCCAGAAAGTGAAGAGAGTCCCATCTCCAAACCATTACCAGTTACCCGGTCCAGTCGGTTGCCCCGAATTCACTGGAACCCTCCAAATCATTCTCTCTCAAAACACCCCGCCAGCATTTCCCCACCTGAAGGGTGACCGACAGACAGCCAGGCAACTTGTTGCCTTCCCAAACGTTCTCCGACGTCATTGGCAAACAGCGCGAAGATCCAAGGTTGATCAATGGCTGTCGAAACGGAAGTTACAGGTGTTACGGAACTGGCTCTAGCTGATACTGACGTCAATTGGGCCAGGTCGGTGCACTTTTTTCACTCTTGATATTTGCCGGGTTTATATTACAAATCTCGTTAGTTTTAAGTTTCAGCCTGCTCATCCCTGGTTCTGGCTACCGCGAATGCTTGCTTTTATTGTTCCGTGTCTTAATATTTAAAACACCAGTGCGATCTTTCTCGAGGTGGCATGCAAGTAATAATGTCTGGCCATGTAATTTGATTATCTATTCTGTTTTATACCTCTCTTAAGCAATTACAGTGACTATGGTGTTCTGTTATACGAAAAGATAACCTCCTACTGAGCAATCTACTTTAATGGATTTTGATAATCAAATTCGTTGAAGGCGCATCCACATAATCATTCGATCACAAACCTTTTTGGCATCCATAAATCGATTAGAGTTTGTTTTTGAGCCAGAAGTAAATTGTAATTGGGCTAGCTGGGTGCTTTCTGCTGTCTTTATTAGAGTGATGCCCGAGTAGTGGCATCAAGTAGGTGGCAATGACGGTGTCCCATCCATCCTCATTTCCTTTTTAGTAAACATGCAGTGAGCTTGCATCTAAACTCACAATTATTTCAGTTCTTCAATGACGAGTCGTGAAGATGTTTGTTCTCGCCATCATTTTCTTTTTGTGGATTTTATATAGTCACGTGAAGCGCTGGCACTACTCGGGTTTTTGCAAAATCTAAACTAACACTACTTGTAATTTACTGGCTCTGATTCAGGCTGGACAAGACGAAGTTTCATATTATTGGTGCTGTCCTATTTACTGTTCAGCAAGGCTTGCTTCACCCAACAGCAGTTGTGAAGACTAGAATGCAAGTAGCAGATTCTGGGCTCTCTCACATGGGTGGAATATCCGTAGCTAAACACATATTGAGGAACGATGGTATTCCAGGTCTTTTTCGAGGTTTTCGCACCTCTGCTATTGGAGCATTACCTGGTAGAGTTCTTTCTTTGACAGCTCTTGAAGTGTCAAAAGATATGATGTTCAAATACACTGAAGCTTTAGATATGCCTGAAGCAACACGTGTTGGTATTGCAAATGGAGTTGCAGGCATGTTGTCAAATCTAGTTTCTTGTGTGTACTATGTGCCTTTGGATGTGGTATGTAAATTTGTTTCCACTTTTTATAGTTTTCCGAGGTTTTTTTGTCTTCAAGTACTTACCATTCAATTGGAAAAGAAAAAAGATTTGTTAAAACGTAATCCTTGATCCTGACCAGCCAATAACTATATATTTTTGGACTATTTTGGTACGCCGGGGAAATTATCGTGGGAGTGATTTTGGGATTTACTTTTTTTGGGTGGACATTGTTTTACTGCAGGTTAGGTTAAGAAGATACACAAACATCCATCCTGTAGTTTGAGTCACTGTCATAGAGAAAGCATAGATGTGAATCAAAATCATAGTTTGGCACTTGTTGTCAACTATTACAAAACGATAATTGCCTAAAGCTTGATGCCAAATATCTAGTTTGCAATTTGTCTTGTGAGGAGATAACCAGATAAAAGGGAGTGTCAAATTCAAAGTTTATTATCCTATGTTACATTTGGTCTTACTTTCATAGCGCACACTTTGCATTCTTAAAAGCCTATGAAGTTGTAAAAATGACCTAATAAAATAATGTTTCAGAATATGAACAATTTAGTATCAGTTTATATGTAGAATTATAGTAGTGGATGTTAGGGAATATTCTTATGTGGTGCAAGTTGCATTGGCATGAAGTTTTTTTGTCTTTCTTTGACCTCCATTTTACTGCTGTTATCATACACGAGTCCCGCTGATAAAATATTGTGCAGTTTTCCTTGATCCTGTACTGTAAAAATGACATCTGGTGCTGCAGTTTGAGCAGCAAGAAGAAGATTGTATCATGAGAGAAGCAGAATATTGGCTCAAAAACAAATTCATTTGGTGCTGTCTCAAAAACAATCTTATGTCGTGTTTTCTCAGATATGCCAAAGACTAATGGTGCAAGGGCTTCCCGGGGTTGCATCTTATAAGGGGCCATTTGATGTCATGTGTAAAGTGATGAAGACTGAAGGGTTCCGTGGTTTATATAGAGGTTTTGGATTGACAGCTGTAACGCAGTCACCGGCATCAGCACTTTGGTGGGGTACCTATGGTGCTGCCCAGCACATCATTTGGAGGTACATCTAAACAATTATCGTGTTCTCTTATCTCTATATGCTGTCTAACCCAGCAATTTCTGATTGAGATGTTAAACGATATGGATATATATCCATTTTTAGGAGCATGGGCTATAGGGATGACACGGACAAGAAACCATCTCATCTGGAAATGGTGACAGTTCAGGCTATGGCAGGAACAGTGGCTGGTGCTTGTTCCTCAATTATCACTACTCCCATGGATACCATAAAGACACGGCTGCAGGTATGTAGTGTATCATACTACCATTCACTGTTTCTATTGCATTACCATGTCCAAAGGAGGAGAAACTAGCTGTTTTTTTGGGTTCAAATCTTGTGTTGTTTGGAACTTCATGTTATATTTGGAGTAACTCTGAACATGAGAATTCTTATCTGGAAGGTTATGGATAATTATGGTTCTGGAAGACCTTCAGTGCTCAAGACAACAAAGACTCTACTCAAGGAAGATGGGTGGTGGGGCTTCTACAGAGGTTTCGGACCCCGTTTCTTAAATATGTCACTCTATGGAACTACAATGATCGTTACCTATGAACTGATAAGTATGTCCATTTCCCAGGTTTTTCTTTTGATGATGGGCAGATTAGTATGAATTATAGAACGATTCATGAGCATTTTCATGCTTGGGCATTTTCTTGCACCTGCTTTGATCTGAAAAACTGAAACCCAGTGTTATCTGTCCTCTGCATATATTCCTTGATTCATGCTTTTGAAATATAGATTTCCTTGTCTGCAACTGCAGAAATTACTTTGCAATCTCTGTTGTCCTCTCTTTTCCTGTTTTAAGACAGGGAAAGTGATTTCTCACTTAATTATTGAATGGATGTCACTCGTCTTGATTTTGGTATAATAGTTCCAGTCAAACACACAACAATTTAATTTTTTGTCGAGAAGTATAAGCACTTCCTGACGAGTCATCCTGTTGCAGATGCTGCTGTTTGTTTGATCAAATGTCCTTTTTGTTCAGAAAAAAAATCTCCCCCTTGTAGCATTACCTTTATTTATTTTCTGTGCTGCTTCTGTTCGAAATCTTCCCTTCTAAAATTCTGCTCATTAGAACATTCAAATGAAGACCAGCTAATCAGTCCATTACTGTTTCTGCTGCACATTTTTATTAGAGAGATTATCTATAAAGCAAGGATGAAGGCTCACTGTTTCTGCGGCAGCAAGGATGAAGGCTCAAGCTGGACGAGTAATCGCTGGTCTTGCATTTCCATGAACCGAGATGAAGTTCATTCCAAGAAGTCTACGCTCTCTCTCTCTCTCCATAAACCATTGCCTCTCAAGTGTTACTCAAGGCAGTTTTGACATGGTCAGGATAGGGTAACATTTCTTGGAGATTGGTCCTCTTAAATTTTTTTGATGAAGAAGGCGTGTCTCAGTTTACTCACTGGCCTTTCCGTTCTGCAACTGGAAATAGATGTTCCCTTGTTATTTATTTATTTACTTAAATTTATTTTCTTGAATGCTTTGATTATTTTGATGGATTTTATGTGAAAAAAAAAAGGTAAAATTTAAACAAGGATCATTAGTGGCCACACGTAGTCGTGTATGGGCAGGCCTAGGCAAGGGCGAAGGAGGGGAAGAATGAAACACGGATTCAAAATTGTAGCCCAGTAGCATATAAAGCACATGATGGTGGTGCTCTAACGTGCAACCTCCATAAATGTTGTTGGCGTCAGGAAATTAGTATGATTTTATCTTGAATTTATAGTCAAGATAACAGTAGCAGATAAGATTCAATCTCACCATAAAAAAGTTTATTTAGAATAACTTATTTTTTAAAACACCTCAAAGTGTCTCAATTAATATCTATTATCATTTAATAATTAAATGCCAAACTTTTATTTGAGCTAAGATCTAGGAAGCATTTAAACATGTGTGTAAGGTTTTAAACCCCGCAGCCCCACCGACAATCAATAACTTAAATACCCAATCCAACGCATACTTATAAGCTAAGTTTTCAAGTTTCTGTGAGAGCAGCTTTAACCGAGCAACTAAACAAGAAGCCAAACACAAACACCGAGCAACTAAACAAGAAGCTAAACATTCTTTATTTTTTATTTTTTTACTGTTTATATTCCAACAAACAAGTTAAACAAATAGCTAAAATAACTATTTGTTTCTTTAATAACCATTTCTACATTTAACTGTAGAAATGATCATAATAACAGCTATTGTGTTCTTTATTTTTTATTTCTTTATTGTTTATATTCCAACAAAAAAGTTAAACAAATAGCTAAAATGACTATTTGTTTCTTTAATAACCATTTCTACATTTAACTGTACAAATGGTCATAATGACAGCTATTAGCCGACGACTATTTTTATAACCATTAGTCAATAATTTTTTTAAAAAAAATATAGAAGAAATTTTTTATAAATACATAAAAAAAAACTTGTAGTTTTAAATTTTTGTATTGTGCCTCATCCTTCTTTTAAATTTAAAAAAAACAAGAATTAATTATTCTTCGGTTAATTATTAACATCGATTGTGTTAATTAGCTGAAATTAAAAGGTATACTTGTTTAGAAGCTTTTTTTACTTTTTTTATATCTCTTAATTTTCTAGACCTTTTGTTGTTAATTTAATATTTATGATGAGTTTTATTTCACCATGCAAAATTGATATAAAAGAATTAACTTCATGTTCATAGTTAAATCCAAGGTTCATTGCTTCTTCCTCCATAATCAAATTATGCATTATTATGCAAGCTTTCATAATATATGCAAGTATTTCTTCATCCCAGTACCGAACAAGTCTATGTATAATTGCAAAACAAGATTGGAGCACCCTAAATACCCGCTCCACATCTTTTTTTGCAAACTCTTTGTTGCTTGCAAAATCTTTTCTCTTTGCTCTTAATGGTTTTGAAATTGTCTTAACAAAAGTTGACCAATTAGGATAAATTTCATTGCTAAATAGTATCTAATTGTATATTCATGTCCATTAATTATATAATCGACAGGAGCAGTACGATCTTCAACAAGTGCAGTAAAGATAGGTGACCAATTAAGAACATTAATATCATTTAATGATCCAGACATTTCAAAAAAAGCATGGCATATCCAAAGATCTTGTTAAGTCATCGCCTCTAAAATTATAGTTGGTTCACGACAATGACTAATATATATCTCATGCCATGCAATTGGGTATTTTTTTTTATTTTCAATGCATACAGTTAATGCTCCTTAACATCCCTGAAAACTCACGCTGCTCTCCTATTGATAATAATCGACAAATATCATTCTTGTTTGGTGTCTTTAGATACCAATCATCAAAAACTTCTACGATTGTTTTGACAAAAACTCTAAGACTTTCTCTCACAGTGGTTTCTCCAATTCAAAGATATTCATCAGTAAGATCTGCAGGAATACTATATGCAAGTATTCTGTGAGCCATAATTATTTTTTAAAGGCAAAGATAAATCAAGAACACCAAGAGCATCTGTCCTTTGTTTGAAATATGGATTATGAGCTTCCACTGCATTTGTGATATGAAGAAAAAAACGACGACTCATCCTAAATCTTCTTTGGAATTGACTTTCAGTGATTTTAGGATTTTCTGCAAAATAATCATTATATAATCTTAACTCACTTTCCTTTCTATTATGATTGATAATATTGTGACTAGAAATAGAGCCACGATACCCTGTTTTTCATCCTTGATTATTCGATTCTTTTTCAACAACCACGATAGCAGTAACTTGAAAAGCCAATACAAGAGTGTCATTATCAAAATCAAAAACATCATAAAAATAAAATTAGAATGATCCATAATGAATTTTAATGAAATATAACAAAGATTGGAGATAAGAAAATGATAAAAAAATGTCAAGATATATGAGAATATTTATAGATGGACTATTTTTTTGAATTGTAAAATCTTAGAATGTTGACAGTAATTTTTTTAAAATTTAAAATTTTAAAATTTAAAATGTTGGCAGTCATTTTTTCAAAGTTTGAATTTGAATTTACTTTTAAAAAATTAAAACTTTAAAAATAACATATAAAACTTAAAATTAAAAATATTCATATAAATAAATTTTAAATTATATTTTTAACTATCATATTACTTCATTAATTTTATATTACTCTTATAAATTAATCATATTAATTATATAATTAATAACATCATAATTATATTATATATAAAATATCTAAATTAGTTATATAATTATATATAAAATATAAAGATGTTCTGATAACCACTGGCCACAATTGCGATCACCCGAAATAATAATAATAATAATTAAAAAAAAAAGAACTTCAAATTCAAATAAAAGAAAAAAGGGAGTTTGTTCTGTTTGCTATTTGTAACCCCGATTTTGGCGCTACCCTTTATAAACACATAGGCGATACAGAGAGAGAGGGCGAGAGGGGCAGAAACGCATTTCTGTTGTTCAAAAAAATTAGATCTCAAACTTCTCTTGTCTCCTCCTCAAGCACCGCGGTAAGTCTCTTACATGTTAGAACAGAGTACATGCATTCTGTGATTTCTTTCCTGCGTGATTAGATCCGGATCTCTCTCATAAGTGAATCTTGTTTTGATTGCAGTTGTAACAAGGCAGGCAAGATGGGGCTCTCTTTCACGAAATTACTGGGCCGGTTGTTCTCAAAGAAGGAAATGCGGATTCTGATGGTAGGTCTTGATGCTGCTGGTAAAACCACCATTCTTTACAAGCTCAAGTTGGGAGAAATTGTCACCACCATCCCTACCATTGGTAATTTATTTACAGGCTAACCATTCTCATCTTTTCTTCTATACATCTTTAAGTCGCTGGTTTTTATGCTGTTAGGATTTAATGTGGAAACTGTGGAATACAAGAATATTAGCTTCACCGTTTGGGATGTTGGTGGTCAAGATAAGGTAATTGCCATGCCTTTGATTTATTTATCTCTTGTCTGCATTTTATTTTTAGCGAGCGAATCTCGTTTTAGTCATTCTAGTTTCCCGATGGTCGCTCATGGTGACTGTTTTGTGTGGATTGTGTTTATTGTTGTTTGAATAATCAATCATATGCTAGGCTTTTCCTGGTAAAATTGTGGTCCTTCTGCATGGATTTGCTTTCTTGCTAATTTCCTGGATTTTATCAGAGGGAGAGAGGGTGTTGGGCATGAATGAGAGAGGTGAATTAGCTCTGGCATCTTGAATAGGATCTACTTTCTTTGTTTTATCAGTGGAAATGTGATCGATGCCTGTTATCATCGGGTGTTTTAATACGGGGGCCTGCTGATAAAAGCCTTGATTGTAAACACATGATCGGTTCCTCTTGGTTGGATTAGTAACTGTGTGTGATTTGTTTATAGAGCTCCTTTTGGGCTTCTAAGTGCTTGCCATTGTCGAATTCAACTTATCATTATCATTATTTTTAATTCTTTGTTTGAACTCTGATTGAAAAAATAAAGTGGTTTTACTGTCCACAAATTGTAATTTCTTTCATGGATGATTTCAGATTCGCCCTTTGTGGAGACATTACTTCCAAAACACGCAAGGGCTTATCTTTGTGGTTGACAGTAATGACCGAGATCGAGTTGGTGAGGCTAGAGAAGAGCTGCACAGGATGTTGAATGAGGTACTGAGAGTGTCAATATTTGCTTATGTACAAACGTTTAAGATTTTGCTATGGCAGACATGTCTTTTATTTATGCTACTGGAATAATGAGATGATAATTTTGCATGAACCTCTATGCAGTGACGTATTAGGATTGAGGAAATAATATTGATTTTATTTTTTCCGGGCAGGATGAGCTGAGGGATGCTGTGCTCCTTGTGTTCGCAAATAAGCAAGACCTTCCAAATGCAATGAATGCTGCTGAAATCACTGATAAGCTTGGTCTTCATTCTCTAAGGCAGCGCCACTGGTAAAGTTGATAGCACTCTCTCTCACTCCCACACAAGCCCGATGCACAAGCCTACAAAGCATGAAAAACACAAATTCATCGTTATCCTTAAGGCAGGGCACCAAGCATTGACATTATTAATTCATGATGCGAGACTTCACGTGGTTCTGCTCTCCACTCCTTCCACCTACAAAATGCATGTTTTTTTCTGGGGGGAATACAGACTTGGAAGCAAACTTCTCATGCTCTTCATACCTTCTCCTTTCTTGTGAACCATCTTTCCATACCTTGATCGCTCTACACAAACATAAGCAAGCACGTAACTTTTGTTGATGTTTTGCAGGTATATCCAGAGCACATGTGCCACTTCAGGAGAAGGGCTTTATGAAGGATTGGACTGGCTTTCAAACAACATTGCTAGCAAGGTATGTGCGATAATATGTGTTTTCTTCATTGCTTCCATAGTTTCCAAAGTATCACTTTCTGCTAATTGTGGTCTGTCAGTTATATTCTCTATTACACTTTTTTTGTTATTTTTTGAAATTACAGGCTTAACGGACTGAGTTGAAATTCTTTGAACGACGTGTGCTAGCATTTGACGTTTTGTTTTAGATGTTGCCTCCATTCTTTTTTCTTTACTTTTCTCACAAAATTTGTTTTATAAATTCATATTTCAGTTGTCAGTACTCTGTTTGTCTTTTTAATTAACATACACGATGCCGACTATTTGCATCGGAATATGTTCTGAATATAAGCGATGAGAAGTTTGGAGTGTCAGTCAAGTGACGATATAGATTCATTTACCGTTATCACAGTACTCTAGAGAAGCACGGAATGTCTAAATACTGTTTGAACATTGCCATTTGAATTTTTCTCCTGGCAAATCTAAGGGGCCTTTGTCTTAATCAGGTGCCGGAGATAAAACTCGGCATGGGAATCGCATTCAAATTATATAGTTAATCCAGCTAGTTTAAATACCTAGATGCTCAGTTTCCAGTTTATCCTGGCAGAATGTGATCCAAATACATATCAGATAACCTATAGGCACCCTTTAGCTTGCTTCCATAATCAATTTGGCAGGTATAAAGCTTGTCCTTCATTACTCCATTCTCATTTTGAAGGAAGGACCCGACAATATACCTGTTTACTCTCGCCCGTGCCATTGCTAGCATTACAATAAAGACTCCAATCTCATTCATGTCTGCTTCCTTGGTCTCTGAGTTGCTATCGAGAATATTTTTGCAGAATTCTGGCTGACTGCATCGATTAATATGTGGATTACTGGATATTTACCACAGATTAGTGGAAGAAAAAGAAGAGAGAAGTCATTGCAAGACGAAACACAAAAATTGAACCATGATATGCTTATCTTTCTGTTCCTTCGAGTACGAGGGCAATGAATTAGAGTAGCTTCCATTTATACGCCGAAGGTGGCAACCTGTTAGGTTGCTAGAGTTTTAAAAAGTAATCACACGTCATTCCAGTAAGGTTGTCAAGGCAAACTCAGACTAAAAACTGGCCAAGGTGTATAAGGTTTGTATCCCTCAGCTTTGTTTTCACATAAAAGATGGAAAGGTTTTAGCTTAGAGGGTGGTTGATAATATAGTAAAGTTTAACATGTTTTTTTGGGTGAGAAATGTATTAAAATAATATATATTTTGTATTTTTTTAAAAATTTATTTTAAATATTAAAACATCAAAACTATTTAAAAGCATAAAAAAATTATTTAAAAAAAAAACTTGAATTTTTGTCGACCTTCATGGACTCCCAAACAGGAGGTTAATCATGGGTTGGTATCCTGGATTTGGCCCAACAAATGTAACTTAGAGAAACCGTTTACGCCCAAAACAAATGATTGGGGCATTTATTCTTTCTTATTGCAGTCGAAGGCCGACAAAATTCCAACTCTTCCCTAGCACCCAGTTAGCAACCCGATCAGCCCAAACTAACAATACATGGTTCTATCTGTTGCATTCATAACATTTCCTTTACAGTGAAATTTTAGTGCAAGTCTTAAAAATTCAAAGTGATTATTGCTCGCATATCAAGTATTAATTTTGAGATCATAAATTATAACCGAAGGAGCAGCAGTGAAATACTACAAAATCACCTTTGCGAAGAGGGAGCAAGAGAGACCGGCAATGCTACTATAAAATATAATTGCTTGGGACTTTAGTTGTATTGGAGACCATTGAAGCATCCTCTCCAGTTTCTGAGAATATATTGTAAATCAAGTAGATGGGGAAAAAAACTAAGTCAGAATCTGACTTAAATATTAATGCCAAATTAACTGAGAAGCTACAGACAGCCAATCTAACAAACGAAATCCAACATTACAATCTTGCGTGGTATAGTAAAGGAAAAACAATATGCTCCCAACAATTCCCTGACCTCCAACTGAACATCTGCGAAGTCTTTGAAGTTATTACACTTTCTACAGAACTATGTATAGTCAGATTTTCGGAGCTCAACTTCATGCTCCTGGCAGTGGCTGCTCTTGCATGCCTTTCCAGAATCTCCTCCTCGGTTTCTTCAAGTTCATCCCCCTCGGAATCCTAATCAGAAAAACAAAATCAGAGCTGAGCTTGCAAATGATTTTCAGACGTAGAAACGAATAATATGCTCCTAACTGGACGGATAACAAGAATAATCCCCAGGAAAATCCAATTTCCCAGCATGATTCGTCACTTTGCTATGAAGTCATCAGCTGATGCAAACAACAGCTGCAAACATTGATGAGAAGCTCAGGTAGCCAATAGATTTCTTTTCCCTTCTCGGTGGATACAGCGTTGGAGGAAATTAACTATGGCATCCCTTACAAAACTCCATAGAAAATAATTCGGGAGTCTAATCTCGTCATCGTCTTCATCTTCTTCAGCCTCTCCGTCTTCCTCATCTTCCTCCATTTCATCCTGCACTTCTTACAGCATTACCAATGCCTCGAGCAGCAATCGCTACCACTCCCAAACACCACCTTACACGGATTTGAAATCTTCACAACACGGGCGATCAAGTGCTGAATATGCTGTTGAGGTGGATGCTTTTGACCTCCTTGCCCCCGTGCTCTTTCATCTCAAACACAAGGAGGATGACAAAACCAAACAGGATCGAAAGTGTTAGAAATTTGAGAAATAGGAAAAGCCACAACAGCAACAGCCACAGAAATGCAACTGCTTTCTTTTATGCCTTTGAAAAATTACCATGAGAGAGATGGATTTAAAAAATAATAATTAGAAGCACACATAAAAATCAGATTCAAACAATGAACAAACCTACATCTCCCGTAAATAGAAAAGGTGCACTAGATCCTTTCCGTTTCCAGTCAATTACGAACACGTGTTAATTCAGGAAGCAATAAATCAACAACCTCCAATTTAGTTAAATTATTGTAATTATGATTAATTAATGGATATGTTGCCACGTATCAATTTAGAGGAAGATAGTCCCGTTTTTCTTGTGCCCATTGCAGAATTGCTTGTGTCAAGAGACAAACGACAAGTTACAAACATAGAGCAGGACTGACCGAACGTGTGAAAGCTGCCCACGTGGATGTATGGCCCGTCCTCAAAAAACCACTCTGCACGCACTTAACCGCTCAAGCCATAGCCACGACACATGCCACGTTCTCCCCATGCAAACACCCCTCAACTCTTTTAAATCCCCATCTTCCAAGTTCCTACCTCACAATCACAAAAAGCCATACAGAGAACAGACTAATTTCTCACACTTTGACAATGCCAGGCCTTACTATTGGAGACAGCGTCCCAAACCTTGAAGTTGAGACCACTCATGGAGTTATCAAGCTCCATGACTACATAGATACCTGGACCATTCTCTTCTCGCACCCAGGTTGTGTCTCTATATATTTATATTTTGTGTTTCTACAACTGTTTTTGATGTTTATTGTAAGTTAATTAATGGTGCCCGAGTCGTAAGTTTTTTTTTGCATGCAGGTGATTTCACACCAGTTTGTACTACCGAGCTTGGAAAGATGGCTGCTCATGCTCCAGAATTTGCTAAGAGAGGGGTCAAGCTTTTGGGGTTGTCCTGTGATGATGTTTCGTCTCATACTGAGTGGGTCAAGGACATTGAAGCCTACACTGTAAGATTCTCTCTTTCTAAACGATCGTTGTTAATTTGGGTTATTGGAAGATATTCAGTAGAACATGCAAGGGATTTTCTAGGTATTTGGATGTACTGTCTCTGTTCTACATGTACTTCAATTTTTTTTTTCCAGTAGTAATATTTTTTGATTCATAAACAATGAGTAATTAAGTGCACAATTCGTGCATGCAGCCTGGATGCAAGGTTACATATCCAATAATCGCAGATCCTCAGAGGGAACTCATTAAGATACTTAATATGGTGGATCCGGACGAGAAAGACTCTTCAGGGCACAATGTTCCATCTCGAGCTCTGCATATTGTTGGTGCCGACAAGAGGGTAAGCTCGAAAACCATAACTATTATCTCCCATTTTTTTATATAAATGGTTTGACAAGCAATTAAAAAAATTCCATTTTGCTTTCAAAAGTTAGAATTAATATCTTTGGTAATTATATGTAAGTATCAATTACTGAAATTGATTTAAGCGACCATGTTTCGTCCACCAAATTTAATTAATTTTGGGCTGATTTCATATTGTAGATCAAGTTGAGCTTTCTGTACCCAGCAAGCACTGGCCGCAACATGGATGAAGTAGTGAGGGTCTTAGATTCCCTAGAGAGGTCATCAAAGAACAAGATTGCGACTCCGGCAAATTGGAAGCCAGGTGAAGATGTCGTCATCTCCCCTAGTGTCTCTGACGAGGAAGCTAAAAATATGTTCCCTCAGGGATTCAAGACTGTTGGCCTTCCATCCAATAAAGGATACCTCCGCTTCACCAATGTTGATCATTAGAATATGATCAGTGGACTTCTTTTCACTGCGGAGATGAACAAGCTTGCCAACTTCATCTATAACATGTGGTTTTTGTAGACTGATTTCCAAAGAAGTCCCTTCTGTGTGCGAGTAACTAGCTGTTTGTTACGTATGTATTTTGTTGAAAGAAAACTCCTTTGTCTACAGGACCATTTCAAATTTTCAACTCGTCATTTCTGTTTCTTGCCTACAATTTTCATTTGTCTTTGAATTATAAAAACGTGAACACTGTATGCGTTAGGCTGAGGGAGTTTCTGGTTTCTCGGGCTCTGTACGCCGTGTGGTTTCAGGCGCACAAGTTTTAGAGTTTCTAGTCGTCTAGACTTCAACAAGCTGGTCGTTACCTTTTTGCTTGTGTGCTGGATTCGTGGGCATTACGGTTTTTGGATCTGCCGATTGGATTAGGATGTTTGCATATGCAGTACGAGTCAGATCAGCATCAACATGACTGTTTGTGATTAAAATAGTTCCGTTTAGGTTCATAGTTAAGTTAATTTCTGGATATTATTAATTGAGCAACGGCTTAACTTAAGCATTGAAGAGTTCTTCCCCTGACTATTGACTCGCCCTTTCTGCCATTTCCCTTCCAAATACTATCCTGTTATCCCTGACTCCAAGCTGACCACGAATTTCCAAAAGAATTAACTTGGAATTGACCTTTTAATCTAGTTTATCAATCAATTTTCAAGAAATTTACCATTTACCCCATCCACCCCTCCACACGTTGTTTGATAACCTTACGCAGGGCATTACTCGCTAAAAATTCCAGGGCGGCATCAATTTGGGCTCGAGCATTAAATCCATATTAATCGGGAAAAATATCGTCGTCGTGTAATAGTAAGGTTTACACTATCATCGTTTTCAGTGACATCCTTTTTTTCTAGTTCCAACCTCTTCGAAAACGCTTCATTAACCAGTTTTTTTAGGTGGTAAAAGTTGATGTCTAGAAAAAACCTCAGAATGCAAATGCTCTTTCAAGGAGTCAATTTTTGGTTTCTTTTATCACTCTTAAGTAGTCACTTTCAATCATGTCATCACGAGATAATACATGTATTTATCTGATGAAATACAAGTATTCAAATCATGAATCTTCAGTATTCACTTGCTAAGATAACTCGACATCATGAAAAATTTCACCTTGCATTCCACTTATGCACATTTTTCAAGCTGAGTTCAATTCGGACACAGGGCCGCTATGTTTGAAAAAGACGAGCCATCTTTTCCTCAAATTTCAACTGGTGGATCCCAGCACAGGCTATCTCATTATTAACGGTCAAAAAGCCTTCCATCCCACCCCAGCTGGTAAAGAAAATTATGGACAGATTGCCAGTGACTGTGCCTTCCTTTCGCTAAAATCGATGTGGTGCTAAAGTCACTGAACTTTCTCAGTTTCCATCACCGAAATTGCCCTTTCCTCACTTAGCCTCGCAGACTAGCACTTCTCAATAAAAACCTCTTGCCCCTATGAATTTCTGGGTTTGCAAAGAAACCAAGTATGCATTCCACAATGGCACCGCTCATCACTTTCAAGCTATCCATGTTCATAATCCTAACACTTCAACCACCACCAACCCTTTCTCTCACTCCCTGCAGAACCTCCTGTGGCAGCATTGCCATAAACTATCCCTTCGGCATCGATGATGGGTGCGGTGCACCACAGTTTCGGCACATGCTGAACTGCAGCACTGACTTGTTTTTCTTAACCCCTTCGGGTGGTTACAAGGTCCAACACATAGATTATGACAAAAAAACAATTACTATATATGATCCTGCTATGTCAACATGCTCCATTCTACAACCCCATCATGATTTTATCATGACAGACATTCAATCTGTTACTATCCCTCCAACGCCAGACACTGTTTTTGCTCTTCTTAATTGCTCCATCGACTCTCCGGTACTTAACCATTACAAAAACCTTTGTTTCAGCTTCTCTGGTCACTCTTGTGAAGAATTATATGGCGCGTGCAATGCTTTTAGAGTTTTCCATTTGTTAACTAATAGTTCTCCACCCTGTTGTTTTACGGGATATGATACTGTGAAGTTTATGAGCATGAATATTTTGGACTGCACGCATTATACTACTGTGATTAATACTGATAGTTTGATGGGTATTGCACCTTCGGATTGGGTTTATGGGATCAAACTTTCTTATAGTGTGCCTGAAACTGGTTGTGAACGGTGCTCCCAATCTGGGGGGGCTTGTGGGTATGATACTGAGACAGAAGGAATGATGTGTCTGTGCTCGAGCTCTTCAAATTATACTAGAGAATGTGGTAAGAATTATTTAATATTTGCTTGTCAAGTGCCGCTAGAGAGGTTTATTTGGGTCAAAGAAACTTATTACATGTGGTTGGCACTGAAGTCTGCTAGCTAATTTTTCTGTTTTGTGTTCTGTTTCAGCTGGTGGCAGTCTCACAGCAGGTGATCATAGAAGCAGCCATTCTCCGTGGACATTCTTCAATGTTGCAATTTTACTTGTTTTGAGTTCGTTACCAGTGATTTGATGATCATGATTATATTGTAAATCATTTCTATATCTCACCATTTTCCCTCCTATTTATTTCATCTGTTTTAGCTGAAGTTGTGGGAGTTGGAAGCAGAGAAAACTTGTAATATGGCTAAAACGAATTTGAGAAAATGTACTGAATTTCTTTTAACAACGAAAGATTCTTTTGATTTAGCGAAAAAAATAGCAGAAAGATACTTTCAGAAAAAAATGGCGTTCGCATCCAATGGCCATTGTAAATCCGACATTGATTAACTGTGACGGTGTTTATAATATCCTGTTCAAATCCGATGTCGCCTGAAGTGTCAGGCCTCGCTGAGAGCCCGAGTTTCAGAAGAATGTGTCGTGCTAAATTGCTGGCTCGGATTCGAAGCTGAAAATTGTTAATGCCAGCAAAGGAAAAGAATTATTATAGTTCATGAGGAAGATATGTGGATTTCTCGTTCGATCAATGTCATGAGAACGAGAATCGCTGAAATTTGTTCTTGTGCATTTCAATAGAAATTTTTTCTGTAATTTTTTTTCCCACCTCTTTTAACACCTCTTATATGTATATATATAATCCCGTTCCTGGGGATCCAAAAAATACGCTGGTCCGGTGATCGCTCTTCGATCTTTTGATCTTTTCTGGGTGTTTCATCATCCTATAGGCTTCACCTGTTTCTTGTATAACTGGGCCAGGCTTTACCGATTTAGCCCATCCATTCTCGAGGCCCACCTAGAATGAAAATTTTCCGGCTGTTTGGAGAATGCCGAGATGAACAAGTCGTTATCCTCACGGAAATAATGGTGTCAATGGCCTTTAAATGTAGCATATGGGAATGAATTGTCCCGCAAACAGGCAAAATACCAGTTGAGAAAACAAAAGTAATGAAGCATGTGTGACCAAGCAACCCTGCCCCCTTGCAAGATATGCAGTGAAGATAACCATCTAGACGGTGGCCAAGTGGTAAGAACTTGGAATTAAGGGGTTTGCTCCCTCTGTGGTCTCATGTTCGAGTCCTTGATTGCTCATATGATGGCCACTGGAGGCTTACATGGTCGTTAACTTCAAGACCCGTGGGATTAGTTATGGTGCGTAAAAGCTGGCCCGGACACCCACGTTAATCTAAAAAAAAAAAGATATGCAGTGAAGATCGTCCATGTGTATCTCAGTGGAAAAGCTCATTTTCCACTTCACAGATAAAGTTTCCCTCTCTCCATTGACGATTAATGGCTTCTATCTTCGTTGCCCCATATGATGTTTTACACTCTGCATATCATTTGGCGCCATCGTCAATCTTTGAATTCAGAGCCGACCTTTTTGTTCAGCTCACTCTAGGACGTGCGCTTTAAGACGTTGGATTCTCCTTTCCAATGTGGATTTCTGCTCAGAATATCTGGACCCATGGGCAACTAAACATGATTAATGCTACCTTCTAGGTTACCGGGATCAATTTGTGATTCGCGAACAAGATTTGCTGGTTATAATCATTCCTATCATTGATGTTGTCGTTATAATTGAACAAAGAGTTAGGCTAATCACTTCTATTCTTTTTCACCAATGATGCTTTGTGGTAAGAATAATCTCTGATCTTAGTGCCAAAGTCCTCGGAATTACATTTCCGAGTTCCGAGTAGGTTTTTTCTCGTAACAAACAATCTTGTTTTTGCCACGTTAAGCTGACTTGATTCTCGTAATTGCTACATTGATTTTTTTGAGATGGTTAGATTAATTATTTATATAAAGTAGATTATTTACATTACAATATCAATAGATATTGATTTGTCAATTATTTACTTGCCTTTTCAAGTCCGGCAAATTTCTGCTTGCGGCTTATTTGCAGAAAATCATATTCATCTGCTTTCTCAGTTTCTAGTTTAACATCTCCAATTGTCTTTTGCAACTGAAACCATCGCAAACCAGTACGTTTCCGCCTCCAAGGCAATATTGCCTTTCCGACAATTGCAACTGACCAAACTACCCTTTTGTATTGCTTTCGAACTTGATGTCCCCTCACATGAGCCTGAAAGCAATCACCATATTGAATCAGCATTTGCATTTCTTAAACATCGCGCAGCTACACTTGAGCTGACAGTTCAATATGTTTTTATGAGGGAAAAAACACAAAAAGAAATAGAAACAGAAGAGTTCTAGAAATCTAGTAGGAAAAAGCAACCACCGTGAACATCAAAAGCTTCAAGAGAACTACAATTCATCTGGAAAAAGTTACATCTGGTTCTAACAACTCAGACAAACACATTCTAGGAACAGGTCAAGATAAACTGAAAATTAACTTCTATTTTGGAAATCTCCGCTTTTAATCACAGCATCTAACTTCATATCCTCTCCCTAAAAGATGATACTCACATGGCAAGCCATTTATTGTGATTTGTGTAACGCACATGGCATGAGAAAACACTTTATTAAAGTACCTGAATTTTTACAATTCGATTGCGTATCTTCAAAATATCTTCCCTTCCCTTCCATCCATGAAACTTTTGCTGGATTCTTCCAGCTGCAGAATGTTAATAATCTTCGAAGTGACCTCTGTTTTGAACCATGTTCAAAGAACCAAGGGCAGCTAGGTCAAGTGAAACTTCAGAAATATCACTGCTGCTCTTTGTTTGTCTTTGACGGAAAGAACTGGCTCGATAGGCATAGCTTGAATGAGAGCTGCTGTACGAGCTGATTTTCTGACATCAGCCAGAGACCCTCTCAAGGAAAGTTGTTCACTGCTGCAATAGTTGCAGCAGCACTATACATATCATCTTGGTTAATATTCAATGATGAAAGATAGCCACTTAAAAATGCTTCAGCCAAGTATCCAGAGATTCCTCTATGTCCCCAACATGATGCTAAATCAGCCGGTACGTTAACCTAAGTATCTGGTCCCTCCACTTCCGCTGCGTGGTTTAGGATCGTTGATTGGTTGCTAGATTAAATTTTATTTGACATGATCTATCTTAGGATCATCATATTTTAATATGATCTATATTGTGCTAATTATTCCCATTTATTTTAGTTGGGGGTATCCTTTGTTTGTAATTGGTTCTCTTTCAAGTTAATTCCTTACACTTGCTTTGATCATCAAATTAATTTTTTATCGTGCTTGATATTAATTTCATTTTTTCCTTTTTTTCAATGCGAACACTTAAACAAGCAATGCGAATAGGATTGTTAAGAGAAAAAAACACTTAATGTATATATAGCCATATCGAAGAATGAAAGAAATGAGAATTTGGTGGTATCTCGGAATTCGATCAATCATAAATGGATGGATCAGGATACATGCTCTTTATGTGCTTTTCAATTCAACTTTTCATTATTTCGGAAGCTTTGTTCGGGGTGTAGAGCCCGAGATACCCTCTATATAAAAAATAAAAAATCGGTCGCTGTGACCTCAAAGGGTATACGACTAGCTTAGGAAAGGAATCTCATCACTTCAGTATAACCTTCGCCAGGGCCTAGCACTCGTTTCTGAAGATGAGGTGAGAACTGAGAAATGACTGAAAAGTTTACTGCCATATTTCCATTAATAAATGATCTAGATACACACGACTTTAAAGCGCTGCAAAAACTTGGAGCACTCGTTCCTTTTTTCATGGTTCTCTATCTTGATGAACCATAAGCTAGATCGCTTACCAGCTATCGAGTGAGAATAGCCTGTGCTGCTTTGACCTAATTATCAATGCAAGCATCTGTTCTGATTTTGATTGATACACCTATCTGCCAAAGAAAAGGAAAGAAATTCAATTGATGCTTCTATCATTTTCTATTGTCCATACAAGGCCACGAAGGCCAGTAAGTAAAGTAAACTTTAACTCGGTGCAACAAGTATGAGCCAAAGCGAGACCACCAACCAAACCATTATAACCGAAAGCGATTTCCTGGTGTTGATCATGGAGTTACGAAGGTTTTCTTCTGGAGGGCTGCCTTCCAATGGCCACAACTGTTCTTTTTTTAGAAATATATGCACGTCTGGCTTAAGAATAATTCTAGATGCCACTATTTAAAATATGAAAATGAGATCAAATTTATCCAAAAAAAACAAACTTTTCCCACTTTTTCTTTATATAAGTTGGTGTAATGAAACAAAAAATTATTATAACTTGATAATGCTGTTTCTACAAAAATATTTTTCAGTTAAAAATATATTAAAATAATATTATGTTTTTAATTTTTAATATCAATACATTAAAATAATAATAATAATAATGCTTACCGGAACATTTTAAAAAACAAATTTAACTGCAAAAACATCTAAGTACACATAAAGGCTTTATTTTCGCACATCCTATGAAAACACTGAACCATCTTATGAAAATGGAACAAAATATTTCAACTGTCAGAAGCTATGGATTAATGTTGATGATATTTGAAACTCAGTTGAGAATGGTGACAATACGGACCGAATTAAGGTTTCCCTTCTCTCTACTAAAATTTAAAAACTGGATGACGTGGCACGTATCTACTGGCGGAGCGATACTAACCGCTGTCGGACAAAGAAAAAGATGAAAAACCCTACAAAATGCAATGGGTTTTAATTTAATGACTTGAGCGACGGGTCATCTAGTCCCTCGTTAAAATCTTAAAACAATGAAGAGCGTTCTCCCTCTTCCCGTCTGTGGTGTGGCGTGGAGGCAGTGGCTAGTGAAGATAATAGTAATTTAGAAGCGCTTAAGACCTCCATGGAAAACCTCAATGTACAACAACAACCCTCATCGTCTAGCCTAAACGATGCTGCTTCTGGTAACGGCGTGGAGGTCACTTGCTTCACGGAGGTCGTCGATGACGTAACCCTTCACCTCCAGATTATCCATCTTGGCAAACAGGTAATCAATTAACTAGTTCATCGTTCCTTGAATATTTTTTAGCTGACTAAGTCCCCTTTTTGTTAAATTGATCGTAGATATATGCATGGATTGGTTGCAACTCTGGTAAATTAGGTCACTTGTATGCTGCTGCATCCACTCGCCCTGTAAGTATTTTTTCTTTTATTATTTTTTTCAATTTTAGTGAGGTTTTTTCTATTACTATTAATTCTTGATTGATTGTGTTGTTGCGTATTTAATTTTGGTTTGGTGATGAGTTTGTAGAATAATACGGCAAGTGTGACTTGTGTACTCGGAGGAAATTCTGACAATTCAGGAACTGGCATTGCTCGACGATTAGGTAGGTACTATTATGTTATGGAATGAAAGTTTGATGGTTATGGGATTGATCAGATGAGAAATTCTGGGTTTTTTTTTTGTAGCGTTGAAGACTGGACTAAATATAATGTTGGCTTCTAACATTCCTAAGAACAGTCCCTTGCTTGAGGTCTGCTCTCTCCCCCCTTCTCTTTCTCGTGCGCAAGCACGCACACAAGCATCTGCTTATGCACTAGAATCCTGGTTGCATCTCTCTCGGAGCAATGGCCATATGCTCATGAGAGTAGCTGCAGATAAATAGTTATGAAAATAATATACCATTGACATCTCGAGAAAAGTAACATTATTATATAGGGGTTTCTCTGGTATCTGATGGGTTTGATATAAAACTGTACAAGACGAAAGAGTTCAATCGAGATTGTATTCAGTGAGGAGAGATTGATGGTTAAACATGAATGAAATATTATCTGAAAAGCAATTTTGATAGCTGACAAAGTCTGGGTGATGTTATGTGTAAAATTCATGGAAATTTCTACATGATTGGTTCTGAAGCATGACTATTACACAAGGAAGAAAAGGTTAAACTGATGCTGAACCTAAAAAGTTACTTGGCAATAAAAGGGCTAAAGTCTAATATATCCAGTTATGGTAGCCTGGGAACTGCATGTTGCTGAAAATAACTTGGAGAAATTTAGTAATTTCTTAGAGAAATGATTTTATAGCATGTTTACCAGATGCTGGGTATTTCCAAAAAAAGTTATACCAGCATTTTGAATGCGAAAGGAATCTCAAAATAAGTAAGTTAATTCCTGGACTTCCATGTTTTCCATATTATCTGCATTGTTAAGTGATCGATATTTGTTGATCTTGACTAAATAGTGATCGTTGTGACTTGAGTACATTCACGAGTTAGCATACCAAAAGTTCTCATTGTTTTTTCTTTTCCTTTTTAATTTTGTTGTTGTTTTGGGTTGTTAGGCAAATGCTGAGAAAAAATTGGTGGAGAAGCTAATAACTTTGGGTTATGCAACACCAAAATCCAAAGTAACATCCTCATAGCATAGAGCAAGGGAGATGCTGCCGTGCGAAAAGAAGCATATCTTTGGTTCTTATTGCATAATATGGCAGTGTAGATGAGATTATAGGTCAAGTCAGAGTCTACTGTTAAAGAATGTTAAAACTTTTATATACTACCATGTATGGCTACTGAGATTGAATAGTCAAAAAGCGGGTCGAGAGAATTCCAACTTCGTATAATTTCAGAAAGACAGAATATGAACACAGTGGATTGACTTGTATGGTTCTGTGCTGCAGTTTTTTTACCTATATTACGAGCTTTGGTGATACGAACTCTAGTGTTTTTCCGCGGATTGAAATCCAAATGCTATTGAATGGGGAACATCAAATTTTAACTCGCCCACCTTTTTTTGGATCTTGTAAATGTATACTCTGGTTCTTGTTTTTTGTTTCTATAGTCATCGTGCCTACATTTTTGGCTTGCTAAATATTGATATTACGACAATGCAATGCAAATTCAGTTTAATGGTCCATTGTGGTTTTAGTCTTAAAATTATTTACTTTTTTAAATCGTTTTGATATATTAATATTAAATATAAACTTTTTTTAAAACATTATTTTAGAAAGTGATTTCTACAGTGTTGTTTTTATCTTAATTACCTGTGTGAGAACTTCTAATCACTTTACATTCTAAAGGTTATTTAGTCGTCCAGTTTATTAACGTGTTTGTTTGAGGCAAGTAAACACATGCGTATCTCAATGAAAAAGAAAAGAAAAGAAAATTTTCATGGGCATAAAAGCATATTTTAGTCGAATGCCATGGATTTCCTTCAGAGCTTTTCCTGCTGCTAAAGTCATTGACCCCGCGAATGTACTTGGTTGCGCAAGCATATCGTTGTGTTTAAGCTTTGTAGGATTGCGGTTTGCAAGGAGATAATGCATGGTATTTTCAATAGACGTGTTTTGCATCCGCAAGCAGAGAATCCATTCTGTTTCCTGTTTCGAAAGTAATTTTTATTCTAGCAAAGGATAATAATATCCTAAAAGTTTCGAATAATTACTTTCTCTTGATTTTCTTACAAATAGGGGAACAAATGTTTTTTATTATTATTCCCCTCTATCCTGCACATCGTTTAGTGGATTTTGTTGCCAGGAAAGATATTGTCACCGTCATGACAGAAGTTCTCAGCAATACTTCCCCCCCTCCTGGTATTTCCCCCCCTTCTGGTATTTCCCCCTATCCTTCCCTCTTTCTCTAATCGACTAACATCGTGTTCCGTGACCTAACCTTTTCTCTTCTGATAACTGCCGAGATTGTTGTCTGTGAGCTTGCCCTTTCTTCCGTACGCAGCTCTCCCTCCAACACAGCCTGTTTGTCTAATGATCAGATTTTCTCTAACAACCAAACAAAAGAGTGATCAAACTTGCATGTGCTGATATCATTTCCTTTTTCAGGTGCGGTAGCAACCATATCAGATGCATCACCCGTCCATTACATCGTTAAAATAGAGTTATTTTCGTTACTTGCAAAAAATGCGGTGGAGAAATATGAATCAGGGGTTTTTGAAGCGGGAGGCTATACATGGTACATTTTATTTTAGTAAAAACCCGTCTTGCCATCCCCAACTGCTGTCCTGTTTGTTGGGAGATACCCTTAGCAGTACAGCTTTCATTTTTTATTACCTCCTATGTTTGCATTGCAAGGAAATTGGTTCTTTATCCAAGTGGAAACAAGAGCAGGAATGTAAAAGATTACGTCTCTCTCTATTTAGCAAAGGTTGACGCCAGTTCTCTTCCACTTGGTTGGGAGGTCCATGTGATTTTCCGGTTGTTTTTGCTTGACCAAAACAAGGACAGCTACTTGGTAATTCAAGGCATGTTTTCTATATCATTACTTTGCACTAGATCCTCAAGCTATTAGTTGCAGTTTTTGTTTTAATGTTTATAGCATCACCAAAGTTGGGTGCAAGCAAGATTTACATGCAATTGTTTTCTTCCATCACTTTGAGTAAGTGATGCCCCCCTCTAATGTTTCGGCCTTGTTGCCAAGGATACCGGCACGATTTACTTGCAATGGTGTTCTTCCATCACTACTTGAGTAATTTAGTCTAACTCGAGAGATAGTGATGCCCCTCTCTAATGTTTCGGCCTTGTTGCCAAGGATAGATGCAGCAGGACAGGAAAGACGTTTTCATGGATTGAAGCTTGAATGGGGTTTTGATCAATTCATTCAGCTTTCAACATTTAATGATTCTTGTTACGGATTCCTTCTGGAAGACACTTGTGTGCTTGGAGCAGAAGTATTTGTCAGTAAAGAAAGAAGCAGAGGCAAAGGAGAGGTTTTATCAATGATAAAGCAACCTACTGCTGCTTTCAAGCACACTTGGAAGATCGAAAACTTTATGAAGTTGGATGAAAAACGTCGAGAATCACAGACATTCAGCTCGGCAAGTGAAAAATGGTATATTTATTTTATAATTTTAGTATGTAATCTTGATAAAAACGTGTTTTGGATATGCTTTACGAGGCCAGTGTTTCTCTTACATAACAATTCGTTAGTGGTCAGAACGAAATTTACCATTGTATAAGCAAACCTGCTGGTTATTCTTTTCGGGATGAAAATTTACCTTCTCATATATTCTTTTCTTCTATTAGTGTTTAGTAGCAGTTTTGAATTTCTTTTCTTTTAAATTTTTCCTGCACTGGTTGTTTCAGGAAGATACTGCTCTATCCTAAGGGAAAAGATTTTGGAAAGGGCACCCATCTTTCTCTGTACTTGGCTGTGGATTTGGAAACCCTCCCTGCTGGTTGCAGACTATATGCGGATTACACCCTGCGCATTGTAAATCAAGTCAAGGATAGGAAGTTAGACCTTTCTGCTAAAGGTAAGAGCACAAATGATCTTTTGCCGGCTTAACATGACAACCCCACCTGTTTGCCTGGAAGATTATGCATCAGAGGAGATTCTTGGATCTCCCCCCCCCCNCCCCCCCCTTTCTGTCAATGAAAAGAAAAGAGTTGAGATCGTTTCTCTTTCTTGCAGCTAAACACTGGTTTGGTGCCTCAAGATCAGAAAGTGGATGGACAAGATATGTTTCCCTGGATTATATTTATCTGCCAAACAATGCCTATGTTATTAAGGACATTTGCATAATTGAAGCAGAGGTCAATGTACTTGGAATTAGTACTCCATTTTAGTTATAATTTTATTTTTTTCACATTCAATAAGAAATATAATGAATATCATGTCAAGAATTTCATCGACTTTACTAATGGCAAGGGTGATTTTAAACACTTCTACTGTTGTGCACCATAGTTTGTTAACAGTACTATTCACAGCATACTTCGGTAAAAAAAAAAAGTAGTTATACATATAAACTTGTCACTATCTTTTTTTCCGGGATAATCACCCAATATTTTGCATAAAAAACCCATCAAAATATTTTGTATTTATAGATTCCAAACAAAATTTTCATACCAAAAAAATAAAAAATTAACATTAATTTAGAGTATATTTGAAAATGGAGTCGAATCATGTATATTTGATAAGATTAGATGGAATTATAAAAAATAAAAAGAGGTGTAGTTTAATTACAAGAAGAAAAGGATGTGGGGACAAAAATAATACGCTTAAAGAAAATAAAATCTAAGTGTAAATAAAAAAAATTATGGAGTATAAATACTCATTTCCTCATAAAAAATCAGCACCAACTATAAGAACAAAAAAAGATCGAGTTTTTGGGTTTGTTCTTATCAAATCAAGAGAGAAATATCAAAATTTCTTAAACTCGTCCAAGATTAAGGATTCATAGATAAAATAAACACTTATGAATAATGAATTAACAAGAAAATTTGAACAAGAAAAGAAGAGAGAGAGCTAGTTGTCATTAAGAAAAAAAAGGGAGTATAAAAAATCTTCAATTGGTTAAAAATTAAAACCTTGATTTTTACCGAATAAGGCATTATAAACATGGTCCTATAAGTCATTTGAAATTCGATTATAAATTAATACCTTGATGTTGAATTATATATTAGGGTTCTTAGACTTGAATTGAAAAAAATATATTGGTTGTTAAAATTAATTTAATTTATGTGTTATATATGATTAAGAGAAAAAATTATGATAAGCTTTCAAAGAAAACGTATAGAGATTAAGTAAGGGTACCCAGTCATATGAAGAGCAGAAAGGAAAAAATAGAGAAATTATGGTTCTTATTATTAGATTTATGATAATAGGTTATTTTGGTGTGGATATTATATGTAAATAGAAACATTGATAAAGCTAAGAGATAACTTGAGTAAGAGAATGAAAGAATTAGGATTTAATCCCTTTATAAAAATTATAGTTTTAAATGTTAACTATTTAAGAAAATTGATCTTACTCAATTTGAAGTTATGAAACTCCAGTTATGGATCACCAATCAAGATTAGGTTGTGACAAACCCTGTAAAACATTAGATCTGATTTGATGATGAGTAATTTTAACTATCTTAATGCAAAATAAGGTTTTCCTTCTTTTAAGAGATTTGTAACCCCATGTCTTAATTTTTAAATGAAACTAACCTTTCTTGAAACAGAATTTTATAATTCTAAATATAATTAAAAATTTAAAAAGATGTCAGAATAAAATTTCTACTAGCAGATTCAAAAAAGTCACTAAAGTGATTATTTAAACACGTTAAGGATGAAAATTAGGTCTTTTTTCTATTGAGAACATGTGATATTATATTTTAAGTTTATAAAAGAAATGAGTCATGTTCAAAATAAAAATAAATGGTTGAGTCCAGGATCACATGAATTAACTTAATTTTAAAAAATCAATACATTTTCTCCGATTCAAGTTTAAAAATTCTAATCTATAATTTAACATCAAGTCATCAATTCATAATTGAATTTGAAACAATTTATGAGACCATGTTTAGAACACCTTATTCGATAAAAATCAAGGTTTCGATCTTCAACCAGTTGAAAATTTTTGAGTGTCTCTTTTTTTTTTCTAATAACAATTGACTCTTTCTTTTCTTTTCTTGTTTAAATTTTCTTGTTAATTTCTTTCCTACAAGTATTTTTTCTACTTATAAACTCTTAATCTTGAATGAATTCTTGAAATTTTGATTTTTCTCTCTTAATTTGACAAGAACAAATTAAAAGACTTCTTCACCTTTATTTTCAATTTATTTAGTTTGCAATTTACACAAACATTTATTTCTCCGGTTTACAAAGTAGTCACTGATCCTGGACTCAGCCAGGACAGGAATGCAACCACGCTTCACTCAGGACAAAATGTAACAAATTAAAAGACTTCTTCACCTTTATTTCCAATTTATTTAGTTTGCAATTTACTCAAACATTTATTTCTCGGGTTTTTACAAGTAGTCACTGATCCTGGACTCAGCCAGGACAGGAATGCAACCACGCTCCACTCAGGACAAAATGTAGTGGCTCCAAGATCATCTCGGGCTCTGAATTCAGTTCTTCGTAGACCAGAGCTCTCTGCTGATTCTCCAGGCTATGCTTGGTGAACTGTGGAGCGTGTCTAAATACCAAGTTTCTGCCCTGAGCGGGCCAGCAGTAAGCAAAAAGCCTGTGCTATCTAGTAATGCAAGTTTAGTGCATACGAAACTTTCTGGGCCTAACGTTTCTTCATCCTCTACAACTGGTTCATCGTCAGCTCCAAATGTTGCCGGAACAGTTGACAATTCCTCTTACCCCCTTATGGCTGCATTGCTGAAGCGCAAGTTTCCCTCAAGCAGCCCATCGTTGGCAAACAATGGAAGGGATTCCATCGGAAAACCAGTCTTCGGTGGAGCCTGCTCTAGAATTTGACGGAGAAAGATATAATACTCTCAGTTGCATATCTAGAGAATTCTGCCTGGGTCCAATGGGCGCCCGTGGGCGGCAATTTGGTTTGTGTCGTCTTGTTCCTGATCTGGCTAGTCTCTCTCCTGATTCAACAAAGCAGAAAGAACTTCTTGCAACCTACAATGTCAGTTCAATGAGAAATTGTTCAGATGAGAAAAGGACGAAAGAATTTTTTATGTTCCGGGAAGGGCAATCAAAGAGAAATTTGCAGTTGATGCAGTTCAGAAAAGCATCTGTAGAAAGCAATACGGTTCGGCAATGAGATTGCAGTTAAGCACCACAAAGTCTAGCAAAGACTTTCATGCAGAATCAAAGACCTTCCATTGGACTGTCATGAGTGTACACAATTGGCATCAGTTCGGTGATGTTCTGGTAGCTATGGCAGAGATGAAATTTTTGAATCATAATCAAAATTGTTCGATTAAAATGAAGGGGTGGCATTGTCCCAGAGCCAAGGAAACGATGATGTTTGGGGCCAGCAGATGTTCCGTTTTTCAGAGTTTTAAACCTTGATTTCATTAACAAAACGATACTTTTGATGTTGTACATTGCTGTTTCTAATACGACACGCTTATTCTTGGTGATATCAGCGGGTGTTACCTGCAATTCTCTTGTTTACCAAACCATGTTTGGATTTAAAAAAACATTATCCAATAATCTTTCCACCAGCGAAAGTTGAGGACATGGTGATGTTTATGTTCATGCAGTTTCCATACGAATCGTAAAGTAGAAGGTTACATTGGTCACAGGATCCATTCGGCCACAGAAGTCTAAAAGAAGGTTTGGTATACTTTACAGAACGTCATATAATTTACACAAGGAATCATATAACACTCCTGCATTAGTCTGATGCACTTTACAGTACGTCATAGTTTACAGAAGGAATCGTATGAACACTTATTTACATGGGTTTGGCTTTGAGCCATACAGGCATGTCCACGTAGAATTATTTGATACTTGCAAAGACAGAAATGAAGTATTCAAGAGAACGGATGACACAGCTTAGCCAAAGGTTTTTTCGCTGCTGTAGCACATGTACAGAAATCCGTCATCGTCCTTGTAAGATTCATAGATTAAATCCATTTGACTTGCTGTAAATAAATAGCACAAGTTAGCGGGTTCCTATAAGAAGCTGTGTATAAGCTACAGTGTCTAGATCAATCAAATGTTCAATTTTACCTGTTTGAGGCAACGTGTTCTTCACAAAAATGAACAGAGCCTTTCCAGGAGTTAACTCTAGTCTACTACTTAAAATGTGGATGAATTGCCCGATAGTCATATCTCGGGGAACCAAGTATCTGAAAAAACGAAAAAAATAAGGATTGGAATCTTACAAAAATATACTGGCTAAAAATGCGGTTACGAACTTAAGGAATCTATAGCTCAAAGAGTGTCACCAGGACTGGAAATCAGTACATGGATATGTGTAAGATTAACATGGCAGTGATAGTTTTTTCTTTTTCCTTTTCTTTTATTTATTTATTTTCAGATTTAACAACTGAAACTTTGTATAATGCAAAGAGAAGAGATAAACATACTTTCTCTTTTCCATTTCTGGCAGGTCCGTCCTTGAATATCTTTCAATAATCACCTAAAAATCAGCGAAAATACTGATGAGCTGCGATGTTTTTTTTTTAAAAAAAAAAAAAGAAATAAAGAAAGAAATAAGAAGACTCTACGATTGATATTTCTATTTAAATTACATTGGTGAAGTGAGATTTTGCCTAGCTTGCCCAACAACCATGCTTTGGCTTAGTTGGCAAGGTTAGGTAACTTGCATTAGGTACATCATTCTAACCAGAATTTAAAAAATACTTCTTTTGCACTAGACAATTAAAACCAACAACATTCACTAGCAATGATTACATTCCTTTAACAAATGTGCTGCAGAAAAGACATAAATGATGCTTTTGATTCCCTTAAGAGAGCAGCCAGCTTAGCTATGAAAAATCCATCATTAACACTTGAAATAATAGTTACAAACAAGAAAACATATTTTTCCACGGGAAACATCAATATAAGCAACAAAACTTGCACATCCAGGTCAAAATGAGGAATTTCCAACTATATTGGATTTTTCAGGTTTGTTTTCAGATTCCAATTGTATAATCTTTTCTTTCTTTGGTGGGGTTAACTTTCATTCATCAAGACTAAACCCGCCCCTCCTAGATCAGGTCTTGGGCTACACATTCCATTTGTCAAATAAGACAGGTCCCCCGAAACTACCCAGATAAAGAGAGAGAAAAAGATGAAGCAGATATACCACTAAATTGTCAAAAATAAATTTGAACTTACAGCGAGAAAACCAGAGAAACAATTACATAAACCAGTCAAAGTGACAGTTCAAAATCAAAGGAATACAAAACAATATGATAGAAAGAGAGGGGAGACTTACAGGAACTCGATCTGGGTATTTGACACTGATATTCTTTGATTCTCCAAGTCTATCATCTATTCACAACAAACAAACTCAGGTCAATATCAACCAATACGAAACCAGCAAGATATATATGAACTTTGAGAAACAAAAAAAAAAAAAAAGGAAAAAGAAACTAACCAAATGTGGATTCCTGCTTAAAAGACTTGACCTTTCCCATGGATTTGTTGTGTTGGTGATGAGACAATGTGGAGGAGTTGAAAATGATGATGGTTTCGTAAGACAAAGGAGGTGGTGGTCTTGCAATTGTAATAGAATAAACAGTTCTGTGTAAGCTGGTTGCTGTTACTTGCGAAAAGACACGTAAGATGTCGGTCTCAAAGATTAACAAAGGGCACGGCAAGGCAACTAGTTGTTACGTCGTTGTTTCAGGAACGGTGGCAATGGGTGGGCCTTCATAACTTGGGCCTGCTAAGCTGAGCCAGGCCCAAACAATGATGTATGGATAGGCCAGCCGTTGAGATTCCACGGTTCGTGTACGTGCACCTTCCTCTGGGCAGTGGTTTAGATCGTAAACTGTAAATGAATTTGCTTTTTCATGCTGTTATTTAGATTTTGATTTTAAGACAAAAAATCATTATTTGGGATTCGATTACAATTATTATTTTTAATTTTTCATAGTAAATTGAATATTATCTCTAATTTTAAAAAATAACTAATTAATCCTTATACTTCAAAATTAATTCGGAAACTAATTCTTTTCTTTTGTTTCATGTTTTTTTCTTTTCTTTTCTTTTCTTTTTAAGAAACAGAAGAATGGAAGAAGAAAGATAAAAATTAGTAGTTTGGTGAGGGATTGGACGTGGCATCCAAACCCAACTTCAGAGTCACCAACCCATCTGAGGAAAACTATAGTCCACCAAGAAAGACAAGACAAGTTTAGAAAGTCATTATGTCCTTGTTCTCTCTTGATTAGATTTATATTACATGTTTGACACCCGAGCATTTGCTTCTTATTCATTGGTACACTTGTCTCTCTCTCTCTCTCTCTCTCACACACACACTCACACACACGCATATCTTCTTGTTCATTCTTTGCTCCGATATTTATCTCGATAATTTTAATTTTTTAGGGTGATGGATCCATTTAAGTGCTGACCCTTCATTTGATTTGGTGATGAGTTTCGAAGAAGTTGAAGTTTTAGAATTTGACTACATTGCTGACTCAGATTTTTTTTCAATGAAAAAGAAAAGTCAAGGTGACATAAGTATTTTTTAAATAAAAAATAAAACATTTATTAACTTAACTATAATTAATAAATTTTGTAGGCTTAGTGATACAATTGAAAAAATAAAACAATAAAAAAAAATTGCATTGAGATATCAAATCTATAGATAACATCCTTGAAAACAAACAATATAAAATTATAAAACTTAATTATCATATAATAAAATATAGAAAAGCAAACTAAAATATTTTTAATTAAAATAAAAAAAATTATTCAAGTGATCGTACATTAACCTTTTAGCCATGTAACTATAGATACATTATTAAGATAAAATTATAGAAAAAAATATTTTTTAAAAAATTATAAAAATTAATTGTCAATCAATCAAATATCTAATGATAAAATTAAAAAATAAAATAAAAAACACTTAAAAAAAAACTAAAATCAGCCTGTGTTAATCTTTAGAACTCGTGATTCTAATTATATACCCGAGACTAACCTTAGAACTCGTGATCTTAATTATATATCTGAGACCAATCTTATAGAAAATAAATTTTAATAAATAACAAAGTAGAATTTTAAATTAATTAAATGATGATGAGTAAAATTGAAAAAAAAAACATAATACAAAAGAACTCAAAACAAAAGAAATAAAAATTAAAAAGTTGAAGACTAAATTTAATATAAAAATAATTTAATTCAAATGTCAAGAGATAAAAATGAAAACAATATTCAGTTGAAAAAAAGTATAAAAAATAATAAAAAGAACAAGGATCAAATTTAATATAAAATTCAAATAACATCAAATGATTGGAGATGAAATTAAACAAAAAAAATAAAAAAATACAATAAAAATAATAAAAATTAGATTGCATGTAATAAATAAATAAATATAAAACTTTTATATTTTAAAAATAAAAAGAAAAAAGAAAAAAAAACCCAACTACCATGTCGTTATATATACATACCACAACATCAAAAAAATTATAACATAATATTTTTACACCTATCATGAAAGATAGGATGAAGCATCATGTCCTGCTTGGCAGTGCATGTTAATCATTTTTATTTTTAAATAGTATTTATATCTATTAAAAATAAAATTATTTATAAGTCAACTTTATAATCACTTGAAAATCAGTTCAAAAAAACAAAAAAGAACTTTGATGCTAGTTTGAAATATTTCACTGTAATTTTTATAACATACTTTTTAAATGTAAACAAACTAAATTATTTTTTATTAATCTCAAATGAAAAATAATTTTGAAAAATAATCGAGTCTTTATATTATGTAAATTAGAAAAAAAAAATAATTTATATTAATATCACGATGACAAATAAATTTTAAAGAAAAAATAATGTACCTCTAATAAAAAGTTTATTATTTTTTAATTAAAAAAATAAAACGGTAATTATACTAAATAATAGCATATCTAGGTGCATAGAGAATTAATTTACCATGACTTTCATTATATATGTGTGTGTGTATATATGTATGTATGTATGTATGACGTTGTGAGGAACAGGTCCCTTCGTGGGGTGTCATCATCTTCCCACGATATACTGAAAAAAATAATATACTGTATATTATATGACAATGAGCAGAGTTAATAATTAATTCATGGGATATCCTAAAAGCAACTTGTAAGCAAATTTGGAGAATTTATTTTTTATACATGAAAATACCCTATAAATTACATTTCATATATATATATACACTATATATTTTATGACACCGTGTAGGGCTACCAATTAATCCATGGGATATCCTTAATAGTAACTTCTCATTAAAATTGTAAACAGGCACGGGGTATTTATATATATATATATGAAAACACCCTTGCTATCTCCTGCATTGCATATAAATTTTAGTAAATTACAGCACATCCGGGCCATCGAGAACGCAAAGTTCAGCACAAATTTTTATTGCGACAGAAATAATCGAACTTGTAATGATGGTATCCAGCATGCCTGATCTTGCTAGAATCTGGATATTTTAACTTGAACCTCGGGAAAAAAAAAAACATAAAACATTTACATGCACCAGCAAAAATAAGCACTAACTAATAAGCACACACGTATAACTTATTATAGTTGACCCAACCTCGTAATTCAGCTATATCTCTCTCTTTTTGAAAAAAATAAGAATTTGTAATTTTTAAATTAAATCACAAAATAATGAGATCAAGAAATCAATAGTCACTAAAAAATAAGGAGGTGATGAAATTAATGAAGCAGCACATATCCTCTCTACAATCCCTTCACCAGAGAGAGAGAAAAAAACCCAACAAAACATCCTGATATTGTTTGAAAGTAGTAATGTTTGTTTTTTTAAATAATTTTTATTTAAAAAAATATTATTTTTAATATTATCTTAAAAATAAATTATTTTTTATATCAACACATAAAAAAATAAAAAATACTAAAGATAATTATTTTTAATTAATCTTTTTAATTTTAATAAAAAATATGTTAAAACTCACTCTTAAACACCCCCTAGAATGATAATAAGAGATTGTCACAACTTTTTTCATGTAATTTATAAATAAAAAAATCAATCAATTCTCGTGGTTTTAAAAATTAAATGTTTCCATGTTTTTAAGATACATTTACAACTGTTTTTTTTACTGTACTCCATAATATTTTCAAATTACTTTTTTTGTTAAGAAATAGACAGAGAAAAAAAAGGAGATAAAATGAACATATACTTAAATTAAACATGATAGAAAATAATTAAGATACTATTGATTAATTTATTTTAATAAATCATAGAAATTAAGTTATAATTCACGCTTAATAATAACTATTTTTTATTAGAACACGAGGAAATCTGGAAATCTTAACCTCACCGACTCGCGAAAAACAGCGAAAATAGGGGAGGGGTCGGTCAGATGGCTAGAAGGTGGGCTCAGGAGTCAAAATAGAAGAGCCCCCGAGCCACGGGTTTTAATTAAAAAAACAAAGTCCAAGTAGTGGTCCACCATTACGACAGCCTGGGGTTGGTGTGTCCTACGTGTAACTTTTTTCTACAGCTTCAACTCGTCCTATTTTTGTCTTTTGACAGGCCACCCTACCCACAACATGCGCGAATTTCAGATTTTGCCCTCTAACGGCAAACATTTAGCCAAAAGAGTCCTTACTGTTTACATTTAATTAAATGAAATCTTTTGTTTTTAGTTCACTAATAATTTTCACCATTGCATGTAGGACCACAAGTACCTGGGATGAAAAAAAAATAAAAAAATGATTAGACTAAGAAAATTAGAAAAAAAACTAAACCATAAAAAACAATTATAATTTTTTGAAAAACCGGCAAGTTTGGTTTCAATTTTATAGGTCTTAGATAAAAAAAACCAAACCAAATTGAATCTAAACTGAAAAATAAAAAAAAATAGCTAAATAAAAATAATAAAATTAAACAAAAAAACCAAGCCAGATAAAAAAAAAATCAAGCCAAATCAAGCCAGGTTAGAAAAAACAAGTCAAATCAATTTAAACTAATTTTTATTATAAAATAAATAAAATGAATAGAAACACATCAATTTAAATAAGTTTCAATTTTTTTAAAAAAAAAACTTAGTTTGATTACTTATTTTTATAAAAACTAAACAAAAAAATTATTTTCTAGTGTTTATAAATAACCTATCTAGCTAGCAAGATAGGGATGAAGGAGCTCAATCAATATAAAAAGCTAGCGGAAGCCATGCTATTCTTCCTATTTTTTTTTATATAAAATTTTAATGTCATATTTAAGGGTTTTTTTTATTTTAAATCTCTAAGTAATTTAATTTCGTATTTAAGGGTTTTTTATTTATTTTAAATCTCCAAGTAATTAACAAAAATGATGCTGAGTGTTTTTCTAATCACATAGAAAGTCCTAGTTTGGTGTATTACAGAGAATAGGATACTACTGGATTAATGTTTAAAAATGGGGGACCATAAGTGATTTATCTCCTCCACCGACGATCTCTGCCCATCAAAGATGGGCGGACGCGTAAAGCCGGACTACCAAGGGCTGAGATCAAACACAATAACTAAAAATCAGCCATTGGATCCACCAAAATAGGTGTAAATGACAAATAAATGAATGAATCTAGTCCAAATTACGTTTTAGGGGACCACGCCACACCTGCCAATAAATATGCACCCCTGCCTTTCCTTGGAAACTCGCATTGCAAAGCTAAGCTTGACAAGAAGAGGAAACGACATTTTCTTTCAAGCAGAGCAGCAACTCTACCCTTTCTCCCTAATCTCTCAAGGTCGGCAGCTTTTGTCTTTTAAGTCACCGAGTCCTTGGATTCATTCATGTTTGTTCTTTGGTTATTGGATCTGGATATTTTCGTGGGTTTGATTCGTTGTTATTGTGGTTAGCTTTTGGGAATTTATAGGTTGACAATTGAGTTTCAGGTGCGCTTGTCATGTCCATGCATATCATTATTCCAATTCTAGATCTAGTATTGTTAACGTGGTCCTCTGTTGTTAATGGTGATTTTTTTTTTAGATCTGAATAGTTAATGTCATGGGAGAATGCTTTTCTTAATGAACTTAGATTTAAATAATTCATGTTATGTGGTGGGTGCTGGTTGGTTTAGCTTTTCGGGATTGAATCCTGTCTATACCGTGGAGGAGAGGGATTTTATGAGGGCTAGTGAAGCTTAAGGACTAACGAGGCTTCAACTTAATTGAAAATAAAGAGATTAATTATTCGTGTGTGTGTGTGTGTTAGTTGCGTTTTGAGGAATTTAATGAGGAATTTTTGTATGCTATGTGCAGCTTGAAAGAAATGGCAGAGACTTTCCTATTCACATCTGAATCAGTGAATGAGGGACACCCAGATAAGCTCTGTGACCAGATCTCTGATGCCGTACTCGATGCTTGCTTGGCGCAAGACCCTGACAGCAAGGTGGCATGCGAGACTTGCACTAAGACCAACATGGTCATGGTTTTTGGCGAGATCACCACCAAGGCTAATGTAGATTACGAGAAGATTGTGCGTGATACTTGCAGAAACATTGGATTCACATCTGACGATGTGGGTCTTGATGCCGACAATTGTAAGGTTCTAGTTAACATTGAGCAACAAAGTCCTGATATTGCCCAGGGTGTACATGGTCATTTCTCCAAGAGACCGGAAGAGATTGGTGCTGGTGATCAAGGCCATATGTTTGGCTATGCCACTGACGAGACCCCTGAATTGATGCCTTTGAGCCACGTTTTGGCTACCAAGCTTGGTGCTCGCCTCACTGAGGTTCGTAAGAATGGAACTTGCGCATGGTTGAGGCCTGATGGAAAAACCCAAGTTACTGTTGAGTACTACAATGAAAATGGAGCCATGGTTCCTGTCCGCGTCCACACTGTTCTCATTTCTACTCAACATGACGAGACTGTGACAAATGATGAGATTGCGGCTGATCTCAAGGAGCATGTCATCAAGCCCGTGATCCCTGAGAAGTACTTGGATGAGAAGACTATCTTCCATCTTAACCCTTCTGGCCGTTTCGTCATTGGTGGTCCTCATGGCGATGCTGGTCTCACTGGGCGTAAGATCATTATTGACACTTATGGTGGATGGGGTGCTCATGGTGGCGGTGCCTTCTCTGGAAAGGATCCAACCAAGGTGGATAGGAGTGGAGCTTACATCGTCAGGCAAGCCGCCAAGAGTATTGTTGCCAGTGGGCTAGCTAGGAGGTGCATTGTTCAGGTCTCCTATGCTATTGGTGTTCCTGAGCCTTTGTCAGTATTTGTAGACACATATGGCACTGGAAAGATTCCTGACAAAGAGATCCTTCAGATCGTGAAGGAGAGCTTTGATTTCAGACCTGGTATGATTTCCATCAATCTTGACCTCAAGAGAGGTGGCAATAACAGGTTCTTGAAGACTGCAGCATATGGACACTTCGGCAGAGATGACCCCGACTTCACATGGGAGGTGGTGAAGACCCTCAAGTGGGACAAAAAGGTCCAAGCTTAAGGTCTCTATATCAGTTTCCAATGTACGGATATTTTGCCTACTAGCTGCAACTCTCTACTATGGCAGTTTGCCTATTGCCTTTTAGACTGTCTTCTTTTTATTTTTTTCATCATTTTACGTGTTCTTTTGAAGATTGTTGTTCGATTGTTACCTGAGAAAAGAACAAGTTGAAAAAAGAGGTATTCTCATATGTTTCCGTTACTGCTGCGTAGATAAGAGCTAATGATGATGTATGTAAGGAAGTGGGAACGGCAGCAGAGCTGCAATATTTGATTTTTTTCGCCATTCAATACAATGTTTACTTGGTGCTTTTGTTGAATCTGGCCGGTGACAAATCATCTTGCCCGTTTATAATATGCCTGACTGTTAATCTCTTTCGAAACTGATATGCTGTGGCTACTTATATGGCGCGACCTCACCTGATAGCATTTGTGCACGAACATGTGTCGGTGATTGGTGAAAGAATGCATCTCCGTTTTGTGGATGCTTAATTGCTTTGATGAGTTGCTGTCCTTGTCACTGATGAGGCGGTGGATGCGAGCTTATTCGTAGCACCAGGTGATGCAGTTTCGATTATTTGTTATGTTTGTTGGGTTTTCTCAGGACCAATGCTTCAGATATTTTTGCCTGCCTGTCTTGACATTGTTGCTTGCTAGTATGGAGCTGCAGTTTTGCTTTAAAAAGGGTCAACTAGAAAATGCCTCAAGTCTTTTATAGCATTTAGAGAAGAGCAAATTATAGCTCACTGTTATTGTTCTTTTAATTTCTAAATTGCCTCATTTTTAATAAACTCATATTTAATAATCAATGGTAGGTGAGTGTCAAATATTTGATTACAGATGACGACTATTATGGACAAAAAAACAGTTTAATCAATAGAAAGACTTCCGTTAAAATAAATATGAAAGCATGGGGACTCAGTTTAGGGTTTTTTAAACAAAGTGATTAACTAATTATTTCAGTTACAACATAGGTGTTGGATAATAACTTACTCTTTGAAAAATGAACCATACGTGGCTCTCATTGGCCCGGCTTGTCTCGGTCAGATTTACATGCTTTGGAACTTGTTTTGCATGGACAGTCAAGTCTCATTTTAGCGTAATTTGAATGCGAACATGGTGGCTACTGATGCATGGAAACCAGTTTGATGGCAGAAGCATTCTCACCTCACTCTAGTGGATGCTCAGCCACAATCAGACGGATGCCATAGTCAAACCCATCCTTTCAACAGCGGCACTTTTCTTCGGATGAGATGTCTCGCCGATCGGAAGTGTATGAGCCGGTAAGTACAAAGTCCATCGCTCTCCATTCTCCTGATTTCTTAACTCTCCTGGTTGAAGGCCTTGTGGATTGCCACTTGTCGGCGAAAGAGTTTTCTGTTATGCTGCTAGACGTCAACGACAACAATGGCCTCGGAAAATGCCACCCCACATGTAGGTGGGCTTTTCAACTGGTAGCCTTTTCCACTCTCATGCGACGCCATGCGCATGCAGCATGCAGGTTATGTTCCTCGTCTAAATTATACTATGAGCAGCTTGGCCCGCATGGGCAAGGCTTACAGGCAAAAGAAGTTCTCGGAGCTGATTGTACACGTGGGAATAGAAAACACAACATTTCGAAGTTTATCATGCCATTTGTTAAATCTAAATTTTACATAATTTTTATAGCGTTTGATGTTTTTCCCAATTTTGTATCAATTTTGAAATATTTTTATTGATTAAAAAGGAATTTCAAAAACTCATATCCTAAAAAACAAAAAATCAAAAGATAATAATTTTTAAGGCCACATAAATTTATCACGGTTTTTACAATATTTTATAAATGTTTTAGATCAAAATGATTTAAAAATAAGTTTTTAAGTAAAAAAACTTAAAAATCTAATTTTTTAGCCACTATAATAGCTAAAATTTGATTAAATTAGATAATACATTAAATAATTTTTTTTTAAAAAAAATTAAACCCCAATTACAAACATAAAAAATGAAAAGCCTAGTCATATAGACTTGTTACGGCCCTAATAAAATGGGTTAGGAAATTTGGCCTAGTCTTTGCTTTATTTTTTTCTAATTTTTTTAAATTAATAATTTTTTGTGGTTTTTTCTCTCATTTTTCATAATTTATACTTAAATTGGCATCTTTTTTCTTTTATTTTGTTTCAAAAGCTTTTTAAATTATAACTATTTTTTAATTATATATTTAAATTTAAAGATTTTTTCTTATTCCTCTATAATTTTTTTATATGGTTAAAATTTATTTTTAAAAATAAAAAATATTTTCAGATAATATTTATAATATGTGCAGTTTTATAATGTGTTATTTTATTTTATCAAATTAATCTATATTTCTATTATTATTTTGTTGAATAAATAAATTCACTAACAGTTAAATGTTTTATTTTTAATATTAAATATCTTGATTTTTATTTACATAATAATTTTTAAAATTTTATTTTTATATATTTTATAATATATAGATACTCATTGTCATCCCTACACGGCAGTGTCATCTATCTAGGAGATAAGTGAACCTGCAATGGATTCTTCATCACCATCGTACGCTCTGCCTTCTCAGACAAATCAACATCATCTCCTTCCACAGCCTTCCACTCAAATTTCCAAATCAAATTAGCCACATAATACTCCAAATGAAGCATTGCTAATTGGTAACCTGGACAGATTCTCCTCCCTGCACCAAATGGCATCATTTTAATCTCTCTACTCCCTGTGATATCAAATTCTCGCCCAATTCCATTATCATGATTCAGGAACCTTTCCGGCTTGAATGCCAGTGGATCTTCCCACGCCTTTGGATCCCACCCCATTTCAGCAACCAGGAAATTTATGGCCGCGGTCTCTGGTATCAAATATTCATTATTCAAAACAACATCTTCCCTCGCCGCATGTGGAATCAAAAGACGTACAGGAGGATGCCGCCTCAGGCCTTCCAGAATCACTGCTTTCAAATACGGCAGCCTTTTCAAATCAGATTCGCTTACCTCCTCCCCATCTCCATTTCCAACAACCCCTTTAATCTCCATGAATAGTTTGTCTTGAATTTTTGGGTATTTGACCAGATTTGCCATGATCCATTCCAAGGTAGTTGTCGTAGTATCAGTGCCCGCATTTAGAAACTCGTTGCATAAATTTGCAATTTCCACCTCATTAAGCGTTGTGTTTTCATCAGGAAGTTCCAGACCTAATAATGTATCAACATAAGATACAACATGATGATGCTGAGTTTCCATTCTTTGACTCTCTTCCTCTTGCAGATTCTTTCTTGCTTTTATTAATGAAATTGATACATCTTGTTGGCATTTACGAAACTGATAGAATTCCTCCCAACGCCTACGCAACACGATCTTGGTCATTCTTGGCCATAAATTGAGTATATTAAACTTATTGAAACTCAAAAAGGCTCGTCGCTGAACTTCCTCAATTTGTTTAATCTGGGTCTCATCAACATTATCACCAAAACACATTACGACTAACAGACAAAACATGGCATATTGAAAGTGCTCCCTAACACAGATAGGCTGACCAGACTTTTCTTGGGATTCCAGGCGATTCATAAGGATTTGTAGCACCCACCGGCGCGAAAGAGAGAAACATTTCGCGCGGGAAGGGTGGAGAAAATTTTCAGTGAGGTTTCGCCGCAGGAGACGCCAAGTCGGGCCATAGAAAGCGAGACTAATAATTCGCTGATTGCTGCTGACAATCTTTTGAATAGCAGAAGCTGGTGGGCGATTAGCAAACATTGCACCATTTTGGATTAAGGCCTTGTGAGCTAGGAAACGGTCAGCTATAAAGATGACAGGGCGGGAGCCAGAGTAGATAGTTATAATGGGGCCTAACTTGGCATGGAGTGAATTCAGTTTGGAGTGGATATCAGAGGGAGAGATGCGGACGAGCTGTAGGAGGTTGCTGATCACTGGAATGGATTGGGGGCTTGGAGGGAGTTTGTAGAGAGTGGGCTTGGTGTTGAAGTATCGGTTGAGAATGAATCTGAGGATGCTGGGGATGGAGATGGAAAACAGGATGAGGAGCCAGGGATTCATAGTGAAACTATAAAGTTATTTGCTATCGACTTTCATGCCGGGTACTTATAGGCTTATAGAAATAGTTATAGGGCGGATCGAGGAGTTGATCTACTTAAAATAATTCATATCGGGTACTTGCAGGCTTATAGAAATAGTTATAGAGCGGCTCGAGGAGTTGATCTACTTAAAATAATTCATATTGGGTACTTATAGGCTTATACTTGTAGGCATATAGAAATAGTTTTAGAACAGATCGAGGAGTTGATCTACTTAAAATAATTGAATTTCAGATTATATAAGTTAACTTGAGGTCAATTCAAGTTAATATTAACTTTTTATTTTTTTTATAATTCTCTTTTAAAATTGAGATTTTTTTATTTATATTTTTTTTAATTTTATTTAATTATCACAATATTCTTTATTTATATTTATTGTTAAGCCTCCTAGAGTTTTATTTTTTTTTTTTTCAAAACATCAAATTCGTCAATGATGTGTCAGTTTACTTGCCATCTTGGTTAGACCATTGTTTTATAGATATACGTATTTTAAAATTTTTTACTTGAAAATAATTTAGTCAGCATAACTGGTCTAAAATTATCCTAATCTATCAAACTAGGCCTGCATTTGTTTTTTTAGGAGTGAACGACACGTAAATGTTTTCCATCGTAGTTTTCTCATTTTAAATTTTTTCTTTCTATTACTGTATATAATTGAAATTTTTTGTCTGGTGTAATTTAAAAATAAAATAAAATTAAAAAGGGTGATTTTCATCCTGTTCCAGACTTAAATTCTTATAGTTGTTTGTATAATATAATAATACCATGCAGGAGACCTGGCAAACGGTACCGGTTAACAGGAATAAAAATAAACATGAAGAGATTGATTCAGAATAGATATGATGATTTACATGATATAGTTTATTTTTTTAGATAAAAAATAATTTTAATAATTAATAAAAAATAATTTAATTAAAAAATAATTTCAAACTGTATATTTTTAAAAATATTAAAATGTCAAAAACTAATTAAGATTAATCCAAGTTAATTTATTAAATTTATAACTTTAAATCATAGTCAATCC